>BLSH010373257.1:2821960-2843481 GCA_018402905.1 Glandirana rugosa | reverse complement strand
AACCTTAAATAATGTGTCTCAAGACGAATACATCCCCGAACACGTCCATTAGAACGTCAATACAAACTTAATTTAATGTTGAC
This sequence comes from Glandirana rugosa, assembly GCA_018402905.1. Classification (NCBI taxonomy): domain Eukaryota; kingdom Metazoa; phylum Chordata; class Amphibia; order Anura; family Ranidae; genus Glandirana; species Glandirana rugosa. The sequence goes on along the minus strand of BLSH010373257.1, from coordinate 2,843,398 downwards.
TATTGATCGATGATCAAGGTCATTATGGTAAAATCTTTATATATGGCGAATTGGTCCTTTTAGTTCCCTTAGTGTAGGGTTACATTGATTATGTATTATTTCTACTACAGAACCCTAAAATTCTACGGTCTGTTCGTGTTTAGTATGCTCATTTTTTTTTCATAAAAAATCAATTAATATGTTACATTTTGTAATTTTTAACTATCCTAATCTTCAGGTAGTTCTTTGTAAGTTATATCAAGTACGTACATGTCCCACCCGGTAAATACACCTATGTGGAATTATTTTACCCTTACCAACCACTATAATTGAAGGGAAAAGTTTCCCCCCTCACATATACTAATGTGCCACAAACAGGAAGTTAATATCACCAACCATTCCCATTTTATTAAGGTGTATCCACATAAATGGCCCACCCTGTACATGCATGAACTATATTGAATGTTTCTTGATGGACTTCTAATCCTATCAATTTTTAATGTTTTACATTGTATAATTAACTAAAAAATACTTTTTTTTTACTCGTATGATTTGTGCTTGTCTGGCATCTTAAAATCCCAAGACATCATCTTTATTATGTATTAGTTACATTGGGATGTGATTCCCTTGATTTTCCTGGTTAAGCGGTATATATTTCTAAAATGGTATTACTGGAACTAGTAGCTAGTTATCAGTTGTAATTTAATTCAAACATAACTGCAAGATTACCTGCACAAGCCCCTACATAAGCAGAACTCTGTGTAATAAATTCCAATTTCAGCATCTCAGGTACAATATGTGACCCACACATACAGTATGTTCTTATAATTGCAGAGGGTGCAAGATTCAACATCTAACTTTGGAGCACAGATTTTTCCTTTCATTTGAGGATGGTGATTTTAGTGAATTTTGCTATATGTAATGAAATGCCCTAAGGTTTTGCACATTCAGTTTAAAGTGGTATTAAACCCAAAAACACACATTTATTATATTGCAGCTTACCAAGTTTTAGATATAATGGCTGCTTTAGTTTTCTTTTTTAGGATATCTTCCCTTTTTTTTCATCTGGTGATCTGGTCAGTAAGTCTGTTATTTTTTAACAGAACAAGCGCTCCTGCAAATGTAGCAGTATTGAGTATTGAGCCAAACCATTTTCCACTGAGTGAAGGTGCAGAGGAGAACTTGACTCTTTTGTTGTCGTCTACTTAGATGATAAACTTATTCACGCTAAAGATTTAAAGCATCATCGTTGCCATGTACACACTGTTCTCCAACATTTAAGAGATCACAGGTTGTATGCCAAACTTTCCAAGTGCTCCTTTGAACAATCAGAAATACCTTTCTTAGGATATATAATTTAGTCTGAAGGATACCAGATGGATCCCAAGAAATTCAAAGCCATCTTACAATGGCACAGACCTTCCATTTAAAAGAAATACAGCGATTCATTGGATTTTGTAACCACTGTCGCAAGTTTATCAAGAATGTTTCCAAGATTCTGGTTCCCATCAATGTCCTCACTAAGAAAGAGACCAACTGCTCTCAGTGGTCTCCGAAATCATTGGAAGCTTTTGATCACCTAAAGTCTGCCTTTTGCTCCGCTCCTGTTCTCCGCCATCTGCAGCCTTTAGATCAATATTTCTTGGAAGTTGATACCTTCGAAGTAGGAGCCGGAGCAGTGTTATCCCAACGAGACCCTACTTCCAACAAACTACATCCAGTCGCCTTCTTCTCCAAGAAATTCTCTGTTGCTGAACAAAACTATGACATAAGGCACAGAGAACTTTTGGCTATAAAACTAGCATTCACTGAATGGAGACATTTATTAGAAGGTACGGAACTTCCTGTTGTGGTTCAGACTGACCATAAGAATTTGGAGAAAGCCCAGAGACTGAATTCCAGACAAGCCCGCTGGGCATTATTCTTCACTCGATTTAACTTTGTGGTAACATACATTCTGGGTACTAAGAACACCAAGGCCGATACCCTGTCTCGGCAATTCCCTTGCAAGAGTCATCAAGCTCCTCCGAATCATATTGTTCCTCCAAGCAAATTATTGTACTGTTTGTGAGGCCATCAAAATGCTTCGATCTGTTCCTCAAGGTCTTTTACAGCCGTTTTCTGTTCCTCGTGCTCCCTGGACTCATATAAGTATGGATTTTATCATGGACTTGCCTGCCTCCAGAGGGAATACCGTCATCTGGGTTGTAGTAGACAGATTTTTGAAATTAGCACATTTCATTCCTATGCTTGCCCTACATTCAGCCCCAAGCTTGGCACTATCCTGTATTGAAAATGTTATCCATTTACATGGTATTCCTGTCGATATTGTTTGGGACAGAGGCCCTCAATTCATATCTTCATTCTGGAAAGCTGTTTGCAATCATCTGGGTATCAAGAATTCCCTGTCTTCTGGATACCACCCCCAATCTAATGACCAAACAGAAAGGGTTAATCAAGATTTAGAGATCTATCTAAGGTAGATAATGCTGAACATGACACCTGGAGTGAGATGCTACCCCTGGCTGAATTAGCACACAACTCACAATGGCTCTCCTCTTTAAAATCTTCTCCTTTCCAGGCTGCCTTTGATTATCAACCCAGGGTTTTCGCCTTCCAATCTTCACTGGTAGAGGTACCTACAGCATAGTGACTAGGTTAACTAAGCACTGGAGGGACATAAGAAAAGTTCTGCTTCAGTCTGTTCACAGATACAAAGGGTTTGCAGACCGTTGCAGAAGACCTGCACCATGTTATTGTCTCAATCAGCTTGTATGGTTATCTACTAAGAGCATCAAACTGTGACAACCCTCTCCCAAATTAGGTCCAAATATATAGGACCCTTTCGCATTCTTTGTCAAGTCAACCTAGCAGCCTATAAACTTTGTTTGCCCCCACACCTTCGGATTTCCAATACGTTTCATGTATCCTTGCTAAAACCCTTTTACAAGAATAGGTTTTCTCTACCCTCTAGACATCTTTCTCCTGTCTCGGTTGATGACCATCAAGTATATGAAATTAGTAAAATTCTGAATTCTCGATGTAAGGGTAGACAATTACAGTAGCTGGTGGACTGGAAAGGCTACTCTAATCTTCTTGTGGGGGGCACTGTCAAACCTTAACCGGGAATCAATCCTGGGATCTGGTGTTCTTGGGTCGGTTCCCTACTGCCTGAGCCACTGGGAAACAGAAAAAACAGATATGTGCGTCTCTAAGTGTAAACCATTTAAAAAGTAATTTATTAAAACCATAGATAATGTTAGATGACGGTTTTAATAAATTACTTTTTAAATGGTTTACACTTAGAGGCGCACCTGCCTGTTTTTTCTGTTTCCTGCTCTTAGAAGTCCGTTCTGCTTCTTGCAAGGTGCATGCAACCCTTAGGAGAACCAAATTTTTATTTATCTAATTGGACTGTCACAGCAGAATTGTTGAGTACAATTTTATTTATTATTTATATACTTTTTTCTTTATCCTGCTTTTATGTCTTAATGTCCAGATGCGCTTACAATGTTTTTACACTGAGCCACTGAGGAACTCCTATCTGTGTAGAGTTACTTTTTTTGTTGTCCCTGATTTAGCCTGTTTGCACTTTCTATTGTGGTCCCGGAATTCTGGCTGCAGGATCGCAACCGTCCCTCCATCTGATACTGGGATAAGAAGACTACTGGTCAAGACATCGGAGTGGGGTCCCTGGCAGACCTAACACTTATTATTAGCATATATTTGCAATATACCCTAGCAGCTCTAGGCGTGCATGTGGCCAGAGGGGTAAAAATAAATTATTTGCATGCCTCTGCCCACTGTCCTGAAGTGAGGAATAATCCTCTTATTTTGAGATATGTGAAGTAATGAGACATGTAAATACTGTACCAGCCAAACACACTGATTAGAATGAGGCTTCTCGGTTGCTTTAATCATTTCTCATCATGCCCTGTATGATTATATTGTATTTTTGGGTCCCAAATCCTACTACATAGAAGCCATGGTTTCCATCCACTGTGCTGATGAGCCCAAAAACAACTGTGTTTAGTTCAAAATAAACGACTGTGTAATATTAGGTTATATTTTCACTAAACATTAAGGGTTTTGGATGTGCATCTGGTCAGAAGGTCAAGAACCAAACAATGGTTTGCATGGCTTCACCCACTGAAAAAATCCTCTTACTTTTTTGGGTTATGTGATGGAATGCGGCATGTAAACAATGTCTTTTTAAAGAAGGCCTGTACTATCACACTGATCAATTTGAGGGATTTTGCTTTAATCCCATCTCACTTATCTATATCTATCTATCTATCTATCTATCTATCTATCTATCTATCTATCTATCTATCTATCTATCTATCTATCTCCTATATACCTATCTCACTAATCTGTTTGATTATACAATTCAAAAGTTGAGGATGTTAGTGCTAAAGGGGAGTCCTGAAAGCAGTGAGTCCTTTAAGAATGTGCTAAATGAAGTGTCTGAAAGTGCTGAGCATCTTTCCCTCACAGTGCTGCTAGTGGCAATGGAAGAAAATAAATTTGATTCCAATTTAGGCCAGCCTATATCTGCTTCTAGCAAAGTGATTTAAAACATAATCCTTTCAAACCTGAATGAAAGTAAAAATGTAGACTTAAGGAGCACATCCTCTTGTAAGCTTTGAAAGTGTGTTTGATCCAGATGCTCAAAGCTCTGACACACCAGGAGTTATCCGACTGTGAGATGCCATAAAACAGTTCAGCTAGTGGAGCTCACAGTATGATAACAGTACTCAGGTGCTTCAATAATACCCATAAAGATACCTGGCCTCATAAATGCCCTAATTGTAAAATAGCTGGTGTATCCCAGATTGAAGTATTCAGACACCGCAGTTAAAAAAGCCTTTGAAATATCTCTTTGGTAATTTTGCCAAGTGGCAGGCAAGTGTAGAATGCACTTCTGGTTGCATATTTGGTAGTGCCATGTGGATAGCTGTGTCAGCAGAGATATCGATAAATTGAAAAGGCGTTGGAGAAAAGGTTATGGTGAAAAGCATGTCTTGTTGTTGTTGTGTTTACTTTGTCAGGCTAGGACTAGGAAATGCAGGAGATTACCCTTGAGGGCAATAGATGGCAAAAATGTCTTGTGAAGGGGAACAAGAGTTACTGTCCTGGTGCATACAGTGAATTTAAGAGAAGTTGGTCAGGGTTTGGGTGTTCAAACCTGAGCATCAATACAGTCCATCACTGTCTAGAGATGATTTCCAGGCCAGGAAGAAAGTGGCGCCGCACGGGAGCAGGATGGAGGTAGGTAAACACAAAGGGGAACACAACAGCTGAGGATAAACCCAGCTTTGTACAGACAAATGGTTAACCTCTTGGAGGAGTGAGGGATAAATTAACATGGCCACAAGCCAGTAATGCAGGGGGTTAATTAACACTGTCACTGGCCATTGCTGCATTAATGGCCAGTGGTAGTGTTTATTAACCCCCTTGCATTACTGGCTAGTGGCAATATTAATAACTCCCCACCTCTTCACTCCCCCAAGGCATTAACCATTTCTTTGTACAAAGCTGCATTAGTGGCCACTGACAGTGTTTATTATTGCCTTTATGCTACATTAGTGGCAGTTTCAATTAACCCCTTCATGCTGCATTATGAAGAGGTTCATTAAAACTGCCACTGACCACCAAGGGGGAGGGGGGGGGGCATGTCCTAAATACCAGTGCCTCTGATCGTCAATGCATGAAGGTTGTTATGTCAGGGAATGCCTGAATGATTCTTTTAGTCAGCCAAATTGATTGAATCACAGTGCTTCCAATACAAAAATAATTGATAAAAAAAATTCACTTAACTAATTATTTTAAATTAATTTTAGCCAAGAAGAATTCTTTAAAGGACACAGCCAAGATCACTGTAAGAATAGACTGAGGCTATCGCAAATACATTTATATTTATTACAATAAGTCACATACAAACACTACTAACAGTTTGATTAATAAGTTGACATAGATACTATAATTTACAATGAATTGTTAAAGCCTTGATATATCTATTGGTTTAAACCAAATACAGTATTTTTTTCCCCAGTTATAGATCTCCTAACTTGTATTTATAAAATTTGGCAGATAATGATCTGGGTTTGACTAATAAGGCACCTTAAAATTACCAAATTGTTTGTTGTTAGGGGACCTAACAGGGTAGAAAATAGTTGCAGTAGAAACATATTTCAGGCGCTGCGGTGCTAGAAATAGTGCCTGTGCAGCGCCTGAAAAACTTTCCCTCCATTCTTCCCAATGTGATAGCCAGAGTGCTTTCACACTGGGGCGGTGCGCTTGCAGGACAGCAAGAAAAGTCCTGCAAGCCGCATCTTTAAGGGGGTGCGGTGAGCAGTGTGTACACTGCTCATACACCACCCCCTCCAATGAAAGCAATGGACAGCGCTCCTGTAGCGGTTGTACACCACCTCGGTCGTGCCATGCGGTGGCGCTTTTAACCCCTTCTTGGGGGTTAATAGCACCCCGCTCCCGTCTGCATAGCGACGCTATTTACTAATTAGCCGCTACCGCCCATTCCCTGCCCCAGTGTGAAAGTAGCCTTAAAGTGGTTGTCAACTCTGGACAACCACTTTAACCACCTCAATACTGGGCACTTTCACTCCCTTCCTGCCCAGGCCATTTTTCAGCTTTCAGCACTGTCACACTTTGAATGACAATTGCTCGGTGAGAGCTTTCTTTTGGTGGTATTTGATCACTACTGTTTTTTTTTATTTTTTACTAAAAAAAAAAGACAGAAAATTTTGAGAAAAATACTTTTTCTTAGTTTTTGTCAGTAAATTTTGTAGATAAGTTATTTTTCTCCTTTACTGATGTGTGCTGATGTGGCGGCACTGATGGCCACTGATAGGCTGCACTGATGGGCACTGATTAGGTGGTACTGATGAGGAGGTACTGATATGCCACACTTATGGGCACTGGGAGGTGGTACTGATGTGTGGCACTGGTGGGCACTGATGTGTGGCACTGGTGGGCACTGATGTGTGGCACTGGTGGGCACTGATAGGCGGCACTGGTGGGCACAGATGATGGGCATTGATGGGCAGCAGTGATGGGCATTGATTGGCAGTACTGATAGGCGGCACTTATAGCTAGCACTGACTGGCATCACTAATTCGCACTGATTGGTGGCACTTGTGGGCACTGATTGCTGGCACTGGTGGGCATTTGTGGACACTGACTGCTGGCACTGGTGGGCACTTATTGTTGGCACTGGGGGCACTGGTTGCTGGCACTGGTGGTCAATGGTAATCAGGGCACTGGTGATCAGTGCCCTGATTACACCCCTAGCCATCCTCTGTGAGAGGAGATGCCGCTGATCGGCTCTGCTCACCACACACTGTCAGTGTGAGGCGAGGAGCGCCGATTACCGGCACTTCCTTGTTTACATGTGACCGGCTGTGTGTCACAGCCGATCACATGGTTAAAGAGCCGCGGCCATGGCTCTTTACACAGATTGGGTCACACACTGCCCGCCCTTTCTGGGACAATGTCATATGACGTCATCTCAGAACGAGAGCCACACTGTCCCTCCGTCATTTGACGATGGGCAGGCGGCAAGTGGTTAAACTACAGGTGAGCCTATAAGAAGGCTTACCTGTAGGTCCCGAGAATATCTCCTAAACTTGTACAGTTTAGGAGATATTTCTAGTATCTACATGTGCTGATGTCATCGGCACGTGCTCACTAAAGAATCGGCCCCCGGGGTGGCCCAGGGTGCTGTTTCTTCAGTAAATGTACCGTAACTGGCAGCTCCCGTGTGCGGGAGTGATGTCAGCGTGGCTCCAGCCAATCACAGCACTGGAGCCTGCGCTGTGATTGGCAAGAGCCGCGGACCCGGAAGAAGCATGTCGCCGGTCACAGCGGTGTGCCGAGACCGCTGCAACAGCTCTTCGTTTCAAGATAAGTATTTCCTAATGAGCTATTATGCGATGCATACTAGCTCATTATGCCTTTGTTTTCCAGGATTTTCTTTTTTTTAATAAGATTTTACAACTGCTTTAACCACTTGCTTACTGGGCATCTAAACCTCCTTCCTGCCCAGGCCAATTTTCAGCTTTCAGCACTGTCACTCTTTGAATGACAATTGCGCGCTCATGCAGCACTGTACCCAAATTACATTTTTATCATTTTTTTCACACAAATAGAACTTTCTTTTGGTGGTTTTTAATCACCACTGGGTTTTTATTTTTTGCAAAAAGAAAATGAAAAAAGACCAAAATTTAGAAAAACAAAAACAAAAATAAAAACTGTTTCATAGTTTGTTATAAGATTTTGCAAACAGGTATTTAATCTCCTTCACTGATGTACTCTGATGAGGCTGCACTGATGGGCACTGATGGGCACCGATAGGCTACACTGATGGGCACTGATGGGCTGTACTGATAAAGTGGTACTGATAGGCACTGATAGGTGCAACTGGTGGGCACTGATGAGGCGGCACTAGTAGCCACTGATAAGTGGAACTGATTGGCACTGAGAGGTGGTACTAAGAGGTGGCACTGATGGGGGGTACTGATGGGTCGCACTGAAGGGCACTGATAGGTGACACTGAAGGGCACTGATAGGTGGCACTGAAGGGGCACTGATTGGTGGCATTCATAGGCAGCACTGATGGGTGGCACTGATGAGCATTGATAGGCACTGGTAGGTGACACTGATGGTTGGCACTGATGATGAGGCACTGATGGGCACTGATTGGCAGCACTGATGGGCACTGATAGGTGACACTGGTGGGCATTGATAGGTGGCACTGATGGCACTGGTAGGTGGCACTGGTGGGCACTGATAGAACTGATATGTACTGGTAGGTGGCACTGGTGGGCACTGGTGGATGGCACTGGTGGGCACTGCTTAGCAGCAGTGGGGGTCCGTGTGCGGGAATGATGTCCCTCTGGCAAAAGTCAGTGATCAGCGTTTTTTTCCCTCACGCTGTTAGTGTGAGGGAAAAAAAATGCTGATTACAATCTTCTGTTTACATCACATGATCACTGATCACAGAACGCGCCACGCATGTCCTGCAGGAAAAATAAAATTGAAGAAAAACATTTTTTGACATAAATTTTCCAGCGTGTTAATAAGTATTGTTTGGCATAATCATAAATTGTTGCAATAAAGTTTAGGTCAATGTTTACATATTAATATGTTGTATATTGTTGAAATGGGAGCACAAAGTAATAAAAATATATATATATATATTATCATGAATTTTCCAGTGTGCTGGTAAGTATTGCTTGGTGGGAAAAAAAAATATTGTAGATTTTATAAATGCTTGGATCAATGGTTGAATGTTTTAAATATTGCTTTGCTACGAGAGAATATGTAAACGATGTGATCAACTCAGATGTGTCTTTGAAAAAGCGAAGAAGGTGAAATTGGAAATGGCAACATTTTTGCACAGAATATTTTTTTGAGTTGAATATATATTTTTTTGAGCCGAATACATTTTTCTACATCTTTATTTGCCATTTCCAATTTCACCTTCTTTTACAATATTTTCCATGGCATACAATTAGAGCAGCGCCATATCCACCATAATTCACATTATAGATAAATATATGTATTAGGCAGTGTCATAAGGGCTTGACTTTATGACTTGCACTATAGAGTCTATAAACGGACTTATACTATAAAAATACTTTGAGCTAGTGAGATTGTTACAACCAGTTCATTTCTAAGAGAGGGGTTTCATCCTGTGTATGTCTTTCTCAAAGCTGCGACAATGGTGGGTCATTGGATAACCAGGCTGTTAAATGTTTGGTCCACAAGTAACAAAATGGACATATGAGAATTATTTTCTTCTCTACTGCGTCATCCATACAAGGTGTCTTCACACTCCACATTTATGGGACCCGGCAATCCTGTAAATATTGGTAAGTTTGTCTTTGGTTTCAGGTGTAGTAGGGATACCAGAAACCTATTGTTCAAAGAATTAGTTCTGTACACAGAATCAGAAAATCAGACGAAAAATATTTCTTTCGAAGCGACCGTACGATAATCTGATCGTTAGTACAAAGCTTTTTGAGAGCCGATCAGGACAGGTCCTGCGAAATTATGTAACAGGACAAACACAAACATTTCCTCGTACAATACCAGATCGTATGATTTTCGTTTAATCAGTACAGTTTTCCTCCAAAAATACAATACATATAAAATACAATACATTACATCACTGCTGAATTTTTATTCCGGCGTACGAGAATTTTCTGAACTTGGTAAAACCTTCACTTTTCATGTGGAGACTCGCATGCAAAAAAAACCAAAAGCAGACGATCATTCCTTCGATAATCTCATCGTAAGTACCAGGCTTTAGCAAGTTTGTTTACAGTAGGGATGCGCGAACGGTTCGGCATATGCGGACGATGTCTTGATGTACATTGTAGACCCACTAAACTCAATGCCGAAAATATTGGAAGAATTAGAAAGGTATGGAAAAACAGCGAACTTTAAGATAAACGTGGCAAAAACGGAGATCTTGAATATCTCGTGTACAAGGAAAGAGCAGGAGGAATTAGGAAAAAAATACTCCTTTAAATGGTGCCAGAAGGAATTGGGATATCTGGGAATTAAACTAAGTCAGGAAAGAAACTATATGAGGCAAACTATTTACCGCTGTTAAATAAGATAAAAAAACATCTAAATAGCTTAAAAAGGAAAAACCTCTCATGGTCAGGAAGAATAGCGACAGTAAAGATGTGTATACTCCCGAGACTGACGTATCTTTTCCAGATGATCCCAATACCAGTACCAGGAGAGTTCTTTAAAAAACTCAGAACAATAACTATGAAATATGTGTGGGCAGAAAAACACCCGAGGGTGGCCTTTGCAACACTGGCAAGGAGTAAAGAAGCTGGGGGACTGGCATTGCCAGACTTTAAAAAGTACTATCAGGCAGCAGTGATAGCGAGAACAATCGAATGGAAGTATAGAAAAAGAGAGAAACACTGGGTAGATATAGAAAGAATGCAAAGTGGGGTGGAACTAGAGAAAATGATCTGGATCCCAAAAAAATATAGGGAGTTAAAGGGTAGCACGAACGCAATGACAAAACACGCACTGAAAACATGGGATATAGTAAGCAAACAATATAATTGGCAATACAACTCACCATTAATCTCACTGATAAACACAAATGCTTTTGTCCCTGGGAAGGAGGACGGGGCGTATTTCAAACATTGGGCAGGGAAAGAGGAAGTAAAATTACAGGATATTATAATAGGGAATAGGATTCTCACGTACGAAGAGGTCACGGAAAAATGGGGGAGGAAACCACTAGACAGATGGAGATACACTCAACTCCAGCACTACACACAGACACTACCACAACCACTGAGGGGGGAAAGGGAAATGAGACCGATAGAGAGACTAATAAGCTCACCACAATACACCAAACACGGCATGTCAAAAATATATAATATCTTAATAAAAGAAATGGACCCAGGAGATCCACCCTACTTAGCGAGATGGGAGAAAGAACTAGGGAATATCCCAGAGGGAGAGACGGGGAAAAAGAAAATCCTTAACTTAATTAGTGCCTCCGCAAGAGATCAGGAAACAAAGGAGATGAATTATAAATTGGCCGCTAGATGGTACCTAGGACCACAGAAGATGGGAAAGATGGGAATAGAGAACTCAAACGATTGCTGGAGGGGATGTGGGAAGGAAGGTACCCTGGCGCAACTCTGGTGGGAGTGCCCAAAAATAAGGAAATATTGGAATGAGATTCTTGAGAAGATTAAGAGTATCTCGGGAGTACAAGTCAAAGAGGAACCATGGGAAGGTTTATTCCATGCCACACAAATCTCAACAAGACAGTATAGAAAGACACTGGTCCCGTCCCTTCTTAATGCAGCGAAGGGTCTGATCCCGAGATTGTGGAGGACCGTAGAAGTTCCAACAACGAAAGAGTGGGTGGAAAGAGTTGAACGGACGAGGACCATGGAAGAAACCATATACATGGGAGAAGACAAACTAGACAGCTACCTAAGTATATGGGGAAAATGGGAAGAATTTAAGAAAACGGATGAATACAGGTCAATCACTGGGCAATAGGAATATGGGGAGAGAGAGGTTCTGGGGGGGAGGGGGGGGGGGTTTTGAAGGAAAGGAAAAGGGTGAGATTTTAGCGGTTTTTCTTTGTTAATATAAAAGAAAATGATAAGAAATAAAGAATATAGAAAAAGAAATAATAAAATAGAAAATGAAAATGACAATCCACAATGATGTGAGGTGAGCCTGATACAGAGGTTTTGAACAGCGAAATGAAAACTCTGAAAGGCACATAACTGAAGTGGAAAAAAAAAATATAAAAAAAAAAAAAACAAAAAAAAAACTCAGATGTGTCTTTGAAAAAGCGAAGAAGGTGAAATTGGAAATGGCAACATTTTTGCACAGAATCTTTTTTTGAGTTGAATATATATTTTTTTGAGCCGAATACATTTTTCTACATCTTTATTTGCCATTTCCAATTTCACCTTCTTTTACAATATTTTCCATGGCATACAATTAGAGCAGCGCCATATCCACCATAATTCACATTATAGATAAATATATGTATTAGGCAGTGTCATAAGGGCTTGACTTTATGACTTGCACTATAGAGTCTATAAACGGACTTATACTATAAAAATACTTTGAGCTAGTGAGATTGTTACAACCAGTTCATTTCTAAGAGAGGGGTTTCATCCTGTGTATGTCTTTCTCAAAGCTGCGACAATGGTGGGTCACTGGATAACCAGGCTGTTAAATGTTTGGTCCACAAGTAACAAAATGGACATATGAGAATTATTTTCTTCTCTACTGCGTCATCCATACAAGGTGTCTTCACACTCCACATTTATGGGACCCGGCAATCCTGTAAATATTGGTAAGTTTGTCTTTGGTTTCAGGTGTAGTAGGGATACCAGAAACCTATTGTTCAAAGAATTAGTTCTGTACACAGAATCAGAAAATCAGACGAAAAATATTTCTTTCGAAGCGACCGTACGATAATCTGATCGTTAGTACAAAGCTTTTTGAGAGCCGATCAGGACAGGTCCTGCGAAATTATGTACCAGGACAAACACAAACATTTCCTCGTACAATACCAGATCGTATGATTTTCGTTTAATCAGTACAGTTTTCCTCCGAAAATACAATACATATAAAATACAATACATTACATCACTGCTGAATTTTTATTCCGGCGTACGAGAATTTTCTGAACTTGGTAAAACCTTCACTTTTCGTGTGGAGACTCGCATGCAAAAAAAACCAAAAGCAGACGATCATTCCTTCGATAATCTCATCCTAAGTATCAGGCTTTAGCAAGTTTGTTTACAGTAGGGATGCGCGAACGGTTCGGCCATTCGCCAAACACCCGGATTTGCAGGATGTTTGCCCCAACGAACACCCTGCAATGCACTTTGCGCTGCACAGTGCATTTTGGGTCCTGAATGGGCAAAGCTTTGCTCAATCAGGGCACAGTGTACACTGGTTGTTAAGGAGCAGCCGCGGCACTTCCAAACCGAGCCTGTTTTTTGGGTTCGGTGGTTACGAGTTAAAAACTGTTTTTTTTTGCTATAAAACTACTTGGAACCCCCAAACATTATATATTTTTTCTAACACCCTAGAGAATAAAATGGCGGTCATTGCAAAACTTTGTCACACCGTATTTGTGCAGCGGTCTTCCAAGCGTGCTTTTTTTAAAATAAATTCAGTTTCTTTAGTTAAAAAATAAGGAAACAGTAAAGTTAGGTCAATTTTTTCCATATTGTGAAAGATAATGTTATGTCGAGTAAAATGATACCCAACATGTCATGCTTCAAATTTGCGTCCGCTCGCGGAATGGCGACAAACTTTGCAACTTAAAAATCTCCATTGGCGATGTTTAAAAAATTCTACAGGTTAGCAGTTTTGAGTTACAGAGGAGGTCTAGTGCTAGAATTATTGCTCTCGCTGTAACGATCGCGGCAAAACCTCACATATGTGGTTTGAACACTGTTTTCATATGTGGGCGGGACTTACGTATGTGTTCGCTTCTGTACGTGAGCTCAGTGGGACGGAGCGTTTTAACTTTTTTTTTTACCATTATTTACTTTGCTTTTTACTTTTTATTTTGACAGTGTTCTTTTTTTTTTTTTTTTTTTTAAATTGATCACTTTTAGTCCTATTACAAGAAATGTAAACATTCCTTGTAATAGAAAAAAGCATGCCAGGACCTCTTAAATATGAGATCTGGGGTCAAAAACCTCAGTTCTCATATTTACAGTAAAATGCAAAAAAAAAAGGGCCCTTTAAGACCGTTGGGCGGAACTGACTTCTGAGGTCATTTCCGCCCTGCCGTACTATGGAGCCGAGTTGGGCTCCTGGACACTGGGGGGATGGATCTGATCATCTCCACCACTGCCGGCGGCTCTCCCGCCACTGATAAAAGTGATGTTGCGGCGAATCCGCCACTAAGACCACTTTTATCTTTTTCAGAATCGCCTGTAGAAAAAACAGTATCTGAATGGTGCCTGCAGGCCCCATTCAGATATCACCACTCAAACCCAAGGACGTCATATGACGTCCGGCGGTACAGAAGTGGTTAACAACCGATGAGTCATCAGCTGTCAATGGGTTTCCCGGCTGACAGCTGAACAATAAAAATAAAAGTTCTGGTTAAAAAATAAAGAAAAAAACTGTGTGTCCCCCCAGTCCATACCAGGCCCTTTGGTTCTGGAATGAATTTAGAGGGGAACCCAACGACAAAATATTTTAAAAAATGGCATGGGGTCCCCCCAAAATACATACCAGACCCTTACCTGGGCATTCAGCCTGGCAGGTCAGGAAAGGAGGGGGACAAGCGAGCGCCCCCCCTCCTGAACCATACCAGGCCACATGCCCTCAACATGGGGGGGGGCTCTTCCCCCCCACCCCAAAGCAACTTGTCCCCATGTTGAGGGGACAAGGTCCTCTTCCTGACAACCCTGGGCTGTGGTTGTCATTTTTGCTGCAGCACGTTTTATGCATGCTACAGATGCACTACTTTACAGACACCTTAAGGGGAACACCCAAGCACCATATTTAAATTCATTTTTCATTCTTATTGTTGCACTTTAAGCATAATTAAAATCACTGCTTCTGCAAAAATGATCATTTAAAAAAAAATATTGATACATGTCCCCTAGGGCGGCACCTAGACCCCCATACCTCTTTTATAGCCAATTACCTGCATATAAGCCTTCAAAATGGGCTGTTTGATTTTTCCTGTTCTGCTCCCATAGACTTCAATAGGGTTCGGGTTAGAACATTTCCCTGTTTGGGGTGTTCTGCCTATCCTTATTTCACAGATTGAATTAGCTCAATTCCTGCCTGTTGGTATTCACCTAAGTGAAAAGTTCCCTTCACTGGAACTAAGGGGCCAAGCCCAACCCTTGAAAAACAACCCCACACCATAATCCCCCCTCCACCAAATGATTTTAACCAGTGCACAAACAAGGTCCATAAAGACGTGGATGAGCGAGTTTGGGGTGGAGGAACTTGACTAGCCTGCAGTCCTGACCTCAACCCGATGGAACACATTTGGCATGAATCAGAGCCGAGACTGCGAGCCAGGCCTTCTCATCCAACATCAGTGCCTGATCTCACAAATGCACTTCTGGAAGGATGGTCAAACACTCCCATAGACACACTCCTAAACCTTGTGGACAGCCTTCCCAGGAGAGTTGAAGCTGTTATAGCTGCAAAGGTTGGGCCAACTCAATATTGAGCCCTACGGACTAAGCCTGGGATGCCATTAAAGTTCATGTGTAAACACTGATTAGCAGGTCATTTTTTGAGGTAAGGGACAGTTTGCTATTTTCACCCTGGGCAAAGGATGGCCTTGTCCTGTCACTGATCGTATTCACCATATTATTACAGCCTTGTTCTACAAATCTTTAAATAGAGTGAAGGCATGTCTCAAATTCTAAACGCTCACAAAATATTTCTTGCAACTGCATGTAATACCATGTTCCCGTGCTGGCTTTAGTTCTGTAAAACTACTTATGAACCTTGTTTGGATTAACTTCTCCCTGATTTGAACTCAAAGAAAAAAAAAAATAGTTTTGTAAAATTGGGGATGTTTGAATCTGGCTCAAGTGCATATGGGAATGTTTATCTTGGGCCCAGATTGATAGCAGCTACTGTTGTTAAGGTCACTGAGCTAATTTCATAGAAAGTGAAGACTCACATGTTGATTAGCTATGATTTCAGAATTAAATTGTCATTAAACCCACATCATTAAAAACCGATAGTCATAGCTGTTCATTTACTCCTTTTCTTATTTGTGCAACCCACATGACTATAGAGTCACACATGTGGACTTCTACACTCTGGATAAATGACAGCCCACTCCTTCCCTCCTCCTCCATGCAACTAAACACCATGGGATGGGATATTACATGCTGATTGATGGAGGCTTCTCCTCCCTGTAATTTTAAGCACATACAAACAATAGACAGCCTGGGGAGATGTGAAACAGGTTGTGATTGGCAGAACCTCCTCCTAGGTAGCCCACACCATGTTTTTGCACAAAAATAATAAAGATTTGAGTTCAAATACATACTTGTATGACAATTTAAAACATTTTTGTTATATTATTATGTATTATAACTCTGTATTTCAAAGGCTGTTTTTTTTTTTGATCATGTGACCAGCAGCAGAGGATTAACAGCTCCTCCCACTGAAATGTCCCTGTGGATGGGCTGAAAACAAGCTGGGTCACATGATAGCCGTATATTGATAATGAAAAATGGTACTTAGATTTTTAAAATCAAAAACATAATTTATGTATAGTACAAGAGAAGGGATAATGTAAATGAAACAGTGTTTATCTAGTATTACTTTAAATGCAAGATGATTTAGTTTTATAACTTCCTAACAGGATCAAAAAGAGATATTCCTCTAGAAGCAAGAAGAAGAAGTAGAAACAGGGCAATGGGGATAGTAGCAAGAAAAAAAAGCACACTTACATGTAAAATTCTCTACAATCCGCTTGGCTGTGGAGCAAGAAAACAACATGAAACATTAGAGGCATGAGACAGCTTTATTGGGCACACAGCAAAACCATATGGCAACAGCCAGCAGCCAAAGGTGCAGCAGCAAGGTATGACCAGGGCACCAAACAAACCTGTGGGATGGATCAGAACGGCAGCATCCACAGCCACACACGAGGCTGACAGCTGTCAGAATACCGGGATAATGTTGGTAGTAAGTGTGGCGTAACATGTTTCAAGGGCCCCATCCCCTTTTTTTGTACTAATTTAATATTTTTGCTTTGGAATAGCTGTTCTTAGTTACAGTACTGGGTTATTTCCTTGTATTCACAAACTTGTTTGTTCCCTCCATGCTGCAATTATGTATGTTTAATAAATATTTTAGAAGCAGCCATTCTCTGCTGCTCACGGCTAAAGTTTCAGAACATAACAAAAGTAAAAGTGAAATACAGTTAATGAAATTTTTCAGCACTGGACAACTCTTACAACACTTACGTTTGCAAAGTTGTTAAACACTGAGCCCACAAATACAAATATGAATTAGGGATAACCATGGAAGGAATGTTGCCTACTATATCCAACATTTCCTTTCCTAAAACAGGTAAGGTAAGTAATTTTGTCTCAGAGCTTGTTCACACCATGTGCAGAGATGTATTTTT
Source organism: Glandirana rugosa (assembly GCA_018402905.1). Taxonomy (NCBI): domain Eukaryota; kingdom Metazoa; phylum Chordata; class Amphibia; order Anura; family Ranidae; genus Glandirana; species Glandirana rugosa. Next base: position 2,825,742 of record BLSH010373257.1, on the reverse strand, counting down.
CACCTGATCAATGCAGATCTTTGCAAGATAGAAAACAATCTCTGGAATTCATAATGACTGGTGCAGATAGATTTTGTGAAAGTGTTTCTTATGCATGGGACAGCACAAAGTATAGAATAAAGTTAAATAAAGAGACATCACACCAACTTATTTCAATGGGCTATAATGGCCACGGCGTTTATTAAGGGATAACTCAAAATTGAACAATAGTAATCCATAATCAGCAATATATTTAATCTTAAAGTTGCATAACCATAAATCATTTATTTATTAATACTATCACCTAGTACCTCCAGAACTGAACTGGATGACAAACGCCATGCCAGGGGGCTTATATTTTATTGAGTATTGGTTTATTGATAGCAGCACAGTGCTCCGTCTTCAGCGGGGGTTTCTTTAGGCGGCAAACAGGGCGGGAAAGCCGCCAGTTTTACACACTCTGCCCGGCTCCAGCCCACCTAAACTGTTTCATTCACAGCCTTCAAATCCTCCTTAATGGGGCAAGTAATGGAGACATAAGAAAAAGAATTCTCAAGTCCTTTAGTGGCTAGAACAAATCTCAGAGAAAAGATTCTGGCTACCGGAATTACCTTGGACGCAAAAGCAAAACGTCAAAACAAGGACTGAACCTTTCTTTTAGACAGAAAAATAGAGATCAGAGACCTCATCTTTGCAATTTTTGACATTGACAGACGGAATTCCATGGTGATGGAATCAATAGTAATGCCCAGGAATTCCATGACGGTGACTGGGCCCACAGTTTTCTCATGGGCATTCAATGCAAAACAATATAATAGTGTCACATTCAATGCGAGACAATGTACAAGTGGGACTATGGAATCTGGTGCATGAGTCGTTGTCAGAACCAAACAGGTTGTAAATGCTTCATGAATTTGGCGCAATACATTAACAATACATTAACAATTAAAACATTAATACATTAAAGCAGTAGTAAACCCTGCTTGGTCGTTTTTACCTACAGGTAAGTCTATAATAAGGCTTATCTGTAGGTAAAATTAATATCTCCTAAACGTGCACTGTTTAGGAGATATTCACCCTGCATGCAGCCAGTGACATCACTGGCGCATATGCTCTGAAGGTCTGGCATACCTTGCTGGAACTTCAGAGCTTCATGCCGGAAACGAGGGCTCCCGCACGTGACATCATCGCGGCTCCGGCCAATCACATAGCCAGATCGCGCAAACCCGGAAGAAAGACTGGGGGAACATGGCAGCCCTCTCAGCGGTGACAGTACAGCACTGAAGGGCTTCTAAGGTGAGTATTTCATAATGTGCTAGTATGTGATGCATACTAGCACATTATGCCATTGCATATCTTTTTTTCGTACAACATCCATGGTTTACAACCGCTTTAACAAGAGGGATTAACCCTAAGAAAAGTGGTGCAGCAGCTTTATTGAATTCCACATAATGGCTTTATGTGCGCCATGTTCGCACCACAATGGAGTGAAGAGGCACAGAAAAATGCAGGGTAAATAGTGCCCTGTGCTGTAATTAAGGTACTGGCCCTACCACCCATACAGAATGGATACCAGCCCAACTGTTAAAACGGATCTTTCAAGCCTCGTACACATGCGCAGATTGTTGGCCAACCGAAAGTCCAACTTGTGTCCAAATTGGCTGTTGGCGGTTGTGTCTAGCGTACTGATGGTAGTCAAGTAATCGGCCAACAAAGCCGAACGTAGTGATTTATTACGAGTGTATAACAAGGGAGTTCAAGTGAATGTGATTTATGAATTAGGAACACGGGTTTACACAACCGAACACTTCCTGGATTCCGAGCATGCGTGTTTGCACTTCCAACTTTTTGTTGGCCAATTGTTGGCTCATGTGTACAGAAGTTGGCCAACGCATTGTTGGCCAACAAAAGTTTTCTAGTCTTGTCAGCCAACTTCTGTTGGCCAACAATTGGAAATTGGCTATTGGATCATGCGCACTAAAGGTCAGATTAACGGCCAATAGGCTGTTGGACAACCGTTGTTGGCCAATTGTTGTACCCGGTGTATGGGCCTTTAGTGTGCAGGCTAGTGTGGACAAGCCCTCAGTTAAATACCCTTTGCTTATTCAGGCTCTCTGGAACCAGGTAGGGGTGCCACATGTTGTAGCAGTTTTAGGCTTATCTTTTAATTATCTATAAGGCAAAGCTATTATATTTGTGTGAATTTTATCTTGAGCTGTTCAGCTCTATAAGCAACAGGCTTTTAAGCAGATAAAGATAGCCCGACAAAAATTTGAAAGCCCTATGAAAATTAGTTTAGCTTTTTGCTGGAAAACGGAAAATTGTATACTCACCTTTCCGTGGTGCATCTTCATGGCAGCATACACATGGGTTGTGGCTCCGCCCCCACAACATGATAGGACTGGTTAACTATAAATCAAAGACAGACCCGGCTCACCGCATTCTCTGTAACTCTCACCAATTTGGGCGGGAATCTGTATGCTGCCATGAAGATGCACCAGGAAAGGAAAATTACGGAAAGGTGAGTATACAATTTTCCGTTTTCCTGGTGCATCATGGCAGCATACACATGGGACCTAACTCGCCATATGGGAGGGTGCAAGAAAAATTTTGTAATGATCAGAAGCGCAATTATGCACCATGAATTTTCCAAATTTTACTGTCGTGAGCCGGGTTCACTTAAAGTGTAAGGTGTTTCCTGGGAGGAGCATATTGCTGACTTGCAAATAGCCTCAGGAGACACTCCGCTCTGAGCTTTGCACTGAGCTGGCACTGCCCTAGTTGAATGTGCTCTTAAGTCATCCGAAAAAACAGGAAGGTCTTGTGGAGAGTAGGCTCTTTTAATTGTCTTAATCTAGGATATGACTGTACATGTTGATGCTGATTGGCCCTGCCTTAAGCCACGCTGGAACCAAGTACAGATTTCAGTTTTCCTGAATGAAAAGGTAGCTGCCAAGCAGGTCACCAGGGTTAGATCAACATCCAGGGGATGTGGTTCTCTCACTCAACCAAGAACGATGGTAAACTAACTTCCTGGTTAAAGTCGAAGGAGAAAGACACCACATGGATAAAGGTAGTCTGGAGTTTTAGGACTATACTGTCTGGGTAGAACGCTTAGGTGAGGCTCCTTGAGTACAAAGCCTGCAGCTCTGACACCCCTTTTCACAGAGGTTGCAGCAACCAGAAATAAGATCTTCAGATTGCTGAGTGTAGCCAGTTCTGTAGGATAGAAGTGAGGCCTTGATAGAGATGAGAAACATGAGCAATGCCACATAGGGAACAATGGTTTCCTGGCAGGTATACAAATTTATGCAAGCCTATTGAGAATTACATCACTAAAGGGTTAAGGACTCCCTGTAAGTGCAGACAAGGCTGAAGTTTGAACTTTAAACATATTTGAACCTAGGCCCAGTTGTAAGAACTGTAGAACCTTGGCTCGTTTAGGTGATAAAGGACTCCAGGCTTTTACTGTGTGAGATCTGCATAATTTTCCCATATTCTTTGGTAAGTCTTATTCACAAAGACCTCTCTGGATTAACACAAGGTAGCCACTACCTGCACTGAGCACCCTTGACTTGGTAGCCTGCACCTCCCAACTTCCATGCCATCAAAAGGTAGTCTCTTGGGGCTGGATGACAAAACTGACCGTGAGAGAGCAAATCTGTCATCACTGGAAGAGGCAGTGGTGACTCAATGCTTAAGTGTAGGAGAGACACTAGAGCCTCCTAAGCCAAAATATACGGTAAAACCGAATCCTCCGAGATCACAGAGAGGATGTGAATTCGTAACTCAGTGGTGACGGA
>BLSH010373257.1:2750254-2809886 GCA_018402905.1 Glandirana rugosa | reverse complement strand
GGACGTGTGTCAACACGGTCCACACGGACCCGTGTCGGATTAGTGGGGGTACACATAGTAAGACGGTCCGGGACCGTCAAGACATACCCAAGGGTCGTCGTCTCTCTCCTCGGGTTGAGTGTTTGGGACCCGTGGTGACGAGACGTCGATAAATTTTTATTTATTTGTTGTAGGGGTCCAGGGTAACAAATAGACGGACCACCCCGGCTTTCCCCTGATAAATCGGTGAAGGCCCACGTCTACCTCACTAGATGACGTGACACCAAGGGCTGTTAATTTAATTTCAGGGCCGAAGAAGATATTGTTAGACGCTCTCGAAATTTGCATGTGGGTCCGCTGCTCCATGTCAGTCCATGAGAGCCATGCACAGCACCGATCACTGGCATCCACCTTTCCTAACTCACTGCATTAAGCTGGGCAATGGAGTCTGTGATTGGAAAGGGATTGTTTAGCCATGTTCAGGAGCAGATAGAGTAACCTGCCACAGTCTTTCCTTGCAATTAGATTAAAGCTCTCGCAGATTGTTATAGAAGAAGCCGGGACTTTAATTTAATTGTCGGGAACCACAGTGCAGTAGATCACTCCATCTGCACCCGGAAGTGGCTAAATAGTCCCCTTTCGGCCCCACCAGGCAGATAAACAATGGGACCTGGGGATGTTGTTTATTTATTTTTAAATAGCTGCAGAGCAGTGGTGCCCAGGGTTTGTGAGTTGGGCTCCTCTCTCTGCTGCTGGGAACCCATACAGAACTGCCAGGGCCTGGCAGAATGATACACATGGGGGTGATTAGGCTGTGCCCAGGCACACCTGGCACAACTGTGTGCAGGCCTATGCCTGTGTGCCTGTCTTCAACGCTCCCTCCTCCCCCCTCCCTCTTCCTCTTGTAGCTTCTCCTCTCTGCTCTCATAATTAACTCTAAAAGCTCCTATCCCTCTGTATTGGAAGAAGAAGTTCGCCCGCTGTCCGTGTTATATCAGAAATATTCTTATCTATATAGATAACACAGCACGGCTCTGTCTCTCCAGCAGCAGTGCTCAGCCCCTCCCTCAGGAACTCTGAGCTGAGAGAGAAAAGCTGAAAAACCACAACTGATCCTAGTAAGAAGGTGTGTTATCTATACAGAAAAGTATATATATGTTACAACACAGACACAGGGCAACTTCTTGTTATAATACAGAGCGGATGGGAACTTTTTACAAAGTGGCTTAACAAACACTTTAATGAGAAACTAAATTCTCTCAATCAGCATTAATTCTTTTTAATTCTCGACTTAGTAAATAGATAGGAAGGTATATTATGTTTACTTCTTTTATCAATTTTTTTTTATATTTCTTCAGTTGCTTTCTGGTCTGGCATAGGCCAAAATAATGTTATACATCCCCGGAGTCTTCATGGGCATTCATTTCTTTCATCTGAAGGGGGAAGCAAGGGCTTTTTTAGCTAAGCACACCCTCCTTTCTGCATGCCTGAGCTAAGGGGAGACAGATTCCAGGAAATACATGCTACATGAATCATCTGCCCTTACTCAAGATTGTTGTGGCCAGAAATGCTTGTTTTTCAAAGCAATTTCTCAACAAAATAAAGCATGGAGACATGGATGCATGGGCGAGTTTGCTTTGAATATTAAAAATGATTGAAATAGTGTTTTCAGCCTGTGGTGCTCAGATACAGTTAAGTTCCACTTTAAAAAATAAACATTCATTCAAATGTCCAGCCGTCCAAAATGGACACTGAATTATCAAAGCAAGATTTGCTTTTCAGCAAGAAAGCTCAGCACCAAATACATGCCTGTTGACAGCCTCTACCTACTGACCAATGAAAGGAAACCTGTGAAGAGAGATGTACATCAGCTGCCATTGAAGAACTCTTTTTAAAGGCTTAGATGCCTGGCATTCATACTAAGACTATAGTTTTTTTTTTGATTTTTGTTTTTTGAATTACTGACCTGGAACAAGTGTCTGAATCATGAGTCTTGTTTCAGTAATTCTAAAATACTGAGCAAAAGAACAGCCAGGAAAAGGGCATTTTCAGAAGAAGGTCCACGATTGCAGAACCCTTATTTTTTTCTCAGCAACACATTACTTTGTGGGCCTATTTACACTTTTGCACTCCTTAGCATTGCGCTAACAGATGCCCATTAGCACGCATTTTGGGTTAATTTACTCTGCTGATTTCCATCATCCAATCATGTGGAAGCAAAAATGTTGTTTTTTCATTTTCCTTGTACCTGATTGGATATTCTTTACAAAGTGAAGCTTCACCACATTCACTAAGCTTTGCACTTGCAAAGTGCACAGTCTATTTACTTTTAGTAAATCAACCCTAGTGTGTTGCATGATAAAGTGCATTGTGTTAACTCCTTGCCTCCAGCTATACACATATATCTGGCAGCATGGCAGTGAGCTGCCAATGTTGCTGTTCGGTATTGGGGGCACGCTCACTCTGCACCCCAAGCACTGTGAACATGCTGTCATCAAATTGATGTATGGTTGGGATCTTTTCAGAGCCTGGACTGGAACTGTGACATCAGCCGACAGTGGGCTTTAGCCCGCTATTGGCTGAAAGCAGGTCACAGGAATGCAGAACAAACTGCACTCCTGTGGTCTATAGAAGAAGTACAGCCAAAAAAGCTGTGGCTATACTTTTTCTTTAAATTGCTATGGAGCACACTGCGGTACATGTTTTTGCCATGAATTTTGTTAAGGGATCTTATGTAAATGGAATCTTAGACTTTCTTTCTGCCTGCGGGATGAGGGGGCTGTTTAACATGACTCCTTTAGCTGTCTATGTTTAGTATAAGAGCTGTAAAAAAGCCTACAAAGAGCACAAAACTTGCATATAGCTTGCCACCTGCTGGCTGCAAGTGGTAAAAGGAAATATACAATTTATTTTTTACCTGAAAAAGATACCTTAAAAACTGAAAATTTCCTACCAAATACTTACCGTAATTTTCCTTTCCTGATGGACTCCATGGCAGCCTACGTGTAGCCCCGCCTCTAATACCCTATAGGACACCTCTTCCATAAATCCTTGCTCCGAGCCAGCGGCGTTGTTCCATAATTAGCCTACTGCAGACATTTAGGAGGGACTCCGGCTGCCATGGAGTCCATCAGGAAAGGAAAATTACGGTAAGTATTTGGTAGGAAATTTTCAGTTTTCCTGACAGACTTCATGGCAGCCTACATGTGGGAAATGTCTCGCCAAACACACCCGGGTGGGCAAAAATGCTGAAAAAAAAGATTTATTTAACTCCGTCCACTGATAGAACTTGACAGCCGAAGATAACAGAAGATAGAGCGGCTGGCTCCACACAATAATGAGACATGAAGGTATGGATTGAAGACCAGGAGGCTGCCCTGCAGATCATTTCAGGAGCGACATGTTGTGAAGCCGCCCATGAGGTCGAGACACTTCTAGTTGAGTGCGCTGTCACCGCCTGTGGAGGAGCCAAGCCCTTTTCCTTATAGGCCCACTGGCTCACCTGGACGATCCACGCATCAATGGATCTGATGGAGGCTCTCAGCCCCTTTTTCTTCCCGTTGAGTAAGACAAAAAATGATCTGATTGGCGAAAAAGAGCCGTGGCTTACAGATATAGTCTTAGGGTGACCCCCACATCAAGAGGGTGCAAACCCGAGCCATCCCCTGTCTCGAAGGAGGGTAGCACTATCTCCTGATTTTCATGGAAAATTGAAGTGACCTTGGGATTTGACCCGAGCATCGGAACTAGGACCACCCTATCTGGGAAGAAGGTAAGGAAGGGTTCTTTGGCTCCCAAGGCCTGAATCTCCGAGATTCTCTTTGCCGATGTAATGGCCACAAGGAAAGCGGTCTTGCAAGCAAGCTCACTGATCGAGAGTGTTCTGTGCATCCGAGAAAAGAATTCAAGAACCAGTGGCAGATCCCATTTAGGAAACCGTGGTTTTCTCTGTGGCCTTAACCTGACCGCTCCCCTGGATAATTTCTGAACTAGGTCATGCCTGGCCCATGATGTACCAGTAAAGGCAGAGATTGCCGATACCTGTACCCGGAGAGAACTTACAGCTAGTTCTAGGTCTAGACCTGACTGCAGAAAACTCAGGATGTCATGGACTGATGGAGAACCACAGGAGTTGGATCGGGAGAACATATGGTTTGTGAACCTAGACCAGATTCTCTCATAGACTCGGTTCGTACTCATTCGTCTTGCACTCAAGAGTGTGGGGATTGCTTCTTTCGGGCACCCTAGTGCCTCCAACCTTTCCCTTTCAAAAACCACACCTTCAGGTGCAGGTGGCCTGGGCATGGGTTTAGGGACGTACCCTGGGATAGTAGATCTAGTCTGGGTGGTAATGGAACTGGGTCCCTGTAGCTGAGGAGTGATAGAAGAGGAAACCAGGGTCTGTTGGGCCAGTAAGGAATAACAGCGACCACTTCCACGTCTTCCATTAAGAGTCTCTGCAGGAATTGAGGGATTATCGGAATTGGAGGAAAGGCATATGCTCTGTGGAACCTCCACTGCTCCGTGAGAGCATCGACCCCGTAGGCCTGAGGGTCCCGGAACCTCGAATAATACCTTGCTAGCTTCTTGTTGCATGGTGAGGCAAAAAGGTCTACCTCTGGAGCGATCCCCAGAGATAAGATCCACGCAAATCCTTTCTTGTGGAGCGACCACTCGTTGTTGTCCAAGCGGACTCGAGAAAATCCGCCTGAACGTTCAGAACTCCGGGAACATAGGTTGCAGTGATGTTGCTCAGATTCCTCTGTGCCCATAACATGATTGGCTCCAACTCCTGTAATAAACTCCGACTCCGGGTCCCCCCCTGTCTCCTTATGTAGGACACGGCCGTGGTATTGTCTAGTCGAAGTGACACAGCTGAACCTGCAGTCAGATGGTGAAAAGCCTGCAGTTCTTCGAAAGCTGCTCGTAGTTCCAGGACGTTTGAAACCACCCCCCGAGAGGGGAAGTTCCAGACGCCCTGAGCCACCTCCACTAGACAATGTGCACCCCAGCCTCTGTTGCTGGCGTCCGACGTGATAGTCACCCACGTGGTGGGAAGAAAGGAATGGCAATTGCACAGATTCTTCCGATGAAGCCACCAGAGAAGGGAGCCCCTAATTTTTGGAGAGATGTAGATGCGTTGAGACTTGTCGCCTGACTGCCACTGTTGAAGAAACCCTCTCTGAAAGGGTCGCATTCTCCACTGTGCCCACTTCACCATGGGAATCGTCGATACCATTGTCCCAATGATCTTCAAGCACTGGATGGACTGAAGGTACGATGATGAGAGGGCTAGTCGTATCCTGCTCTGGACTGTCGCTATCTTCTCCTCGGGTAAGGAGATGGTGCCCAGAGTCGTGTTGAAAAGGCCACCGAGGTATACAAGAGACTGTGAGAGCTCTAAGTGGCTTTTCTCCAAGTTGAGAAGCCACCCAAACTCCTGGAGGGTGGTGATGACTTGATCCCTGTGTTCTATTATTTGGGACTTGTCCTGAGCCAATAGAAGCAGATCGTCCAGATAATGATAGAAGCCGGATACCTCTGGTTCTTAACAGTGCCACTACAGCCAACAAGACCTTCGAGAAGACTCGAGGAGAGGTTGATAGCCCGAAGGGTAGGCAGGTGAACTGACTATGGAGCTTCCCCACGGCAAACTGGAGGAACTGCTGAAACCCCGCTGCTACCAGCACGTGGAAGTATGCGTCCTGAGTCTATGGAGACTAGCCAGTCCTCGGCCTGGACCACCTGTTGGATTGTGGACAGCGTTTCCATTTTGAACCTCTCTCTCCTAAAGAAGCGGTTCAAGTGAGTCAAGTCTATCACTGGTCTCCAGGTGCCGTTCTTTTTCCGCACCATGAAAAGTGGGGAATACATCCCCAACCCTCGCTCGTCGTTCGGGACAGGAATCGCGGCTCCTTGTGCCAACTAAGATTCTATGTAGGCTAAAAGGGTCTCTCTTTTTCCTTTTGAAGCTGAAAGAGTTGTGGGAACGAACCTCAGCCTGGGCGACTTGCTGAAGGCCCACGTATGGCCCTGGGAGACCGTTCTGATGGTCCATCCATCCTGGATTGAGGCCGCCCAAACATGTCGATAGCGGAGCAGATGAGCTCCCACCTGACATGCTTGGGTGGGCCCAATCTCAAAAGGACTTGGTAGGACCCCCTTTGCCAGTCGGACCACTCTTAGTAGCCTTCTTGATAGACGACTGCCTGGACTTCCAAGATGTGGAGAATTCTCGGCCAGGCTTGTAGCTGCATGCTTCCCTGGAACGGTCCTGTTTCTGCTTCCTCGAAAAAGGGCGTCCCCAGCCCTACCCACGCCGGTCCTGAGGGAGGAACCCCGACCTACCCCCAGTGGTTCGGGTTATGGCCGTGTCCAACTTGTTCCCAAAGAGAGAGGACCCCTCAAACGGGATTCAGCACCATACCTGCTTGGATGCTGGGTCAGCCTGCCATGGTTGGAGCCATAAGGCCCACTTGGCCATGACGGTCGAGAGCATAACCCGAGACAATAGCCGAATAAGGTCAAGAGAGGCCTCCCCCAGGAAGGCGGTAGCCAGTCTGAGCTCCTGGATGGGGGAACTCTTGGCCACCTTGTCCGAGACGTTCCTGAGAGTCTCGTCCACACTGTCTGTCCACCGCTCCATTGCTTTTGATGTCGCCACCAGAGCTAGGGCAGGCTTACATGCCATACCCGCAGACAGGTATGCCTTCTTAAGGTCAGAGTCAATCCGTCTGTCCAGAGCATCCCTAAAGGAGACTGTATCCTCCAGAGGGAGTGTGACATGCTTGACCAGTCGTGTTACAGCCGCATCCACTAGGGGGGCTGATTCCAAGTGACTGACCTCCTCTTCTTTGAAGGGGTACAGTTTCAGAACTTTAGGTAACAAGGATTTCTTCCTGTCAGTCTTGGACCACTCCTCCGAGATGACTTCACCTAGCTCCGTGAGAAAGGGGAAGTTGGCTCGATCCTTCTTTAACTGTTTAAAATATTTCCTCTGTTTAGGAGGAGCGACCACGGGATCCTCCAAATTCAGGGCATCCCTTACTGCTTTGACCAACGGGGCGACCAGGGCAAAATCAAACCCCCCCATATGGCTCCTCAGACTCTGAATCCTCTTCCAAAGAATCGGCGGAGGGGTGACTTGGTTGGGAGAGATCCCAGGTGCTTGGAGCCTGCGGCTCTGTCACTGGTGTGCCCCCAGGCCTGGCGGGAGACCCACGGGTTCTTCCAGTCTCTATCCCTTTAAGGGACTCCTTTATGACCCTCTTCCTGCGAGGACAAAAAAGGAACACGTCCGCTGGCTCGGAGCAAAGATTTATGGGAGAGGTGTCCTATAGGGTATTAGGGGCGGGGCTAAACCCCCACATGTAGGCTGCCATGGAGTCTGTCAGGAAAGGTATATTTTTTAGTAGATGACATAATAAAGAAAGAAGGAAAAAAATGTAGATACATTCCTTTTACATTGACTTCATACAATCCCAGTAGCCTGTGCTTTCGTCTTTGGTAGGTATTAGATGTGATTATGAGTGATTTGAGAACCTTGATCTAGATAGGTTTATCTAGAGCATCATTTAATATTCAACAGGCGGAAATCTAGCATTAATACTGCAGCTTAAGTTAAAACTGAAATACGGCGAAGCACAAGACTTTGATGAGAAATGTCAGCTGAAAAATTATTTTCTTGCTTTCCAATATGAAATGTTATAGAATGCCCTTTTACACTCTGCTGTATGTAACTATTCAGAATGAGCAAAAGCAAAATCCTAAGTTTTCTGAGATAGTAAAGAAGAATACCTTATAACTATATATTGCAGCTCCTTACATTTGTCGGGTCAGATACACAGAGTCCTCATGATGTTTGAAGGAATATGCAACCTCCCTCAAACCCCCAGACACACTCTCTCACTGATATATCAAGAGATCCTATTCCACACACCTGATACTCTCCCTGCCTTCACTCGCATATGGTCCAGAGACTTGGAAACTGAGTTTCCCCCAGAGGATTGGCAAACATCTTTCCTCTTTACCCATAAGTCTTCCATCTCTAGCTTCACGCAAGAAAAAAATTATAAACTGCTCTCCTGTTGGTAAAGAGACCCGGTCACAATTAACAATTTTCCCAAACGCTTCTGACATGTGCTGGCGCTGTCACGGAGGAAGGGGAACTTATGTACACACATCTGGTGGGTTTGTGGCCGAGTCTATTCCTTTTGAAAAACCATCTTCGAAATCTATAGGGAGAAGTATGATGTCACCCTATCGCCATCCCCCAAAATAGACCTATTATCTATGTTGCCTGGCTCGGTTAAACACCACAAATCAAATCTGCTTAGGGTCTTCATGTCCACAGCGTGACAACTCATCGCGAAACTTTGGAAATCTGAAACAATCCCCCCACTACGTCAATGGGTTGATCTCATGAATGATGCCATGCTCATGGAGGAACTGCAGGCAAAGGAAGTAGACAAATGGGACAGATATGTTAAAGTGTGGTTTATTTGGCTCCACTATTATGCCTCATAAAAATTTAAAGGCAGAATAACATCATGAAGAAACCCGCCAATAAGATGCACGTCAACACAGCTTCTCAGGATCACTACCACTACACAGAGAGAAGAGAACCTAACAACAGAATGGACTCCAACTGAACTGTAGCTCCCATACTGAATGGAGATATTATCAGTACGAGGTGGAAATGATTCTGCCTATGTTATCGAATTATTTTATTGTCTCACCGTTTCCCCCCACTCTCCCCCCTTTTCCCCTTCTCCTCCTGCTGCACTCTTTTCTTCCTACTCTTCTCCCTCCCTCCAGTAACTAATATCCTTGAAAATAACCCCATGCATAATTATGGTCATTCTATGGTTACGTGTAATGGCTATTCATCTTATATACAAAATTTATAGTATGTGTTTACCACTTCCCCTCCCCTAACTTTCTTTATTCTGTATCCATATATAGTTTCATATTTGAATGAAAAATACTTATTCATAAAAATATATTCAGCCTTAAAGAAGAATATTTCATTCTAAAAGAAGAGGATGAACAAGCCAACATCTCATAGATTCATGTGCCCATGCAGACTCATCCCAGTGTCAGGGAATGGGGTACCCAAAAGGCTAGTGGTACAGTGACTATAGGGAAAGGGGAAAAGGATGTGGTAAGTTGCAGACAAACCACACAAGAAAAGCCTCACTAGGGAACACATTGCAGCTTATGCACTTGATTAATTCTTTATTAGTGACAATATGCTATTATAAAAAAAGTGGACAAAACAAAAGCTCAGACCAATATCGCAGTAAAATCACATTGTGACAATGTTGCCACGACAATTAAAAACAGGCAACCCGGGTCATCCACTCATGCATCCAACCACAGCACAATCGCATATAAAATAACCAATAGGCCAATTGCTAACACTCTCATATAAGGAGCAGCGCAATTGAGGGGCCAAGGGGAACCAGGGGAACAGAGTCAACCAAAAATCTCCCAGAGAGAGGAATAAAAGGGGCACTGGTGGGGGGGCAAAAACGGCTGTGTGGGGCCTGATGCTGATAATCTCTGAAGAGTTGCACAGAGACAGGTCTTATGAACAGTTCAAACAAATGGCAAAGTAAATTCAGAGCTGTATAAACACTTTATGGCAGTGTGGCCAATTCATGAATACCCCGTTCACAGTGAATTCAGAGGTGGCTGAAGGGGGCAAAAGTCTAATGAGGGGAGAGCTGTATGATACAATTTAATCACAGCATGGTATGGTGGGCATATAGTCCATTGAAATGATCTCACCCATCAGACAATCATGTAGTCTGCCCTCCAGATCTGAAAAGCTCACTCCAGCCAAGCAGCGTGTCATCCCCGCTCATACCTGCTTCATCTCATCCAGCTCTTCCGCCCGTCTGCCATTCGGTGGCAGTACTAGTCCACTTATGAACCATTCGGTGCCTCAAGGGGCAGCGGGCATAGAGTGCCGAATTGGGGTGATGTAAGGCCAATCTTAGGGCTTCAGTGTCCAAGCTCCAGGCTCCGGTGTCAGCAACACACCTGGCGGTGTTTCAAAGCCGGTTAAACAAGTGCAGAGCTGGGATGGTGTGAGATGCTGTGTATCAAGGCCGCATGAGTAGGATGGCAGTTCCGGGTCACACGCCGCTGTGACGTCGATGCATTTCACTCACTCCCGTTTGGACATCCCCCGACTGTCGGATCAGGACAGAGACCAATATCCCCCCCCAACAAGGCTCCCGGGCCAGATGGGTTCCCCGTAGACCTGTACAAGTCCTAGCCCCCAGACTTAACAACCTATTTGCTGCATGCTTGGAAGGGGACTTTCTCCCCCCCACCATGCTGGAGGCGTACATGGTGCTACTCTTAAAGCCGGGAAAAGACCCTCTGGACTGTGCCTCTTATCGCCCGATAGCCTTGCTCAACACCGACTTGAAGATTCTCTCCAAGGCGCTGTCCACGAGGTTAGCTGGAGTAATCGCCTCATTAGTAGACCCAGATCAGACTGGGTTCATGCCTGGTAAGTCCACGGATACGAATCTGCGTCGCATCTTTACCCATTTACAACTACCAGAACCCGATACAGATACGCGAATCATAGTATCTATAGATATCAAAAAAGCTTTCGATTCTGTGGACTGGCACTATATGAGCAGGGTATTAGAGTGTATGGGTTTTGGCCCGACCTTCAGGAAATGGGTGGCGTTATTATATAGTAGGCCTAAAATGGAAGTTAGCTTGGGTCACTTGAAATCCCCCTTTTTCGAGATCGGGAGGGGGACTAGGCAGGGATGCCCCCTGTCCCCCTTCCTGTTTCGCATTAATGATGGAGCCCATGGCTATAGCTTTACGGACATCACCTAGCATACAGGCCATTGGAGTGGGGAATATCAGGGAGTGTCTGGCATTGTACGCAGATGACTTGCTCCTCTTCCTGGGGGACCCGGCGGGTTCTCTGAGGACAGTTTTAAACATCTTAAATAATTGTGCCACCTTCTCTGGTCTCCGGGTGAATTGGAGTAAGTCATCCATTCTTCCGTTGGGGGCGTGGGAGATTGCGGATCCGGATCTGCCGCTCAAATGGGTCACCTCCATTACTTATTTGGGAGTGAAGGTGACTGCCAGAACTCAAGACTACTTCCATCTGAACCTATAGCCCCTCCTCACCCTAATGAAAAACAAAACTCAAACTTGGCAAAAATTGCCTCTATCACTGATTGGGAGGGTTAAACTGTTAAAAATTAAGCTGTTGCCGGTGATCCTTTACTTCCTGAGGCATGCCCCAGTGGCGGTCCCCAGATCTTTTTTTGACAGCTGGACGGCGTCACAAGTTCCTTTGTGTGGGCCCCCAAATCACCTAGGATAGGAATCCGGGTGCTACAAGAACCAGTGTGCAAGGGGGGTTTGGCCCTACCTGACTGGAGGAAATATTACCTCACCGGGCAAATGGTTTTTGTCCATCGGTGGTTGACGTCAGATGAAGGGGACTCGGCGATGATTCTAGAGGCTCGTACGAATCCTGGTCTTGTACGAATCCTCTGTGGCTGAATCCGAGGCTCCCACACTTTTTCACCTACTCTGACCCTATGGTGTGGGTGACTAGGGGAGTCCGGACACTAGGGGACATAACAAATCTGGGGGGAGCTACTGACTTTTGAGCAAGTTAAAAATAAGTATGACTTGCCGAATGGCCACTTGTTTAGGTTCCTACAGCTTAGACATGCTTTTCAATGCCAATTCCGGGAGCAAAGAGTGGGGAGTTTGAGTTACACTGTATACCTAGCTAGAGGTTCTCTGTCTAGTTAGCATGGGATCCTGCGAGATCCCTGAGGAGCCAGGGCTCTGGCCCTCTCTGTGGAACTGTTTTGTACATGCCTGTGTTATATGAAAAATCAATAAAAATAATAAAAAAAAAAACAAAAAGTGGAACTTGACCAAAATAAATTAAACTATATTGTTTTAAAAAGAATATGATAAATATAACATGCATTTTAGGCCATATATTAGGACACAAAAACAAACTATGTGGTGCTAAGATAGCTAGGGCGGTGGAGTGGAGTGTGGATAAAGTCACAAAGTCACAATGCAAAAGGGAAAACAAGGTGTGTTTTTGGGTAGTAAAAGTATATGCTAAGTCCCAAAAGGAATGTGTCCACTTGAAATGGCTGCAGCTCCTCTGTATGAGTTTAGGATATTAACTCTTTGTCAAAACAAAAGAAACAGCAAGTGCTGCCCTCTAAGTGTAAATTTATTTGAAACAATAAAAAGCAGTGAAAATTACACTCACATTGTATAAAATCATAAAGGATTACTAGTCCTTTGGTATCTGCCGAGCTCAGCAGGGAAGGTAAAGCAGAGTGATGCCTGGAAGTAGCTGGTCTGTACATGTAGAACATGTGGCTGCAGATTGTAGAGCCAAAGCAGGAAGCGTTGATAACCAGGACCTTTGGCAGGAGCCAGCATGGAGCGCAATGTCAGCTTCGAACCAGAGATACAAGAGTATGACAGAATGGGAAGGGGGTGTGATTACATGGATGGCACCTAGGTCTCCTACTACACCCGATCTATAAACAAATGACAGCATAAAAACGAAAAACATAGAACGGACATCACAAGCACTGACTAGACTAAATTGGGTGACAAAAACAGAAGAATAAAGGAACAAAATTAAAACTGTAACCAAACTGAAAGACAGGGAAGTTAAAAAAGGGAACTAGTCGGTTTGTATTAAGAGGACATAGTACAGATGGATAAATAAAAAAATCTGATGTAATAATGAGTGAGACTAAGACTAATGAGTCCATCCTAAACTTGTACAAAAAGTAGAATTCTTAATGGGAGAGGAAAACCAAGGTATATATGTGTACAGGTGGACAATATATATATATATAATATATTTATTTATATATCTATATATAATCTATATCTCCTAAAAGGCGTACAAATGGACAAAGCATACCAAAAAAACCTGGATTCTCAAAAAAACAAATATTGAAATCAAAAAAGAAAAGTACTGCATGGATAACATAATGGGCCAGATCAATGAACTATTATATATAGATGTATCCAACAGATAGATGTACAGATGGATAAAAATAAATAAAAATGAATGGAAGTGAGTTTTGAATTATTGCTGCACAAACCATGGAGAAAAAAAGTACCATTGAGACTGATGAGTATCAGATGCACAGATTATTATATAAATGTACAATTAGAAACCACAAGTAATTGTGTCACATAAATATGCTTTATCCACCGAAATAGAGAAAGCTTTAGCTGGATTAGAAAAACTCAGTCATAAAGTAAATGATTTCATTCCACCAAGTGAGTCCAAAGAATTAATTAAAACTCTCATACAGGGCTGGAAACGATGCTCAAAGTCACTTCACAGATCCTATCACCACACCTCGTGGGGTCCTGCTACCTATAGATGTTATACTCACCAGAACACAATATGAGTAACGCCTTGGAATGAACCACTTTTTCCAGCAGAAATTAGCTGTGCTTAGGAATCCTCCTCTGGTCGGCCGAAACCAGTATCCACTATACATTTAGAAATCGCGGTGATCCCGGGTTGAACGGTGTGGTGATGGGATCTGTGACTTCACAGATCCCATTACCACACCGTTCAACCCGGGATCACCGCGAGCAGCAAGTCTACAAGCGGTGAGAGCATCATATACACGCTGAGAACTGATCCAAAGTGTTACATGGTTTTACATGCTTTTAACATTGTAAGTGCAATACTTGCGTGGTGTTGTGGGAACAATAAACAGAGTGACGCTATGAGCCTGTTTACTTTTATTATTGGTTACTGCTGACGAGGGGAGGCTTCTCGTATACACTGGATTTCTGTGTGAGCGGATCTTGGTTCTAAAGGTGTAGTGGATACCGGTTTCAGCCAACCAGAGGAGGATTCCTAAGCACAGCTAATTTCTGCTGGAAAAAGTGGTTAGTTTAAAAGGCATTACTCATATTGTGTCCTGGTGTGTGTCACATCAATAGGGATTTGGACCCAAGGAGGTGTGGTGATGGGATCTGTGAAGTCACTTTGAGAATTGTTTCCTGCCCTGTATGAAAGTTTTAATTAACTCTTTGGACTCACTTGGTGGAATGAAATTATTGACTTTATTTTTTTTTAAATACTCTTTATTTTCAAAATTGTTCTTCATTTTTTCCATAAACACTGATCAAACAAATTCATACCAAAATATCAAGACAAGCATGTACATCACACACATTAATATTCTTTGATATTGACTTAACATAGATTGCCAGGCAATATTACTTCTACTGCTAATTAACAGAAGGCCATCCGTGGGGCATAGTCTGCCCCAGATGATTTTCCCCTATATTTACATATACGTTTATTACATTTTGAAAAGCCAACATCTGCACTATTGCCTGTTCAACCCTCCGTAGACATCCATAGAGGGAGCAAACATAACAAAACAAGATAAAAAACAAAAAAAAAACACTCCCCCGCCTTACTTGTTGTTCAACAAATCATATTGACGCAAAGTTATACTGAGTTATAAGATAATAAACGTATACCGCAACTTATATACCGCCTATTCCACTTCCAGGAGTAGGAGTCCATATTCCCTCAAACTTGTAAATATAGACCAGTGTGCCCATTTTCTCCTAAATTCCTTTTCTCTCCCCTCCCTACTCGCTATAATACATTCCATAGCGCAGATATCTGCAACTTTACCAAGCCCCTGACTGATTTTGGGAGGTGATTCTTGCTTCCGTAAAGCTGGAATACAAGATTTGGCTGCATTCATCAGATGAACCAGTATTGATTTTTTATATTTTTGTTTAGAGAGGGCAGAGAGATGAAGGAGATACCCTGTCGGTTCTTCTCCCATTTTGTGCTGCGTCAACTGTTTTGTAATCTCTCGTACGCATACCCAGAATCTGTCTAGCTTGTGGCATGACCAAAAAATATGTAATAAGTTGCCCTCAGCTTCCCCGCACCTACAACATTTATCCATTTCTTTATCAAGGAGGGGACCCTATACCATCTTGTAACAATTTTATAAGACAACTCCTGATATTTACTGGCTACCGAGTAGTGAGAAAAATACAAAATTCTATCTCTTTGCTCTTCCGAGAAAGTACGGCCCAAGTCCCCCTCCCATTTCTGTGAGAAATTTGGAATGTATCCCTCCTCAGGAGTTATTAATATCTTGTATATTTCTGACACCACACGACTGATGGTTCCTTCGGTCAGGCACAGGTCTTCCATAGGTGGGTTGGTACGTAGTGACACTCCCCTCCTAATGATACTTCCAAGAAAATGGGTTAACTGCTGGGCTCTCCACTCCTCTAAAGGTGGATCAAACAGCGCTTGTATTTAAGTCTTAGTCTTAAGTCTTGTGTCTGTCATAAAGTCCCCTAGCCACAGTTTAGCTGAGCTACCTATTCGTTTAAAACCTCTGTCCATGTAGCCCCATGGAAATGCAGGATTACCTATTACAGGATACAATAACGTGATCTCCCCTTCTGTTTTGAGGAAGAAATGACTTTGCTGCACCACCCATAGGGTTGCCCCTATAGTGGGGTGCTGTCTTAATGACCCGAGTACTCTAGGATGTATCTACGGCAGGCACTCTAATGGAATATTAGAGCATGATTGCTCGATCCTAACCCATGCTTTATTTTCTCCTTCCCTATCCAATTCAGTGCCCTGGCCAGATGTATTGCCTGATAGTACCGTACCAGATCTGGAAATGCCATGCCTCCTCAGGTTTTGGCCATTGCCAACACCGAGTGAGAAATTTGTGGTTTTGCCTTCACCCAAATAAATCTCATAAAGGCACCCCGCACTGAGTTAAAAAATGTGGTTGGGACCGCGATCGGCAAAGTCTGAAAAAGATATACTAATCTTGGCAGAATATTCATTTTTAGGATAGCATTTCTGCCCATCCATGAATGCTGGCCTTTATGCCATCTGTCTGAATCGGCAACTAGGCCCCTCAGTAATGCGTATATTTCCCCCGTCGTGGAAGTCATTTTAACCCCTAGATACCTCAAAAAAAAGGGGCCCATGGAAAAGGGAACAATATCCTTAGAACCTGTGCCCTTAGAGGAGTCAATGACACATTTAACATCTCTGATTTATGTACGTTAATCTTAAAATTTGAAAGGTCACGGTATTGGTCA
Source organism: Glandirana rugosa (assembly GCA_018402905.1). Taxonomy (NCBI): domain Eukaryota; kingdom Metazoa; phylum Chordata; class Amphibia; order Anura; family Ranidae; genus Glandirana; species Glandirana rugosa. Next base: position 2,793,734 of record BLSH010373257.1, on the reverse strand, counting down.
AGTTTCATCAAATCATTGACTTTATGGTTGAGTTTATATAAATTTACAGATGAAGAAAATATCCAGAAAAGATGCTGGGGAGAAGGATGTTAAAACACGCTTTAAATGATGGAATTTGTCTCAATCTCCTCATTTAGACCTGATGGAGTAAGAGTATTTAGTCTAAATATTCTATAAATGAAATTAAAGGGGAACTCGGGAATTTGTATTAAAGGGACGTAATACAGATGGATAAATAAAAAACTGGATGTAATAATGAGTGAAAATAAGAAGGATATCTCCATCCTAAACATGTATTTAAAAATTGGATTCTGAATGGGAGAGGAGAACCAAAGTACAGGTGGGCAATGTATATATATATATATATATATATACATATATATATATATATATATATATATATATATATATATAGATGGACAAAGTGAGCCAAAAAACCTAACCTCTAAAAAAAACAAAAAAGGAAATAAAAAAAAAGGAAAAATACTATATGGATAACATAATGGGCCAGAACTATTATAAGTGAAATTGGAATTATTATTGCACAAACCATGGAGAAAAAAAGTATTGTTGAGACAGATGTGTATTAGATGTACAGATTATTAAATTAAATGTACAAATGGATGATTTTAAAGAGAAAAAAACAAAGAAAATATCCAGAAAAAATGCTGAGGGGAAGCATGTTAAAATATTATTTGAATGATCGTATTTGTCTCACTCTCTTAGTTTAGCCCAGATGGAGTGAGGCTATTTAGTGTAAATATCCAATAAGTTTCACGTTGGTACAATTTTATGAGCCCCTCTGCCCTCAAACAAGTATTCAGAATGTGATCTATTATCTACACTCTAAGACCGCTGGGCACTCTGTATTTTCCTCCCCTTTGTTCAATAGCGCATTTATGCTCACCAAATCTAACCCTTAAACCTGTTTTTTTGTTCAACCCACCAGGCTGAATGAACAAAAAACTGAAAAGCTTGAGATGAGATGTTAGTACAGTGATCTCCCCCACTGAGCTATTGTGATTTGACAGGGGGGTGACCGACCCTCCAGAACACAACGGTTAGGGCTCAACAGCCATCGGCTGAGAGCGCTGATCGGATGTCAATCAGCAAACTGTTTTTGGTCATGTCCCCTCGACAGAAGCCGGCCAAACATCCAGCTTCTGTCAGACCAACGGGCATACACACAGGCCAAATGTAGGCCGGTTTCTATGTGCAGCCTGTGTGTTTAGGGCTTTAGTGTCCTAATAGTTCCTCTGACTATATATAGCAGGCCACAAGGACAGATAAGAACGTAAATCATAAATTCAGTAGAGCAGGTGTTGAACTTGGTGATAGGTATTCTTTACCGTTATTGGTAAAAGACTTGAGGCCATTCTGTACATTTTAGGCCATGTGTCTATCCCATCGTTGGGGTAGATTTACTTAAAGGGGTTTTAAACCCTCACGGTTTTTCACCTTAATGCATTCATGCATTAAGGTGAAAAATTGTTTCTGTTGCAGCTGCCCCCCAGAGCCCCCCTTTTACTTACCCAAGCTTGATCGTTCCTGCACTGGGGACGAGCCTAGCAGCTCCATCCGCGGGCTCCGGTCTTCAATGGATAGATTGGTAGCAGGGAAGCCATAAGTGCCTGCTGCTGTCAATCAAGTCCAGTGACGTGGGAGCTTGGGGGCGGGGCCGAGTCCTGCTGTCTGTGTCAATGGGCGCAGCAGCGGGACACGGGAGAGTGTCCGCATGAGTGCCCCCAGGGAAAGTGCTTCCCTAACATAATTTTAAAAAAAAACAAAAAACCTTTAGTATCGCTTTAAACTAGTGCACACAGAATCTGGTACAGCTGTGCATGGTAGCCAATCAGCTTTTAACTTCAGCTTGTTCAATAAAGCTTTTACAAAACAAGCTGGAAGCTGATTGGTTTCTATGCAGAGCTGCACCAGATTTTGCACCATGCAGTTTTAATAAATAACCCCCACTGTTTTTTGATGTTTCAATAGTAATTTTATATGAACAAAACTACAGCCTAGAAAGAATTAAGACAGGCTTTTGTACGTCTCTTCTGTGATAGATGCTTATACCTGCCTGTGCATGCAGCCGATTCTGTAGCAAACAGCTCCTGGGGGCCCAAAATGTTTACTGTAGTTTGGCATTTGAATTCTGCTTTAATGCTGCACCTCTTATGCAACTCTGGCCTCATCTGGCATGCATGCTTTCAGGACAGTAACACCTTAGAAAGTGAAGCCAGGATCAGGTTGACAGCACTTTTTTAAAGCTAGGTTGCAATGACCTCTCCAAAATTATAGTAGCTTTCCAGTAGATTATAACAGGAAAAAATGTGCAAAAAAAAAGTTTTTTTAACTGTAATCTTTGTGAGTCAGTTTGTTTGTCACAGAAATGTTGGGTGCCAAATGTTTTATGCTAATTACTGGTTACATTGTAAATAGGCAACAAATGCAGGCAGTTTTTTTTTTAAATCAAACAGGTTTTTATTGTCATATTCATTGTTACATACAAAAAAGCATCTCATACCCTTTCAGTGTACCATGCTGCAGTCTCATACAGTACAGGAACATATATTACTTGTTAGAGCGAATTAAACAAATTAAAGAAAAGACAAAAAAAAGCAACGCACCCTTGTATTCCGCCTGCAATTCAAAACATGCACAATTACATCAAGTGTACAGTGTATATAGCATATTTCTTTGAGAACATTTAACTTCCCAGTTTCTGGTCAGTCTCCCAGGGAACCTTTAACCTCAAATACATTGTAGAAGTCTAATTTTAATTAGCTCATTCGGGCTCAGGCCCGGAATGTCAAGCCATGGGGCCCATAATTTCTCAAATTTACCTGGTCTCCCTCTGTGTTGGTAAATGTACTGTTCCAAGATGAGGGTAGATCCCATGTGTGTTATCCAAGATTTAACGGATGGTGGCATGTCTGATTTCCATCCCATAAGGATAACTTTTCTAGCCTGGAACAAGGCCCTAGAGAAGGCGACACTCGTCATCTCCTCCGGGATTAATTCCTCCAGAGCACCCAGTACATAATATATCGGCTCTAAAGGTACATCTGTGTGAAACACTTTATTGAGTGTGCCCATCACTGGCTGATTTAAAAAAAAAATTCTAAATACTACATTTGTGGCCAGCGGTGCATTTCTTGCACAAAAATAAAAAGTGCGTCTACATTGCTGGTTTAAAAAAAAAAAAAAATTCTAAATAATACATTTGCGGCCAGCGGGGCATTTCTTGCACAAAATTAAAAAGTGCGTGTACATTGCTGGTTTAAAAAAAAAAATATTCTAAATATTACATTTGCGGCCAGCGGTGCATTTCTTGCACAAAAATAAAAACTGCATCTACATTGCTGGTTTAAAAAAAAAAGAATAATAATTTACTATTCTTTTTTTTTATTATTAATAAATAGTGCTACATAGTACATTTGCACCTTGCTGTGCATTTGTTGCACAAAAATCAAAAGCGTGTCTACATTGCTGGTTTAAAAAAAAAATATTCTAAATACTACATTTGCGGCCAGCGGTGCATTTCTTGCACAAAAATAAAAAGTGCATCTACATTGCTGGTTTAAAAAAAAAATATTCTAAATATTACATTTGCGGCCAGTGGTGCATTTCTTGCACAAAAATAAAAACTGAATCTACATTGCTGGTTTAAAAAAAAAAGAATAATAATTTACTATTCTTTTTTTTTATTATTAATAAATAGTGCTACATAGTACATTTGCACCTTGCTGTGCATTTCTTGCACAAATGTAAAAAGTGCATCTACTTTACTGGTTAAAAAAAAAAAAGAATAATAAATAGTGCTACATAGTACATTTGCACCTTGCTGTGCATTTCTTGCACAAAATTGCACATTGCCGGTTTTAAAAATAATAAAAATTTGTGCTAAATAGTACATTTGCGTCCAAAATGAGCAGAGCGTCAAATAAGGGACATAGTCGTGGTCGTGGTGCTGCTGGTGTTGGTGGTATTGGTGAAGCTCCTGTTACAAGGAGAGGACGTGGTGGATCTGTGCCAGCTACACGCACAAGTGAAACACCTTCCTCAGGTGCAAGTAGCCGACAGAACCTTCAATGTTATATGGTAGGCCCGAATGCCGCTCAACTAATGGTGAGGCCAGAACAAGTACAGGCGATATTAGATTGGTTGGCTGACAATGCCTCCAGTTCCTTCACATTGTCTCCCACCCGGTCCCTTGCTGAAAGCTCAGAGTTGGCACCTGAACCCCATGGCCATCTATCTTTCACCTCAGCCCCTTGTAAATCAGCCAAGCAGTCTGAGCCCCAAGTCATGCAGCAGTCTCTTATGCTTTTTGATGACTCTGCTGGTGTGCTTTCCATAGGCAATCCACATAGCCCTGCCCCAGAAGTGGAAGACATTGAGTGCACTGATGCCCAACCACTTCTGTTTTAAGATGAGGACATGGAAACACCACCGCAGCACGTCTCTGATGATGACTAAATACAGGTGCCAACTGCTGCGGCTTTCTACAGTGTGCAGACTGACAAGGAGGGCAGTGTTGAAGAGTGGGTGGAAGATGATGTGGAGGATGATGAGGTCCTAGACCCCACATGGAATGAAGGTCATGCGAGTGACGTGTGCAGTTTGGAGAAAGAGGTGGTGGTAGCACAGAGGCACCAGCACAGCCAAAGAGGAAGCAGGTTGCAAAAGCGGAGCGACCATCCCCTAGACAGTACGCCTGCTACTACCCACCGCACCCAGGGACCTAGCACACCAAAGGCAGCTCAAAGGAGTTCCCTGGCATGGCAGTTCTTCAGACAATGTGCTGACGACAAGACACGAGTGGTTTGCACGCTGTGCAATCAGAGCCTAAAGCGAGGCATAAATGTTCTAAACCTGAGCACAACCTGCATGACCAGGCATCTACATGCAAAGCACGAGCTGCAGTGGAATAAGCACCTCAAAATCCAAGAAAGGTCTCGGCCTCCTCCTGCTTCCTCTTCTGCTGCTGCCTCTGCCTCTTCCTCCACCTCTAGAGTGCCAGTGTCACCTGCCACCCAGCAAACAGACGATGTGACAGCAAACACTGGAGAGAAAGAGGAAGTACCCCCCTACCCACTCGCGATCCCTGGCCCTGAATGCCAGCATTTTGAAAATTCCTGGCCTTTGAAATGCTGTCATTCCGTCTGGTGGACACGGACAATTTTAAAAACCTGATGGTGGTGGCTGTCCCACAGTACGTGGTTCCGTTCCCTGCACAAACAAGTCGGGGACAAGATCAAGTTTGCACTGCTCAACGCCATCTGTGGCAAGGTCCACATAACCACTAATACATGGACCAGTAAGCATGGGCAGGGACGCTATATCTCGCTAACTGCACACTGGGCAAATGTAGTGGTGGGTGGGCCTGAGGCGGATAGCAGTTTGGTGCATGTCCTTCCACCACCGAGGATTGCATGGCATTTCTCTTTGCCTCCTGTTGCCCCCTCCTCCTACTCAGCTTCCTCCTCCTCTACCACCTCCTCATCTGGTCAGCGTAACACCTTCACCACCAACTTCAGCACATCCAGGGGGAAACGACAGCAGGCTGTTTTAAAACTGATATGTTTGGGGGATAAACCCCACACTGCGCAGGAGCTGTGGACGGGCATTGAACAACAGACCAATGAGTGGTTGTTGCCACTGAGCCTCAAGCCCTGCCTGGTGGTGTGGGATAATGGGTGAAATCTCGTAGCAGCTCTGGGCCTGGCCGGTTTGACGCACATCCTTTGCCTGGCGCATGTGCTGAATTTGGTGGTGCAGAAATTTCTAAAAAAACTACCCGGATATGTCTGAGCTGCTACAGAAAGTGCGGGCTGTCTGTGCGCACTTTTGGCGTTCTCACCCTGCTGCTGCTCGCCTGTCTGTGCTGCAGTGGAACTTCGGCCTTCCGGCTCACCGTCTCCTATGCGACGTGCCCACAAGGTGGAACTCCACCTTGCACATGCTGGAGAGACTGTGCGAGCAGCAGCAGGCAATAGTGGAGTTTCAGCTGCAGCACGCATGGGTCAGTCGCTCTACAGCACCACTTCACCACCAACGAGTGGGCCTCCATGCCAGACCTGTGTACCATATTGCGGTGTTTCGAGTACTCCAACAACATGGCCAGTGCAGATGACGCTGTTTTCATCGTTACTATCCCACTTCTATGTCTCCTTGAAAAAACACTTCTGGTGATGATGGAAGAGAATGTGGCACAGGAGGAAGAGGAGGAGGAAGAGGGGTCATTTCCACGGTTATCAGGCCAGTCATTCACAAGTGGCTCGGAGGGTGGGTTCCTGCACCAGCATAGGCCAGGTAAAAAAATTTCAAGCCAGGGCACAGTTCTGGAGGATGAGGAGGACAAGGATGATGAGGAGGAGGAGGAGGAACTGTGTTCACAGCAGGGTGGCACCCTACACAGCTCGTGGGCATCACTGGAGCGTGGCTGGGGGGATAAGGAGGACACAGATGATACATCTCCCACAGAGGACAGCTTGTCTTTGCCTCTGGGCAGCCTGGCACACATGAGCGAATACATGCTGTAGTGCCTGCGCAACAACAGCCGAGTTGCCCACATTGTAACTTGTGCTGATTACTGGGTGGTCACCCCGCTGAATCCCCGTTACAAGGACAATGTGCCGTCCTTAATTCCCTCACTGGAGCGTGATCGGAAGATGCGCGACTACTAGCGCACGCTGGTAGACGCGCTGCTGAGGGCATTCCCAAATGACACCAGGGGCTCAGTGGAAGCACAAGGCGAAGGCAGAGGAGGAGGAAGAGGTCACCAACGCAGCTGTGGCACCGCCAGCACCTCAGAAGGCAGGGTTAGCATGGCCGAAATGTGGAAAAGCTTTGTCAGCAGCACGCCACAACAAACAGCACCACCAGCTGATAGGCAACGTCTTAGCAGGAGGCAGCATTTCAGCAACATGGTGGAACAGTATGTGTGCACACGCCTACACGTACTGACTGATGGGTCCTGCTTTGTGGACTTTAGAAGGCTTTTGACTCAGTAGGGCACCCAGGCCTGTTCCTCAAACTATTGGAGAGTGGAATAGGAGGGAAAACATATGATGTCACCAAGAATTCATATACCGAGAACAGCTGCAGCGTAAAGGTGAATGGGAAAAGAGCCGAACACTTCTGGCAGGCCCGGGGAGTCACACAGGGCTGCAACCTAAGTCCAAACCTCTTCAACATCTACATCAATGAACTGGCCGCAGCTCTAGAATCCTCCCCAGCACCTGGATCGACCCTGTATGATACCGAGGTAAAGTTCCAGCGAGACCAGCCAATGAGATGGTTTCCTCTCTTCATCGCTGGTGCAGACCTTTTTACGGGCAGTACAGCGGCCAGAGGGGCAGTGACTTAACCCAGTTCTCCTTCCATGCAGCCTGGGATAAAGATGAGAGGGAGAGGCAGTCCAGCTAGTGTTACTGCAGCGCCCTAGCCCCACACTATTGGTCCCGCACATCGCAGGCAGTGCCATCATTCTTCCCGATGCTGAGCTCTCCCCTTCCTCCTTCAGGCAAATTAGGCAGCCGCGAGGCCCCTGAGCAGGAGACCTGCCTAATTTGCCTAATTAAGGAGCCGCCTCTGCACCCAGGAATTTGTTTAAAAGCATATTGTAGCATTGCGAAATAAAGCCCTTGGTCTCAGTGGTCGTTTGAAGTAGGGTGAAAGGGTGTAGGAAATTGAGTTCATTCCACTGCCCCTCCCTGAGCCCAGGCGGCGTGCTGAAGTTGTATGTAATAAAATGTCATGTTGGAGGACGCTGCATATCTTTCCTTTAGCACAGAGAATGGAAGTAATCTCTCATTTTGAAAGATGTGTGAGAGGTATGTTACCCCATATGCTTGCCACCTAGGACTCTGTTGGAGCTTGGCCAGCTCCTCATATGTTGTGTTGTCCCAAATCGGACTATACTCAGTAAACTCGTGTACCTGTTGTAACTGTTTTGCTCTGTTCCACACTTTTTGCAGCAGTGTATAAGTGGGCATTTGTTTGTTAGGTTTCTGAAACCACTGAGCCTCCAGACCCTCCGGGATGGATTGCACCCCAGTTCCTATAAGCATAAGCCTAGCATTAATTGCTGCAATTGCGTGGCTAGATAACATAGCCAGGGATTAGGGAGCGAAAGACCTTCCCCATCCTTGGGATATTGCAGCTGCTCCAGCAATCTAAAAAGAGAGTTCACCACTCAGGATATCTTTAATGGGACAACCACTGGGGTGTTGTGGAACACATACAGGAACTGGGGCATGAGAATCATCTTAACTAGGTTGGTTTTATCGGCCAGGGGCATTTTAAATCTATTCCAAACATTTATCTTGTCTCTGAACCATGTTAGAAGTGGATGGACATTTAAGCTGCAATAATCAGTGAGTGTGGGGGAGATTTGAATTCCCAAGTATTTAAAGGAGGGTACTATTGGGATAGGTCCAGGGAGTTGGGCCTGCTGCCCAGGCGCGTCATCCAGCATCATCAGAGTGGATTTGTTCCAATTTATAGTAAGGCCGGAATAATGGCCAAACTGTGAGATCAGGGACATGGCCTTTGTTAAGGACCTAGTTATATCCCCCAGGAAGAGTAGCATATCATCAGCATACAGCATGATCTTTTCATGCAATTCACCATATTTAAATCCCGTGACATGCGAACAATCACGGACCTGTGCGGCAAGAGGCTCAATGGCTATAGCAAAGAGCAGGGGGGACATAGGACAACCCTGCCTAGTCCCCCTGCCCAGTGTAAACGCAGATGACATCCTGTCCGACACCCTGATGGCTGCTTGTGGTGCACAGTACAATAACCGCGCCCATGCTATAAAGCGCTCGCCAAACCCAAATTTTGAAAACGCCACTCAGAGATATCTCCAACTGACACTGCTGAATGCCTTATTGGAATCAAGAGATAGGAGAGGCCTCTGCCCAGCATTGTCAGCCAGGGTCTGCATATTTAAAAATAGCCTTCTAACAGTGGACTTACAAGGCATGAACCCCGCCTGATCCGAGTGAATGGATACGATTATCTTGTTGACCCTCATAGCCAGCATGTTTTTCCTGTTTAGCCTCATGCGTACACAACATTTGTGTGCCATGTTCGGGTCCCCTCGTCCAAGCCCCGCTATATGGTGGGGTGGTTATATGATACGGTTCCCTCTGTTTTTCATGGTCCATTTGGGCAGGGGTCAGCACTCTATGTGAGCAGTTTGGCGTGCTGCGCGGTTTGGCTGGGGCTGTCTCTCTCCTGGGAGCTGCGATGTGCTCCACGTGTCCCCCCCTTCCCTCCCCCTCGAGGGCACGGACGGACGTCATGCAGTGCACTCTCGGTGTCTATATGAGGAGATTTGGCGTCCACTGTCAGACGTCTCCTGGTCTGATGGTGGTGCCGCCCTCCTACACAGATACCTGCGTGGCGTTGGCGGTGTCTGGTGGCTCCAGCGGAGTCTTTGTTCTCCCTGCTTGCAGTTCCGGGCACTCCCATCGGCTCTGTGGCTGTTGGGTTATGGTGCATTACTTTTGGAGCAAGCTTTTTACACCACCACTTAAGGTAACTAATCTCCAGGTCTTTTTTCCTGATGAACACCTTATACACTAGGGTTTCACACTCCCAACCTGGTTTCCCTTCCTCTCTTTTACTTTGCACTCATCTTTATGCTACATTTCTTACTTTGGACCTTTTCTTTCTGCACTCACTTATTTCATCACCTTATATTCTTTTTGCATTCACTTCCATTTCTCCCAAGCATTCACCTCCAGTTATGCACCATCCAATTTTACTTTTGTCTTTCTACTCATATACATTCACTACATATGCATATAACCATGTGCCTATACGCACTTTATTATAGATCATGTGGAGGATTAAGGATACACTTGGATATGTTCCCCTGGCCGCACCTCCCCTGTGGGTGCCCTGCTGCACTCACTCCAGAATTCACCGCCTCAGCTCCCGGGGGAGGGATTCACCTCCCTGGCCCGTCCCGTGTAGTCGCTTTTCTTGCACCTAGGAACATCATACCTGTAAGTATGGATGGCCTAACTGTTACCCTTCCTCTTTTTACATTTGAGGTGTACTGATTGGTTTCTTATATCACATAGATATTCCTTACGCATGGCTCCTGATGAGTGGTAATGACCATGAAATGCATCGAGTCACCGTCATCCCTACTATGTGTTTTTTATGAGCAATATTTTTCCTATTACTGGACATCCAGGTTTTATTTTACTTATATATACAGACCAATTTGCTATTTGGTATTCGAATGGTGTTGTCTACCTCGCTCATCTGTGCCTGCTATACAATATTAATATGTGTGTATATATATATATGAAATTAGGTTGCATTTATGTATTCATGTACTCTATGATACAATTATTGTTGTCATTTACAACTATACATGCACAAATAAAAAACATTTTATACACAATACAGCACTTTAGTGCTTCCAGGTTGCATGCTTCATCTAAAGTCCCAAAACCCTTCCCCCTTCCTGTCATAGCACTTTTGCAAGGATCTTGACATCACTTTGTAATAAGGAAATGGGTCTATATGAGCCTGGGTCAATCTGATCTTTTCCTGGCTTAAGCAGCAAAATCACATTCGCCCTAGTCATGAATGTTGGTAGTTGTCCCAGTTTTAGAGATGCATTAAAAACCTCTAATAGCTTTGGTAAGATGACATCCCCATATTGAGTGTATACCTCCACAGGGATGCCATCATCACCTGATGCTTTGCATGTGGGGAAAAAGCTGGCTGCCTCCCGCAGCTCCTCCAATGTGAGCGAAGCATCCAATGCTTGACTAGCCTATTTTGACAAAACAGGCAAAGATATAGATTGTAGGTAGTGTTGCAGTGCATCATCTGAGTAGCCGTCTTTTGACCCATAAAGGTCAGTGTAAAAAGTGGCCAGTTCAGTAATAATCAGTTCTGGATTATTCACCACTCGTCCAGTAGAGGAGTGGATGGCCCCTATAGTCGGGGAGGATAGTTGGGAATTAGCAATTTTCGCCAACAGGCGGCGAGTCCTCTCCCCTTCCTCATAAAATGCAGCTTTTGTAAAGAACCTTTTCCGTTCTGCGGCAGAGGATCTCAACCGGTCCAGGGAGACCTGGACCGATATCCATGCCTCCCTCACAGATTAAGAGGGAGGACCTGCAGGATTCATGCAGGTCCTGACTCTACACCTGTTCTAAGAGGACCTAGGTGTTATGTTTTATGGCTTCTATTTCTACAAAAAAAGTACTCCTCAGGCACGCCTTAAAGGCATCCCAATTAATCATGGCATTTTCATAGTGACGATGGGTGTCAAAGAAGTTCTCAATTTGGCATGTCACACGTTCATGGGAGGAGAATAGTTTTAGCAAAAAGGCATTGAGTTTCCAGGGGGCTCTCAGTAGAGAGGACTGGAGACGTGTAATTAATTGTAGGGCTAGGGTGGAATGATCCGATACCCCTCTGGGATAGTAGTCTATTTTAGAAATATATTTAAAGATTTGTGAAGAACCCACACATAGGTCTATGTGAGATAGGGAACCGTGGGTTTTGGAGAAGCATGAGAATTGTTTTATGTCAGGGTTCCTCAAGTGCCACACATCTGTCCAGCCCACCTCCGCCAACAGTTGGCTAAGAATAGTGCCCCCTCTGTCAGATGGGTGTCGGGCCAGGGGGTGTTTATCTAGCTGGGGGTCTAGGTAGCAATTGAAATCAGGGTGGGGACCTCAGGCTTAGTCAGGTACGTCAGAAGTAGCTGCAGCACCTCCCTAGAGAACGGTGGAGGGATATATACAAATGCAATTATAAGAGTCAAAGTATACAACTTGCAGTACAAAAAAATATAAACCGACCCAAGGGGTCTATCATTGTGTCTAGTTCCTGGAAGACCAACGATTTGTGTATCAATACACTCACTCCGCGGGCCTTACCAACCCATGGATATTGTAGACAGTTTATAGTGTCCCCTATGAGATGAGTCTCCTGCAGGCCTATGACCGCTGGGTGGAACTTCTGCAGGCAAAAGGAGATCATAGTTCGCTTTAGTGAATCATGTACCCCTCTAACGTTCCACGAAACTATTGGGGTAGTGGATGTGGTGAGTATGGAAAGTAATCCTGCTGAGGAGAAGCACAGCTCACAGTTAGGTTCCCATGGAGAAGACCTCCATCACGTTGAGGCTGATTAAAGGCAGGCATCACACAGGTGCAAATGAGGGAGTGAGATGGCAAGAGCAAGAAGTGTGTAACAAATAAAGGAAAACTGTACTTAATAATGTGCAACTGTGCAACAAAATCATCCCTATGCAGTGGTGTGCCACCAGGGAGTTGGGGTGTCACAGTTATGAACATTATGGCAAAAGCATTGGGTATTCTTACCCTAATTGACCAGACTAGTTTGAGATTCCATGTGCCAACTGGGCACAAGAGTAACCGCACAAAAGCCGTGGCAAGCTCTGTCTTAGTAAACTTGTGGTTTCAAGTTGTACATGCTGGTTCACCATTTGTACAACCACTTTTTCCTTCGCTGATTTAGGTTAGCAGTAACATGTTTCCTTGTAGGAGTGTATAGCTCAAGAATAGTACAAGGCACTTTACTGGTCGTTGCATGGGGATTGTGCTGATATCAGTCGCCCCTATCGTCTGCCTGCCGACATCGAAGATCCTCTGCGTTGTGGTCCAGCCATGCCGTGGCCTCCGAGGCTGTATCAAAGAAGGTGGACTACCCCCTGGCCATAACCTGCCTGATATAACATGGCGTAAGGTAGTTGGAGCCTTTGCAATCTCTGCTTCATGTCTGTGAACTTCAATCTCTTATGTTGGACTTCCGCTGAGAAGTCAGGATAGAATGAAATCTTGCTGCCATTAAAGTGGAACAAGCCTTTCACTTGTGCCAGTCTGAGGATAATTTCACGGTCTTTATAGTTCAGTAATCTAGCTAGCATGGATCTTGGCCGATTGCCTGGTGGGAGCGGCCAAGGTGGTGTTCGGTGTGCACGTTCCACTGCGAATAGTGGAGAGAAGGCCTCCCTGCCAAAAGTATCCTGCAGCCATTGTTCTATGAATGCGGTGGTGTCTCGACCCTTGGTTTTCTCAGGAAGCCCCACAATGTGTATATTGTTTCGCCTCAGGCGATCTTCAATGTCATCTGTTTTGGCGTTAGCTTGTGCGAATTGTTGTGTCGCTGACTAATTCTGTCCTCCACCACTGTGGTTTTCTTTTTTGGAGGTCTTGTTGGAGGAGAGATACTGTCTCCGGGAGACCCCCGAAGCGCTCCTTAAGGTCACCCACTGATGCAGTACACTTGTAGACCACCAGTAAAATGTCTGAGCATGGGCTGTGGAGTGTGCTCAGGAGGGAGATCAAATATATCATGGGTAGGCACTAGGGAGACCTCCAGGGGCTGCATATCATCCATGGCCGGGGAACCCCCCTGTCCCCCCAGCTCCATGTCAGAGGCTTGTATGGCAGGAGAGGAATGTCCAACATTAGTGAGCTTCTGAGTGAAAAACAGCATGTCTCTTGGCTGCTCCTTCCCCTGTGGCTTATTTAGCTTATTGGTCTAACCCTCCTTGTTCTGCTCCTTCTCCGTGCCTCGTGGAGCGCACTGAGGCTGTGCGCCATCTTGGACCTCAATAGCTGCTGCGGCCGCGGCTATTTTCTCAGCTTTGCGGGACATAGCCAGCTCTGAGAGGGGCCCCTTGTAGTCCGGGAATGTTCCAGGAGTATCAGTGGGTGATTGGTGACGGTGTGGAGCCGGTACAATGGCGGGGAGAGGATCAACAGAGGATTCTTACAGCGGGAGCTCCGTGCAGTGCATCCGCTCACATGCTCGCTTAGACCATGCCCCAAAGTGCAGTCATTTTGATTGCTGTAATTACGTTTTATTTCACACTATGAAATATACATTTTCCCTGAGTTAGGAGTTAGGTTGAGGTTAAAGCCTGGAGGAAGTTTGAAAACATTTTTTGAATTTTTTTAGCCTAGAGCTGGTCTAACCCATCCTAAGTCCTCTTCTATCTGATGCCTGCGCATGCACGGTACAACACATATGGGGATATGTACAGGCACCACAGAGAAGTGGCCAGAATACTGGACCAGCTCAAGGCTTAGCTTCTCAGCTTAGAATCTGAGCCAGCACCTCCCGCTCCCTCCACAGCCTTGTGCTCCAGTGAGCACTGGAAGGCCAGAGCAGAGAGCCAGTGACTGACATTCATGGCTCTCTGCTCAGAGCGGGGGGTAGAACTGAGTGATCAGTGGTGTTTGATCGCTTGGCTCTCACTTAGAAGCCAGCAGAGGACAGATGCAGCATCGGGTCCATGCTGCTTCCATCTAGGTGAGTATAAATGTTTATTTTTTTTAAACAAGAATAGCATTATTCTAAAAGTAGCAATTATCTTTTGATGCAAAGGATTTCTTGCATCAAAAAACAAAATCCACAAGGGAAGTGAGGAATGGATAGCACCGGGGCTTTAGGATAACAGAAAGAAAAGTAATACATGAAATAGCATAAAAACAGATATTTTATTTGAAAATATTAAAATGTCCCCTATACTAACTCTTGTGAGGGGAAATTACTATACTCATTGTGAACACATTATTTAAAAAGTAGAAGAAAAAAATGATACACCATAGAACAATATATCTGATTGTGCAGTTCCAAGTGGCTCTGACACGTTTCGACTTGAGGCTAGGGTGGGGGTTCACCTTCCAGCAGGACAATGACCCTAAACATACAGCCAGAGCTACAATGGAATGGTTTAGATCAAAGTATAATCAAAATAACCTGGGGCAAGACTAGCTATTTTGCAAAGAAGAATGGGCAGAAATCTCACTTTCTAGATGTGCAAAGCTGGTAGAGACATACCCAAAAAGACTTGCAACTGTAATTGCAGTGAAAGGTGGTTCTACAAAGTATTGACTCAGGGGCTGAATACAAATGCACGCCACGCTTTGAATGAAGGAAGTGCTGGACGCCCCCACAATATGCAAAACCTTTATTATGTGAATCCAGTAAAATCCATGACAGCTACATCATACAGGAATACAGAGGAACATGGGTGACCACTGACGCGTTTCACACCATGAATTGGTGCTTAATCATAGCCAACACACACATACCGATTACACGTGTATATATATATATATATATATATATATATATATATATATATATATATATACCGGCTACCAATCTGATCAGGTACGATTGAGAACACATATACGAGGCAATATAATATTAGATATGCTGCGCTCCTTATCCTATAAGCTGCTGGCAGAACAACCCAACTACATTGTAAAATTATATTATAAACAAGTCCCTAAGCCAAACCCCACATGGGGGCCAGACCAAAGAGAGGTTCACGAGGGGGGAGGCGAGCCCGGAAGAAAAAGACCAAAGACTTAATAGGACAGGGTATTTTCAATCTAAAGTAAAGTGGTTTTGATGGATAATGAAAAAATTATATTGGATAAAGGCTTAAAATATGTCCCCCCCAAGAGAATTAATACGTTTAATATGTTTATAGATGTATATAAATACATCCGTAAAATTAATATACAACAATACTTAATTTCTAATCTCACCAGACAGTGGCCAGTGAGAGAGAGAGATGATGTAGTCCATTCCAATATGGCAAACCCCTCTCTCTTTAGCCCCCCAGGACCAGTAGCACCTTCAGTGAGTGTATTTAAAGAATTAGTACTTAAAGATTTGGATAAAATGCCGGTTAAGTGAATCAGACAGGATCCTAGCATTAAACTCGGTTTAAAATCTTTGTGTGAAAACAAAGATTTGGTGATCCGCCCCGCAGATAAGGGGGGCGGAATTGTGGTTTTGGATAAGTCTTCTTATCAAATGGAAATGTATAGGATCCTGAATGATAGTAATACGTACAATCCCCTTATGTCTGACCCTACCCATAAATACAAAAAGGAACTAACTAAGATTTTAGATGGTGGTTTTCTAAATAAAAAAGAGAGAGTGTACATCTTATACCTGTAGCACCCCAAATTCCTGTACTATACTATTTACCGAAGGTGCAGAAGAATTCGGTGACCCCCCCTGGACGCCCGATAGTAAGCGGGATAGATTCAATTACTTCCCGCATCGGGCGTTACATAGATTTCTATCTACAACACTTAGTGAAAAAGCCCCCCGCATACCTCAGGGACACTAAGGATACTATTAAACTTTTGGACGGTATGAACGTTGGTGAGGATTATCTCCTCATCACCGCAGATGTGGCTGCTCTATATTTTAACATACCACATGAATTAGGCCTATCAGCGGTTAGGTTCTTTTTTGCAAGAGAGAGTGGTTTACTCTTATTACAGCAGGACTTTATTATGGACTTGTTGGAGTTTGTCACAAGCCATAATTATTTCTGGTTTGACCACCGATTCTATTCCCAAGTTAAGGGAGTAGCGATGGGGCCAAGTTCGTAACCTAGCTTAGCGAACCTGTTCATGGCTAAATGGGAGGAGGATGTTGTCTATGCCCAAGGGAGGTCTGAGTTGATACTCTGGGTATGTTATATAGACGACATCCTCCTCCTATGGAAAGGCACCCCAAATTCAATACATGAGTTATGGCACATCTCAACAGGAATGATTATGGAATATCTTTGACATACAAGGCCAGTAATGAATGTATACATTTCCTAGATTTGGAGATCAGCAAAAATGAGGGGAAATTGGAGATGAAAACGTTTTTTAAGACCACCAACCGTAAAAGCTATATCCCTATAGATAGTAGTCATCATAAGGCTTGGTTGAAATCAGTTCCTCTGAGTCAAATGTTATGATTGAGATGTAATTGTACTGATGCCTCAGTATTTTTACGACAAGCCAATGTTTTGAAGCAACGCTTTATAGATCAAGGGTACCCCGCTGAGACAGTAGATGAAGAAATACAGAAGGCATACTTGATGGATAGATCATCCTTACTGGAAGATAAACCCCATTCGGATAACATTGATGCTAAATTTAGGTGGTCTTTTTTTACAACCTTTTCTAGCCAATATAAACAGATCAAGAATATCTTTGAAAAACACTGGGTAGTTTTAAAGAACGACAGGGTATTAGGGCCTGTTCTCCCACCACGTGCCAATATAATCTATAGGTGTTCTCCATCTATTAGAAATCAAGTAGCGTCAAATGTAATAGACCCTCCAACTAAACCTTCATTTTTTCATAACATGATAGGGTACTATCCATGCCGTAGGTGTAAGGTCTGTTTACGTATTAACTGTGGAAGAAGTAAATCCTGTACATTCAAATCTATGTCTACCAGTCGCATCGATGATATGAAAAATTTCACAACATGTGCTACTAGGTTTATTGTTTACTTGATTACATGCCCATGCAAGAAACAGTATGTGGGTAGAACTATACATTAATTTACGACTCGTGTCAGTGAACATATAGCAAGTATAAAAAATACCAAACTCCTGCAGGAGACAATGGCACAAACATAGGCAACCAATAAGGAGACTTATGACAAGAAGAGGCGTGGCAAACTAAACCTGGAGCCGGGTAATCAGGTATGGCTATCCACCCTCAACTTAAGATTGGCATGCCCATCCAAGAAACCTGGCCCTAAGTTTATAGGGCCCTTCCCCATCAAACGAAAGGTCAACGAGGTAGCTTACAAACTGGAACTGCCTGAGTCATTCCGCATCCACACATTCTTCCACGTGTCTTTGTTAAAGCCTAAGGTCTCCGACCCCTTCCCAGATTGGCAGACAGGCCCACCGGCACCAGTATTAGTTGACGGAATGGAGGAATTTGAAGTGGAATCCATTCTGGATTGCAGGAGGAGAGGTGGCACCATCCAGTACCTGGTTAAATGGAAAGGCTATGGGCCTGAAGAGAGCTCTTGGGAGCCTGAAGAGAATTTACATGCGGAAGCCCTGATCAGAACCTTCTGGAGAAGGAACCCGGCCAAGAGAGCCCGTTTGGGCATGAGGAGGCTTCCCCTTGGGGGGGCAATGTTAGGAAATAGTCTTCTTGGCTGTTTCCGGCCCTCTGTGCACGATTAAATGCGGCCCTTTAAGCAGGACAGCACCAGGAAGCAAGTGCTGTCCGTTCTACAGCATTTCAGTGTGTTCCCGTGACCTGTTTGCTAAAGACTTCCTGTATCTGTGACCTGGCTTGCCTGACCTCAATTGAACTCTGCCTGTCTATGACCATGCTTCTGCCTGACCCCCCTTGTACCTCAGTTGCCTGCCTGTTAACGACCCTGCCTGCATCCGACGACCCATTTGCCTGCTCCCTTGTACCGCACCAGCCAGCCTGTTACCAACCCGGCCTGCATCACCACTCTTCTGTCTGCACAAGCTCCTGGAGGATCCTCACAACACCATCTGCATCTGCACCAGCCCTCATGCCCCCCTGTGCGCCGGAATCTCCTGTCTGCTCTATCAGGGGTTCCCGAACCAGGGCTGTAAGAGAGGTTGCCCTTTGCACAGACTCATCAACAGGTACGTGACATTAACATTTATTGTTGTTTATGTTATGTATATTCATATGTTATGTTATGTATATCCATATGTTATGGTGGTATTATTGGTTACTAAGAATTAAACTATATTTGATGGTATGTCGAATAAGAGATACATCCATTCAGTGGAGCACCACTTCCAGCATCCATCTTCTGGTGGTTGCGGTGTGACTCCATGAATGGGTTTAGCATTGTGCTGTGCCGTCCCCAATATGTATTCCAGATTAGAGATGCGATCAAGGCTTGGTGCGCATTGAGTTTGCTGGACCCATGATTGGTCACCCGAGTCACGTGGCTTGGATGATGCCATAGTACGTCGCTGTGTCAGGTGACCGGGTTGATGTCTAGTCATTGGCCACTGGGGTCCTAGCATAAGGCTTGGCTCTAACATAGGAACGTACCTATATCACGTCACGATCGGAGGTTCGTGATAGGTAGCCAGACTCACATGATTCCAATGACTCCACATCATTGGCCGGTCCGAATTCAGTACGATGCTTGGACCCCGGACCGGAAGTGAATACAACCGGATGACAGGTCGGGCTTAGATTCAATGATTGATTAATTATAGATACTATATATAGATGCGCAATGACGGGGAGCGGACCTATACCCCAGTTGAAGTCCCTTTGAGACGAAACGCGTCTGATGAAAGTGAGTCCGCTCCAGATCATTGTGCCCGTTATTCGTGCACGAGACCTTTGAATTTTTCATGACAATCAATTGCCTGTAACCTTGGATTTTGTTGTAAGTGCAATATATCTCTTTAATAAACTCCATATTGAATGGTTTTATGCTATGTGGAGGTCTTTTTTGTCTTCCTATGAGAGCTGACCTTTATGGTGCGTTTGATCGATGAGGTTAACCCCGAGTGATCATGATGTTCCGGGCCTGGATGCCTATTGCTTGCTGTGGATAGATCAACTTCATAGCTACGGGCTTAATATAAGCTACCGTAGGGTAAGTGCACCCAACTATTTTCTTGGTGATGGTATACACTGTTATGGTGGTGATTTCGAAGTCATGTATATGGTGAAGACCATTTCTGCACTTTGGATTAGACTATTTTTGCACTTTGGATTGGAAATATCTATCTACCACACTAATATATGTATATATATATATATATATATATATATATATATATATATATATTGGGTTTACACCTCCTGAACTTTTGTTCTAAACTATGTGTAATATACAATATGAATGGGTTTTGATTTACACATGTATTACTTTGATGGACTTTGATATATATTTTTATTTACACTAATCAATATTTTTTTATTATTATTAATTATATGCACTAAAGTACTTAGGGCACTATCTTTTAGTGCAGGCACATATACGAGGCAATCAGTGACTTCAAAGGGGGGGAACCGCTTGATTCAAACGAACAGGCAGAACGCCAACACAGTCAGATCTAAGGATGCCTCCAATTAAAATTGAAAAAAAAGAAAATCAAGAATCATATAAGATACATGTAAAAACCTTGATACAAATAATGTAACAAATACACTATTGATCTGATATACAATTACACCTGATGTTGATGTGTTCAAATACGGGATAACAGAAGAACTACAGTAACTCACAAAAGTGAGTACACCCCTCACATTTTTGTAAATATTTTATTATATCTTTTCATGTGACAACACTGAAGAAATGACAATTTGCTACAATGTAAAGTAGTGAGTGTATAGCTTGTATAACAGTGTAAATTTGCTGTCCCCTCAAAATATCTCAGCACACAGCCATTAATGTCTAAACCACTGGCAACAAAAGTGAGTACACCCCTAAGTGAAAATATCCAAATTGGGCCCTAAGTGTCAATATTTTGTGTGGCCACCATTATTTTACAGCACTGCCTTAACCCTCTTGGGCATCGAGTTCAACAGAACAGCACAGGTTGCCACTGGAGTGCTCTTCCACTCCTCCATGATGACATCATGGAGCTGGTGGATGTTAGAGAACTTGCGCTCCTCCACCTTCCATTTGAGGATGCCCCACAGATGCTCAAAAGGGTTTAGGTTTGGAGACATACTTGGCCAGTCCATCATCTTTACCCTCAGCTTCTTTAGTAAGGCACTGGTCTGTGTTTGTGGTCATTATCATGTTGCAATACTGCCCTGCAGCCAAGTCCTCTGAAGGGAGGGGATCATGGTCTGCTTCAGTATGTCACAGTATATGTTGGCATTCGTGGTTCACTCAATGAACTGTAGCTCCCCAGTGACGGCAGCACTCATGCAGCCCCAGACCATGAGACTCCCACCACCATGCTTGACTGTAGGCAAGACACCCCTGTCTATGTACTCTTCACCTGGTTGCCGCCGCACATGCTTGGCACCACCTGAACCAAATAAGTTTATCTTGGTCTCATCAGACCACAGCACATGGTTCCAGTAATGCATGTCCTTAGTCTGTTTGTCTTCAGCAAACTGTTTGCTGGCTTTTTTTGTGCATCTTCATTAAAAGAGGATTCCTTCTGGGATGACAGCCATGCAGACCAATTTGATGCAGCGTGCGATGTATGGTCTGAGCACTGACAGGCTGACCCCTGCTCAGTTTCCGGGTGTTGGAAATCTTCTTATAGCCTAGGCCATCTTTATGTAGAGCAACAATTCTTTTTTTTTCATATCCTCAGAGAGTTCTTTGCCATGGGGTGCCATGTTGAACTTCCAGTGACCAGTATGAGAGAGTGAGAGCGATAACACCAAATTTAACACACCTGCTCCCCATTCACACCTGAGACCTTGTAACACTAACGAGTCACATGACGCAGAGGATGGAAAATGGCAAATTGGGCCCAATTTGGACATTTTCACTTAGGGGTGTACTCAATTTTGTTGCCAGCTGTTTCAACATTAATGGCTGTGTGTTGAGTTATTTTGAGGGGACAGCAAATTTACACTGTTATACAAGCTGTACACTCACTACTTTACATTGTAGCAAAGTGTAATTTCTTCAGTGAAAAAACAAACATAAATAGATAGGTACAATTAAGAAAAGAAATGATCAGAAAAACAAAGAAAAAAGAGAGGAAGCATACATAGACCATTACTATAGTAAATCACCCATAAGATAGTTTGAAGTGACAGAATCGACAGCCAGACTTATAGTTAAGTTATACAAAGTATCTAAATAAATTAGTAGTTACAAGCCCATCTAAAGATACAGTTACAACATAGTAATTAATGTGCAGACGCCGGGTTAAAGATGAAGAATGAATAGTAGTGCTCACTGTATAAATGGGGGACAAAGCTGAATCAAAAAATATCACCCATGAACGGACAAATGTGTATATATATGGCTAAAACATAACATGGGGCTGTAATGAAATAATGACACTATCTTACACTTTATTAAAAGAAGCAGCACGGTTCATAAAAATGGGAGACGTCCCACTCAAAGTTTAACCCCGCAGGCTTCCTTGTGTTTAAAGAGAAGATCCAAAAGACTTCTCTCTTGCACAAGGTACCAAACTTGTCCCCTCCCCTAATTGCCATGGAAATCTTCTCCATGCCCTGTATCACAAGAGAGGACACATCCTTCTGATGGCAATCAATCCAATGCCGTGGCAAATTGGTAGGGCGATCCTTGTCTATGTCCCACAGGTGGTCCTGTGAGCAATCCCTAGCCTTAGGTGGTTCTGCTCACATACTGGACACAGCATATCATGCAGGTAATTACATAGACCAGGTACCTAGTACTACAATTGATAAATGATATGATCGTAAACTATCTATTATTGAAGGTGGAGAGGACAGTATCTCCTCTTTTGATGAAAGAACAATAAGAGCAAGCCCTCAATCCACAAACAAAAGTGCCCTTAAAATGTAGCCAATTAGTAAATGGTCATTTGCTCATGAAAAGGCTGGGGGACAGGCGTTTTATCCAGGGTAGGAGCCCTCCTGGAGACCACACAGATCCCCTTAGACAGAATATGGGCATACACCGGATCATTTGATAGGACAGGGAGGTATTTAGTAACAATCTTCCTGACATCATTAAACTCTGTGCTGTATGGAGTGGAACAGATGGGTGTCAGTGAAGAACTGGACTGATTTATACTTTTGTTCTGACATGGGGCCTTACTTTTAAACAGGTTGTTCCTCTGGGTTCTATTGGCTCTTTCCAAAGCCCTGTGAATGGTAGCCCTGGAATAACCTCTCTCTTCGAACCTGGTATCCTTTTGAACAGCTTCTCTAAAGAAATCAGTGTCCTTACTACAGATACATTTGAGACTCAAAAACTGGCCTAACGGGATATCTCTTATAGAGTGGCCGGGGTTACTGGAGTCATGTAAGCTTAACATCCAGAAATTTGATGGACACAGAATCACTGTGTCCTGTAAAGATTCAACTGGTTGTTGTTCATATAGACTAGCCACTCGTTGAGATCAAACTCCTGGCCTGGCACAATGAACAGCAGCTGGTCAATGTAGCGACCATGAAATTTGGTATCATTTTGATGGGGACTATCAGAACCAAATATGTGGCACCTTTCCGACTATCCCAAGTACAAATTTTCCAGGCATGGCAAGAATTTAGCCCCCATGGAGGCACCGCACATCTGGACATAATAATCCCCATCAAACATAAAGAAATTGGGTAAAATTGGGGAAAAATGGGTAAGCATAAACTCCAGGCACATCAAGATGAACTCTTGGAGAATGAGAGAGAAACTTCCGGATCTCCACGGAAAAAAGGAAACCGCCTCTAAGCCCAAATGATGAGGAATAGAGGAGTACAGGCTGGAGACATCACATTTCACCCACCTGTACCCCTCCTTACATTCAAAATCTTCTAATCTGGACAACAAATGTCCTTGAGGAAACCCGGTAAATTGGACACCAATGGTTGGAGCTATTGGTCCACCCACTGGTCCATCCGTTCATTCAGTGACCTAATGCTGCCCACAATAGGTCTACCAGTGAGGGGCTCTAACCCCTTATGAACCTTATGAACCTTGGGGAGGTGATGAAAAAATGGTGTAACAGGGAATTCCGGAATGAATATTTCTTTCTCCTTAGGAGAAAAAATGCCAACAGCAACCGCTCTGTCCAGAAGATCTGACAGCTCTCGCTTGAAGGGGCTGTGGGATAGCCTTTCAGATTGTTATATGTTTTGGTGTCAGATAGTTGACATAAAGCCTCACTAGCATAAGCATCTGAATTAAGCACAACCACCACACCCCCCTTATCTGTGTTCCTGATTACTACAGAGTCATCCTCGAATAAATCATGGAGGGAAACCAATTCTCTCTCCGTGATATTCCCGGGTGTCCCTCCCTTTGTATGTGCCAGACTGGTCAGATCCCTCTCTACCAATTTCTGGAATAGGTCCATGTCCTTGCCCCCGGACCCACCCAGATAAAAATCTGATTAAGGTTTAAATATGACACCAAGGTGTTAATTGATACAGGGTCCTCAGGGACCGGATTGGACTCCCTCGCTAAATCGCTCAGGTCACACAAAGCACATTCTTCGTTAAAAGTTTGGAGAGAGGGAAAAGACTCACCTACACCGGACTGGGCAACAGTTGTTTCATAAGCTACTTTTTCAGAGTCCTGAAAATACTGTCAGTGCTCTGGAAAACTTATTTACATCCTGTATGGTTCCAAAGAGGTCGAAGTGATTTGTTGGACAAAATTCAGGCCCCTCAACAAAAGGGTTTCCTCCACCGCTGAAAGTGTCCTGTCAGAAAGATTAATGACATTGATGTTCAACGCTGTGTCCAATCCTGCAGTTGGTAGCGTACTTCGCCTCCTCCTTTTGTGCTTCCTGCCCCCCTCCTCATTTTCCTTTTTTGTTCTTCTTTGTGCTGGCCTGTGCGTCCTGGCTTAAACCCTGGGCACTTTTGTTAGTAGCAGCACTAACAGATTGGTGGGTGTCAGGGGAAGAGTCGGAGGCTGTGGCTGCCACAGTATCGTTGGCCGGTTCACTTTCAGAATCCGAGAAGCTAACATGCTTCTTAATAGATGTTTTGTGTGACCGACCGGAATGAAAAGATGGTTTTGTCCATATATATACTTGTTTATTTTCATAATCAGTACGGTCTCTGAATAATTTTTCCTTTTTTGTAGCGATCACACCTCTCCAACTTATCCAATTGTTTGTTTCATTGACTATCCAAGTCTGAGAAGCCTTCCTTACTCTGCTGTTCCGTCAAGTCTTCTTGTATAATGGACATCTCAGAGTGTAATCGCTCCAAATCCTTCTTTTTAGAGTCAATTATAATTCTCATAGGCTTAAAAGAACATGCAGAGTGTCAGTCCATTCTTGATTCAAATCCTTGTTGAATAAATCAAATGTTGGGAACTTTTTGATCCGCAATCCTCGTGGGATCTATTCCAGCTTGAGATATTCACTTAGGGTATTCACGTCCCAGTAAGATCTTTTTTCGCCTTCAACCCCACTAATTTCAGAAAGGTCCTTTTTAAATTTAGTTTATCTGTATCAGCAGATTGCAATATACATCCTTGTTGGACCGTACGAAGGGGGTTATCCGATGAGGCAGTAAGGGTTCTACTAAAACCTACCTTTGATTCCATGTTAGCATTCGTGGATTCCATGATAATAAGTGGGATGGAGCAGCATGCCACACTTTACAGGTATTTATTTGTAAAAAAAATTGAAAACCATTTATCATTGTGGTGGTTATCATACCATATCAGGGCACCAATAAGCTGTGCTGTCTCTTTTGCTAACCCATAGTACTCTGGAAATTCTTTTTAATATGTATCTGGGCTCAGGTCTGACAAGTATTATTATCAAATGCTGCATTTGCTATTACAATGCAAATTAAAGCATTTGAATGGCAAACGCAAAGTTTCACATAAAAAGTCTGTGTTTGACCTGCTTTGCCTGCAGTTAAAACACACCTCAATAGGACATGCTGCATTCAAAGGAAAGCAAAGCAGATAAAACTTAGCCCCCGAACTGCTGCATGTACTGCTCAATTAAAGTCAATGGGATTTTGATGACCATCATTTGATGTGTCAAATTTAAATAGTACCATGCTACAGTAACCAAAGTAATGGAAAGATTACAATAATAACAATAATTATAAAAAATGTAGGATCACAGCGCTCAATACACCCAAATACACATAAATGAATCCAATATCAGTGGATAATTTAAATCAGTGCAAACAATGGGTAGTCCATGTAAAAAACTGAGCCCCCTGAGGAAGAAACGTGTCCCTGTGCCCATGGGCGTCCGCAGAACTTTTTTCAGGGCAGGACATCATTTAAGGTTACCCATGCTCCACCCATTTTTGACAATGTCCTGAAGGGGAGGGGCTTAGTAATTATCACATAAAGCGCAGGCATGCAAAGGTTTGAGAAACCTTTAGAGCAGGCCAGGCCAGGGTCCCCCACAGATCCCCTTTAGAGCAGGGTCCCCATAGATCCCCCTTTAGAGCAGGCCAGGGTCCCCACAGAACCCCCTTTAGCCTTACCTTTTCACCTATATTCCCCATGCTACCAGGTTTTCCTGCACCACCAGGTACTCCAGGCTCTCCCTGCAAACAATATATATATTTAGCCAACATGAGGTGCAGGTCCCCCATAGATCCCCCTTTAGAGCAGGCCAGGGTCCCCATAAATTCCCCTTTAGAGCAGGCCAGGCTAAGGTCACCCATAAATCCCCTTTAGAGCAGGGTCCCCATAGACCCTCCTTTAGAGCAGGCCAGTCCAGGGCCCCCCATATAGATCCCCCTTTAGAGCAGGCCAGGGCAGGTCCCCCATAGATATCCCCCTTTAGAACAGGCCAAGGTCACCATATAGTTCCCCATTTAGAGCAGGCCAGGCCAGGGCCCCCCACATAGATCCCCCTTTAGAGCAGGCCAGGGTCTCCCATATAGATCCTCCTTTACAGCAGACCAGGCAATGGTCCCTCATATAGATCCCCCTTTAGAGCAGGCCAGGCCAGGATACCCCATATAGATCCCCCTTTAGAGCAGACCAGGCCAGGGTCCCCAATATAGATCCCCTTTAGAACAAGCCAAGGTCCCCATATAGATCCCCCTTTACAGCAGGCCAGACCAAGGTTCCCCCATATAGATCCACCCTTTAGAACAGGCCAGTCCAGGGCAGGTCCCCCATAGAATAGTCTAGTCTTCTTACTCTTACCTTTTTTTTCACATGTATATGCCTGTATATACAGTATCTCACAAAAGTGAGTACACCTCTCACATTTTTGTAAATATTTTATTATTATTATCGTATGTGACAACACTGAACAAATAACACTTTGCTACAATGTAAAGCAGTGAGTGTACAGCTTGTATAACAGTATACATTTTCTGTCCCCTCAAAATAACTCACCAAGCAGCCATTAATGTTTAAAACGCTGGCAACAAAAGTGAGTACGCTCCTAAGTGAAAATGTCCAAATTGGGCCCAATTAGCCATTTTCCCTCCCCGGTGTCATGTGACTCGTTGGTGTTACAAGGTCTCAGGTGGGAATGGGGAACAGGTGTGTTAAATTTGGTGTTATTGCTCTCACTCTCTCATACTGGCCACTGGAAGTTCAACATTGCAACTCATGGCTAAGAACTCTCTGAGGATCTGAAAAAAATAATTGTTGCTCTACATAAAGATGGCTTAGGCTATAAAAAGATTGCCAAGACCCTGAAACTGAGCTGCAGCATGGTGGCCAAGACCATACAGCGGTTTAACAGGACAGGTTCCACTCAGAACAGGCCTTGCCATGGTCGATCAAAATAGTTGAGTGCAGGTGCTTAGTGTCATATCCAGAGGTTGTCTTCAGAAAATAGATGTATGAGTGCTGCTAGCATTGCTGCAGAGGTTGAAGGGGTGGTGGGTCGGCCTGTCAGTACCCAGACCACACGCCGCACACTGCATCAAATTGATCTGGGTGGCTGTCATTCTAGAAGGAAGCCTCTACTAAAAATGATGCACAAGAAAGCCTGCAAACAATTTGCTGAAGGCAAACAGACTAAGAACATGGATTACTGGAACCATGTCCTGTGGTCTGATGAGACCAAGATAAACTTATTTGGTTCAGATGGTGTCACACGTGTGTGGTGGCAACCAGGGGAGGAGTACAAAGACACGTGTGTCTTGCCTACAGTCAAGCATGGTGGTGGGAGTCTCATGGTCTGGGGCTGCATGAGTGCTGCCAGCACTGGGAAGATACAGTTCATTGAGGGAACCTTGAATGCCAACATGTGCTGTGACATACTGAAGCAGAACATGAGCCCTTCCCTTCAGAGACTGGGCTGCAGGGCAGTATTCCAACATGATAATGACCCCAAACAAACCTCCACAATGACCACTGCCTTGCTAAGAAGCTGAGGGTAAAGGCGATGGACTGACCAAGCATATCTCCAGACTTAAATCCTATTGAGCATCTGTGGGGCATCCTCAAATGGAAGGTGGAGGAGCACAAGATCTCTAACATCCACCAGCTCCATGATGTCGTCATGGAGTATAAGAGGACTCCAGTGGCAACCTGTGAAGCTCTGGTGAACTCCATGCCCAAAGAGGGTTAAGGCAGTGCTGGAAAATAATGGTGGCCACACAAAATATTGACACTTTGGCCCCAATTTGGACATTTTCACTTAGGGGTGTACTCACTTTTGTTGCCAGAGGTTTTCATATTAATGGCTGTGTGTTGAGTTATTTTGAGGGGACAGCACATTTAGACTGTTATATAAGCTGTACACTCGCTACTTTACATTGTAGCAAAGTTTCATTTCTTCAGTGTTGTCACATGAAAAGATATAATAAAATATTAACAAAAATGTGAGGGGTGTACTCACTTTTGTGAGATACTGTAGAATATAATTCCTGCAGCACCGCACACCAGACTCTCCAGCCTCTCCCCCTGCAAATAATATATATATATTTATATATACACACATTATCTCACAAAAGTGAGTACACCCCTCACATTTTTGTAAATATTTAAATTTTTTATTATATCTTTTTATGTGACAACACTGAAGAAATTACACTGTGCTACAATGTAAAGTAGTGAGTGTACTGCTTTTATAACAGTGTAAATTAGTTGTCACCTCAAAATAACTCAACACACAGCAATTAATGTCTAAACTGCTGGCAACAAAAGTGAGTACACTCCTAAGTGAAAATGTCCAAATTGGGCCCAGTTAGCCATTTTCCCTCCCTGGTGTCATGTGACTCGTTAGTGTTACAAGGTCTCAGGTGTGAATGGGGAGCAGGTGTGTTAAATTTGATGTTATCGCTCTCTCTCTCTCATACTGGTCACTGGAAGTTCAACATGGCACCTCATGGCAAAGAACTCTCTGAGGATCTGAAAAAAGAGCACGGTGGCCAAGACCATACTGCGGTTTAACAGGACAGGTTCCACTCAGAACAGGCCTCGCCATGGTCAACCAAAGAAGTTGAGTGCATGTCCTAGCATCATATCCAGAGGTTGTCTTTGGGAAATAGACGTATGAATGCTGCCAGCATTGCTGCAGAGGTTGAAAGGGTGGGGTTAGCCTGTCAGGGCTGAGACCATACACCGCACACTGCATCAAATTGGTCTGCATGGCTGTCATACCAGAAGGAAGTCTCTTCTAAAGATGATGCACAAGAAAGCCCGCAAACAGTTTGCTGAAGACAAGCAGACCAAGGACATGGATTACTGGGACCATGTTCCTTGGTCTAAAGAGACCTTGGTCTCTTTAGATAAACTTATTGGTTCAGATGGTGTCAAGCGTGTATGGCGGCAACTAGGTGAGGAGCACAAAGACAAGTGTGTCATGCCTACAGTCAAGCATGGTGGTGGGAGTGTCATGATCTGGGGCTGCATTAGTGCTGCTGGCACTGGGGTGCTACAGTTCATTGAGGGAACCATGGATGCCAAGATGTACTATGACACACTGAAGCAGAGCATGATCCCCTCCCTTCGGAGACTGGACTGCAGGGCAGTATTCCAACATAACGACCCCAAACACACCTCCAAAATGACCACTGCCTTGCTAAAGAAGCTGAGGGTAAAGGTGATGGACTGTATATTCCACTCCACGAGTCCTCCTTGCATTCTACACCTCCTCAGCTCAGGATGCCTGTTCTCTGGTTCTCTCTCCTGCGCTGGGTGGCCGCTGCACAGCACAGTCCCTCCTCCAGACAATCCTACAGATCACTCCGCATGCAGGCAGGACTCAAGCACTCCCCTTGAGTGGGCGGCGCCGGCATCTACACAGTACACAG
The DNA here is from genome assembly GCA_018402905.1 of Glandirana rugosa. Taxonomy (NCBI): domain Eukaryota; kingdom Metazoa; phylum Chordata; class Amphibia; order Anura; family Ranidae; genus Glandirana; species Glandirana rugosa. The sequence continues at coordinate 2,764,032 of BLSH010373257.1, read as the reverse complement.
GAGGGACTGGAGCTGAGTGGCCAAGCGGCCAAGCCGAGGCCCGAGCCGTCGCATTGGGGGTGAGGGAGGGACGGTCTCAGTGAGTCAAAGAGCAGCAGACTCAGAAAAATGTCTGTGCAGACACCTTGCCGATCCCTGATTCTGGGGGGGGCACTTGCTCCCCCTTGCAGACACCCATGCCTGTGTCAACACGCGTAGAGGAGGGGCCAGGACGGTGATGACATCTGCATCCAGCATGGAGCTGAGAGTCGGATCATTGTCTGCAAGGCTTGTGTGGAGAGAGCGGTGTATTCAAAATACAAATTTTACTGCTTGTCAGAGCCTGGTGCACTGGAAGCACCTGAGCAATGTAAGTAACCTGTGCTTATTTAATAAATTGAAGTTTTATGGAGAAAATAAGCACTACTAGTTGTTTTTCTTTATATATCCACTTTGGATACTACAAATCACCATGAGCCATATCTGAGAGGACAACAGCAAGGAATTTCAAAGCCCGGGGAGGCTAAAAGGCTTGTATTGATCTCACTTAATTGTAGAGATCACACTCCCTAGGGTGAGATTTCCCAGGAGGGGGGAGCACTTGGAGGTGATCTGTTCAGTGATCTTTGAGCACTAATGAGAAATGGAGCGCAAGTCTGAGCTGTCTGAGCACTAGTTGGAAGTAAGAAGCACTCTGTGGGATATTGCAGTTCTTAATGGGAGGGTGCATCTTTGTTTTTTTCATCACTATTTCCTTGTACTATTTATAGTTTTTTGCATGGACTATTCATTGTTTGCACTGATTTACAGTAAATTATCCACTGATATTGGATTCAATTATGTATATTTTGGTGTGTCGAGTGATCCTAAATTTTTTATAATTATTGTTATTATTATAATCGTTCCATTACTTCGGTTACTGTAGCGCGGTACTATTTAAATTTGAAACATAATTGAGATATCTATATGCTAGTGCAGTTTCCTCGTGAGACCCAGACGTGTGCTTCTTTGGACTAGCTGTCTTATGGGGGTGTTTTACCCCTGATGGACCCCACCTTGTTTTGGTCCAGTACGGGTGCACTATAGGGACCAATTGTGGCCGTGGTTGCCCCGATCCAGGAGAGGACACACGTGAATCTAGTAGGTCGCCTTTTGAGACAGGAGTTCAGGGTGGATATACATTCCCTCTTTTTCCCTTTTTTCCTCCTTCCCTCCCCCTTTTTTGGGCTTCTGGTGGTCCCGTAGTGCTGGAGAAATACACCTTGATTGTGACCAAGCTTTCAGCTGGTTGAATTTTGCTGTGTGGGGACTTATATGGTTGACAGCTTTTGTCCTTGCTCCGTCTTTGGTCCCCCCTCAGTTGTGATGCCTCCGACTATGATATACAGCTGCTCTTTGTAAGTGCTTTAAATTAAGAATGGAGCTTTAAAAAATATTTTTGGAACCGCAAAACATGTCAGCTATCCATTCTTACACCTTGGTTTTCATGTATTTATGGACCAATTTTATTATCTTGAATATGCGTGTTTTGTATATGTCTTTTATATATATGCATCAATAAACTTGGAAACAATTTTATATTTAATGTTTTTTTCTAACCTATTATGGACCTTTAGAGTAGCCCAGTAAACACCCAATAAGCTCTCTAATTCACTCTGTACCTAATTTTGTTAAGGGTGAGCACGCTACTCCTGTGCACTTTATGTGACGCATTGGACCCACTTGTATACATCTGAGCTCAACAATTCCATCTTAAAAATTTGATATATACTTGGCACATTTACCAGCAGCATAGTCAGTATAGTCAGCCTACCTTTTGGTTATTATTTTCATTTAGTGGAAAATTACTTCCATGACTGGATGTGATTAATTGCCATCATCCCAGATAAATACTAATTGAGAAACCTCATATTTTTGAGGGAAGTTTGAGGTAATTGATTTGTCAACAAATTTTAAGTAAAAAAATTAAAATTAAAATGCAAAGAGTACAGTCCTGTATAACATGGATAATTTCATAATGGTAAACTTCTGACGCTACATAGACGATGTGCTTCTTATATGGGATGGTTCTGAGAAAGTTAAAAACTTTTTTTAGACTGGATCAATCAAAACGATCTGAACCTCTTCTTTACAATGAATTATGACAGCCAGAAAATAGATTTCTTGGATGTCACCATTTCTAAAGGTAAGGAAGGAAAACTGACCAGTAAGCTCTACAGAAAGGAAACAGCAGGCAACACTTTGTTGCACGCAACAAGTTTTCATCCTGAGCCACTCAAGAGCTCAATACCTTACAGTCAGTTCTTGAGGATAAAAGGCAACTGTACATCAATTGATGATTTTAAAAATGAAGCAGACAAGTTGAAAGAGAGACTACTGGTCAGAGGCTATACCAAAACAACTCTGAAAAAGGCCTTCAACCGAGTGAAGGACTTGGACAGACATGACCTTATCTTTAAAACCAAACAGAATAAGAAACAAGTAGATACTGTGAGGATCATTATGTGGTTCACGAATGATCATCAAAAAATAAAAAACATCTTGAAAAAATATTGGCATATCCCAACAGAGGATCCAATCATTAAGGAACTAGTGGCCAAACACCCACAAATCACATACAAAAAAGCGGGCTCATTGGGACAGACCCTTACCCAAAGTGAATATAAAAAATCTCCTTGAAAAGACCCTTGCCGAACAAAGGCAACTTTCCCATGTTCTTTCATTGGAAAGAGATCTCCTGGGATACTCCCCAATGGGGAACATCTTAAAATTCAACATTTCGCCAACTGTAGAACCCAAGGTGTTTTTTTTTTAATGCAATGCCAATGTGGTGCATACTACGTGAGTAAGACCCGAAAAGAACTTAAAGATAAAGTAAGCAAACATACTTAGTATGCATATTGGGAATTTATATCTACCCCTGGGACAACATGTAGCAAAAAAACATAAGTATCTCATGCCCCAAGTAAATTTCACTGTATTGGACCGCATACACATCCCCACAAGAGGGGGCGACTGGAACATATTTTTGCTCCAGCGAGAGATGCAGTGGATTAAATATCTTAATGCTGCTACACCCCCAGGCCTCAATGAGATGGAGAGTTATAGGCCATTTTTAGAGGGATATAGTTCAGGCAAGACAAATTGAATTTTCTACATATGCAATCTTCAGGTATTGTCCAATTATCAAGCTTCTTCCCATTTGCCCTTCAACATTGGTAATTGGATCAATGGCTCGTTTGTATGTTTATGTTCCAACCCCCATCCCCGTTCCTAGATTCCAGATGTCAGTCCATGTCTGGAGTGATCTAGCACCAGTCAGGCAGACAGCACCTATAATTAGGGTTTGGTATATATAGCAGTGTATATGTAGTTCATTATCAGCCCCAGATATATATAGGAGGTCTGATTATTGTTCAATATAGTTTAGATGAATATTGTCATTAAGAAAATGTTTTTTGTAATTGCAGTGGGCACTTCCCTGCTCCTAGTTCCACCATAGACCGGTGGTTGCCCCCAACCATGCCTGGTACAGAAAGGCCCCTGCTTTACAGCATGGGGCCTTACCATTTGTTTCATATGCTTCATGCAGGTTATCCTGTATTAATTTAGGAAACTTCCTGTGTCTAGTGATAGACTGTGATTTAGTCGTAGGTTAGACATTCTTGCGATCTCCAACCTGCCACCGCTGTATTGGCAAGCTGGAGGCCCGGAGGTAATGTCATCATGTGTGACCCAGTGGCTACGCGCACTCGCTTTCCAGTCTCCAGGCACAACGGACCGCCACTGGTGGCGTTCCAGGAAAGGAGATTGCAGGGCGATATGTGACATGGAGGCGCCATATACACATCTTGCAGTTTCCGGAATCATGCCGCGATTCCATCTGGTGGCGGTTCTGCAAGCGGATATGACGTAGTGACGTTGTACACATGCTCCCCTATACAAGGATGCCGGGGATGGCATCCGATGCCATTCCTCTCAAGACGCCAAGAGAGTTTATGCTCCATCCATGCCATTAAGACGTTGTGCTTGATTTACATCCGATTTGGGAGTGCCTCACTCCTATCTGGAGACCGCATCCCCCAACCTTGGGATGGGTGCCCCACCTGAGAGACAGACGCCTTGAGTCTGAAATACCAACTCCACAGATTTTACAGGACAGGTAAGCCTACTACTCAATTTGTTGTAACCCGAGAAGAGAAGATAGTTCCATCAGGAACTACTACCTCTACCTTGAAGTCCCAATGGGGAACACCTCCCCGGGACATAAGTTATTTATAGACCTTCTACATAAATGTATATTTTGTTTTTAGACATACACATGGTGTGCTTAAGCGTCGGTTGAGGAAAGATTTCTAGCCATCCTTGCATGGTGGGAGGCATTTACTCGCCGATTCAAACAAGGTGGACTATAGAGATATAGAGATTGCCTACTGCAAAGAATATTAAAACTGTAAGTTTCAAAAATGTAAAATCAAAATGACACTATATCTGATATTGTTAATGATTTTGATGTAAATTGGAATTCACATATTGGATTTTAGTATGTATATGTTCTCTATTACAGAATGGTATCTTCTTCCCTGATGAAGAAATTCAGTTTATACAATTTCGAAACGTGTCAGAAGTTTACCATTATGGAATTATCCATGTCATACAGGACTTTATTCTTTGCATTTTAATATGTGACATTTTCCCCTTTTTTAAATCATTTTTAAACATGAAGAATAAGATTTTACTTAAAATTTGTAGTTGACAAATCAATTGCCTCAAAAATCCCCCAAATATGAGGCTTCTCAATTATTATTTTCATTTAGTAGCTCACAGGATTTTCACAATATACATCATTTGATGTGTGTTCCTAGTGCACATTAACCACTTCAGCCCCGGAAGGATTTCCAGCTTTAGGACCGGAGCCCTTTTTGCGATTCGGCACTGCGTCGCTTTAACTGAAAATTGCACGGTCGTGCGGCGTTGTACCCAAACGAAATTTGCGTCCTTTTTTTCCCACAAATAGAGCTTTCTTTTGGTGGTATTTGATCCCCTCTGGGTCATTTCTGATCGCCGCTATAAACAAAAGAAGAGCGACAATTTTGCAAAAAAACCCAAATTTCTTACTTTTTGCTAAAATACAAATCCAAAAAAAAAAATATAAAAAAACATTTTTTTTCACCATTTTTGGCCGCTTTACATTCTTCCTCATATTTGCGTTAAAAAAAATTGCAATCGGCGTTTATTGATTGGTTTGCGCAAAAGTGGTCGCATTTACGGATGATGAGAATTCATTTTTGGGGTTTTTTTTTTTTACTAGTAATGACGGCGATCTGCGATTTTTAGCGGTACTGCGATATTTCAGCGGACATGTCGGACTATTTTGACACTTTTTTGGGACCATTGGCATTTATACAGCGTTCAGTGCTATAAAAATGCACTGATTACTGTGTAAATGCCATTGGCAGTGAAGGGGTTAACCTGCAGGGGGCGCTCTAAGGGTTAACTGTGTTCCCTTGGCGTGTTCTTACTGTGGGGGGACTGCCCTAGCAGGGGAAGGGAAGTGGTCACAGCCTTCGTATACAGGAAGGCTGTGATCACAGCCCTTCCCCCTTCATAGAACGGAGGTCCGTGTTTACATACACGGACCTCCGTTCCTTCTCTCTGGGGGGGCCATCGTGGGTAGCCGGCGGCAATCGAAACTGCCGCACCCGCTCCCTGGCCCTCCCCGAACACAGTGAGCGCGCGGGCGCGCCTCCGGCGGTGCGCGCGCGCTCACAGTGCGCGTTATCGCAGCCGCCGTCGTATGACGGCGATTTGCGATAACAAGCCACTTTGCTGCCGTCAACCTGCGGTTGGCGGTCGGCAAGTGGTTAAGCACCATCAAAATCACCAGTATTAGTATAGACCAGAGATATGCAATTAGCGGACCTCCAGATGTTGCAGAACTACAAGTCCCATGAGGCATAGCAAGACTCTGACAGCCACAATCATGACACCCAGAGGCAGAGGCATGATGGGACTTGTAGTTTTGCAACAGCTGGAGGTCCGCTAATTGCATATCCTTGGTATAGACCAATGGAATCAGAATTTCACCTGATCCTGGATAGCGTCCCTTCTGGATCAGTATCTTCCGGTTAGCGTGCAGCCATGCCCCAACATGTTTCGTCCTTCCAACTTCATCAAAGGGGATCATTGTTTGAGGAAGTCAAAAGGATGAAGCACGTAAATACCTGTATTGTCACCCGACCAGGCTTGCCCTGACACCTCTGCTATCTGCCTGCACCTGACCACTCTTCTGTCTACTCCTCTGTACCTCGGCACCAGCCCCGTTGCCGAACCTGCCTGTACCTGACTCTGCTTTAGTGCCTGTGTCCATCCAGTCCTCAGTAGCTACTAGCTCTGCGAGTCTAACTCCAGCTCACCTGGACTGCTTCTACCTGGCTGCACCTGCAGGTCCCGCAGGCCAGCTACATCTCCAGCCCTCCTGTTGACCACCTGCTGGTGGACACCATTGGACTACCACAGGCACTCATACCTCACCTTGCTCCTGTGGCCGCTGTCTCACTCCCAGCGGTCCCTCAAACCAGAGTGGTAGGAGAGGCCACCCCCTGCTGTCAGGCTCACTACCTGGTATGTAACAGTATCAGACAGCCATGACTGAGCCTGCAAGGGGGCCTCTGGCCTACATGAGGTCAGACAGCGCCTCCCGGACTTCACACAGGCCATCAGGGCCCTACAGGGGAAACATGCCCTTCTTGAGGAGCAAGTACTTACCTTCACTCTCGTCTCTGCACCTGCAGCCAGTGTTGACCCTGCCACAGTGATGCCTGCTCCAGAACCCGGGGTGCCAACCCCTGAGAGATTCTCTGGAGATTGGACCAAGTATAGAGCCTTCCTTAATGCCTACCAGTTCTATTTTTCACTCCAGCCACAGACTTTCCGAATGGAGAATACCAAGGTGGGGTTTGTCATATCCCTGCTACCAACCCCAAGCCTGGGCTCATCACCTGCTGGAAACAAGAGATGCTCAGCTGGATACTCTGTCCTCATTCTTCCAGGCCATGCCGCAGTTGTATGATGATCCCCAACGGTCTGCCACAGCTGAATCAGCTCTCCACACACTCCAGCAAGATGGCAGAGGAAGTGGACGCTCCTGAGAGTGCCGTGAAGGTGGTCCTCTCCCAACGTTCAGGTCTCAAGAGTTTAGTTCATCCGGTGGTCTTTTTCTCAAGGAAGCTTGCCCCAGCTGAGAGGAATTACGACGTGGGTGACTGGGAACTCCTGGCCATCGAGGCCGCTTTAGAGGAATAGAGATAGCTGCTAAAAGGGGAGGCTCATCCGATATTGATATGCACAGATCACAAAAATCTCAAGTATCTTAAATCGGCCAAACGCCTAAGACCCTGCCAGGCCTGATGGCATTTTTTTTCTCAAAATTTACGTTTCATATTGCATACAGACCGGGATCCAAGAATGTTAAGCCCGAAGAGTTGTCACGCATGCATGAGGATCCTAAGGAGTTGGCAATGCCAGGTACCATCCTGCCAACTGGGAACTTCCTGCTACTTCAAACAGACATCTTGTCACAGTTGAAGCAGGCCTCCGTAGGAACCCCTAGTTCCATCAGGAACACCTTACAGGTCAGAGAGGGTCTCTTGTGGAGAGGGAATCAAATTTTTGTCCAGAAAGAAGTCCGAGTAACAATCCTGGGCCTCTGTCATGATCACCCCTTAGCAGGACACTTCAGAATCCGCAAAACCTTAGAGCTAGTGCAGTGCACCTTCTGGTAGCCCGACCTGGAAAAGGACTGTAAAGGATACATCAATTCCTGCTCCATTTGCATCTGAAACAAGATTCCCCAAAACAAGGCATGGGGCTTGCTCCAACCCCTGGCAGTACCAGACAGGCCATGGGCCATGATTTCTATGGATTTTATAGTGGAACTGCCTCCCTCCAAGGGCTGTACAGCCATCTTCGTGGTGGTTGACCGGCTGACAAAAATGGCCCATTTTGCCCTTGAAAGGTGCACCCTCCACTATGGAGACTGCTCGGGTGTTCATAAAGGAGATCGTCAGGCTCCATGATGTACCCATAGATATTGTATCCGGGGTGCGATTCACCTCAAAAGTTCTGGAAGGCACTGAGTGGAACACTGAAAATAAGACTCTCCGCATCCTCTGCTTACCACCCACAATCTAATGGGCAAACGGAGCGGACGAACCACACCCTAGAGCAATATCTCCGCTGTTTCACATCGTTCATTTAAGATGACTGGGTGTCACTTCTGCTGATGACGGAGTTTGCCTACAATAATTCCTGCCATTCAGCTACCAAACAATATCCTTTCTTTGCAAATCTTGGTTTTCATCCCACCTTCCTGCCAGAACTGGTCCCCGAGTCCTCAGTGCCTGCCATCCAAAGTACCCTGAACTTCTTTAGCCATAACAACAAGTTGCTGCAGGAGGCTATGAGCAAGGCACAAGAAGACAGGAAAAGAGACTTCGATAAAATGAGAAGAGGGGAACCGATCTTACAAACAGGAGACCTGAAGCTGGCATGTCTCATTATTGAAACCTGCAGTGCCAGACTCTTTCCCAAATCGTGAAACTGGTCCACCTGAGACTGTAATGATTAATGGGGATGAAGAATTTGAGGTGGAGGCTATACTGGACTGTAGAAGGAGAAGGGGGCTAATACAGTACCTGATTAAATGGAGGGGCTATGGACCAGAGGAAAATTCCTGGGAGCCCAAACAAAATCTACATGCTACAGATCTGGCAAGGGCCTTCCTTCACAGCCATCCACAAAAGAAGAACCAACTGGGCATCTGGAGGCTGCCCTAAGGGGGGGGGGGGGGCAATATCAGGAAGATCGCCAGTGCAGCTCTTCTCAGGAAAGGTCTCTTAGAGGAATTCCCGTGCATATTGGTGCCCAATGGAACGTGTGCGCGCATGTGCACGCGCACGTGCGCGAGTCCCGGTGCCAAACAAGCCACTTAAACCTTGCTGGTGCACAAAACGGGTGCTGTCTGATCTACAGCATTACCCGTGATAATCTGTTACCTGCTATCTGCTCCTGACCTGTCATCTGGCCCAGCTTGCCCTGACACCTCTGCTATCTGCCTGCACGTGACTCCGGCTCTTCCCGACCACTCTTCTGCCTGCTCCTCCATACCTCATTGCCAGCCCGTTGTCGAACCTGCCTGTACCTAACTCTGCTCTAGTGCCAGTGTCCATCCAGCTCTCAGTAGCTACCTCCAGCTCCCACAGGCCAGTTACATCTCCAGCACTCCTGTTGACCACCTGCTGACGGACGCCATTGGACTATCACAGGCACTCATACCTCACCTTGCTCCTGTGGCCGCTGTCTCACTCCCAGCGGTCCCTCGAACCGGAGTCATAGGAGAGGCCACCCCCTGCCGTCAGGCTCACTACCTAGTATGTAACAGGAGGTGCACAAATAGAAGGTAAAAGGCTTCTTGCCATTAATCATAAGCAAATAAACTTCTGCTCTACTGAGCCTTACTGTGTCTGTAGTCTGACAAAGTCCTTGGTTTCTTGGTTTAAGGCAAATGTTTTTTTTCAAGCAAGTAATTGTGCCCAAATTTCAAGGATAAGCAACCATGCTCCTTGTTGCCTCTTCACATGGAGACTCTCTCCCTGAGAGCTAGGACCAGCTGTCTTAATCAATAAAAAGAAAACATAAAATTGCGGTCCATTGACTTGGGAGTCTGTCCCACCCAGAGCTCTATCAGACTCCCAATAAAACCAGCCCCGGAAGGGACTTTACCAATACAAGGTAAAGAACTATCCTTCTTTACCCTGAAGTCTTTGCTGGTCTTACCTTAAACTGCAAATCTAAGAATCCGTGGAGGAACATATATCCCATCAATCCCCTTTCCTGTAATTTTAACACGTTTCACAGGCACCGCGCTACATACTGCTCACCGCGCTACCAAGAACCATCTGGTAACCCGTTTTTCTCCTTATTTTGAGCCATCCATTTGAGAGGGGCATGGTCAGTTAGGAGCCTAAACTGTCGCCCTAACGGATAATATTTTAAACTTTCAAGAGCCCATTTGATGTTCTACAATGGCATATCTCTTTTCCGCAGGGGTCAACTTTCTGCTTAAGAATGCTATGCGGTATTCCTCCCCATTCACCACTTGGGACAACATTGCACCTAATCCCACTTCTGAAGCATCCGTCTGCACTACAAATTCCTGTGTTAAATCTGGGGTGATTAAGACAGGGCTATTACACAGGGCTGTCTTTAGGTCCTGGAAAGCCATCTCAGCCTTTGGGGACCAAGTTACCCCTTTGGACTCACCCCCTTGGTAGGGTCTGTAAGGGGAGCGGCCATTGTAGCAAAATCGGGAACAAACCTTCTGTAGTAGCCTACTAACCCCAAAAATGCGCTCACCTGTTTTTTATTCAGGGGTCTTGGCCAACTTTGGATTGCCTGGATTTTTGTGATCTGGGGTTTTGCTATCCCCCTGCCAATAATGTACCCTAAATACTGGGCCTCCTCTAATCCCACAGCACACTTTTTAGGATTAGCTTTCAAACCCTGACCACTGAGGGCATTAATAACAGCCTGCACTTTAGTTAAGTGGCTCTCCTATTCTGCACTAAAAATTACCACGTCATTTAAGTACGCAGATGCATAGGCTTGGTGGGGTTTAAGGACATGATCCATCATTCGCTGAAAAGTGGCCAGTGCCCCATGTAGGCCAAATGGCATCCACTTATACTGCCAGTGCCCCTCAGGAGTAGAGAATGCTGACTTCTCTTTAGCACGATCAGTAAGTGGTATTTGCCAATACCCCTTCGTAAGGTCCAGGGTGGTGATATATCGAGCATGTCCCAGACGCTCAATTAGCTCATCTACCCTGGGCATCCGGCTTGGGAATAAGGACGATGGGACTACACCACTCACTATGGGATTCTTCTATTACATCAAGATCCAAGTTCCTCCTTATTTCCTCTGAGACTACTTAGCGTCGAGCTTCGGGGACGTGATAGGGTTTTAAGTTAACTTTCACCCCTGGCTCGGTCACAATATCATGCTTTATCATTAGGGATGGGCCCGCGAGTCGAGTCTCCCGTTCGTCGAATTTAGAACATTATGGGGCATTTGCAGCAACTTCGCTGCCACGGAGCACCCCATAATGCATTGCGCACAGCTCCTCCTCCATGGGAGGGCTCCCGCCGTCTGCCCGCTGTTTGTTAGGGCAGTTTATTTATATAGCAGGGTGGGGCCACCTGGCGACATAATCATTTGACGTCAGAGGGGGCGGGTCATGCACGTACATCACCAAGTGGCCCTGTCCTGCCATATAAATAAAGTGTCACAACAAACAGAGCTCAGTCGGCGGGAGCCCTCCCATGAAGGAGGAGCTGTTCATTTTTATGTTGTTTTTTTCAGGTCCGTCGCTCGCCATGATTGACGATGGATTACAACGGGGAACACTTTTTTTTTTTTAATAAAGGACTTGTCCCTAATTGTCTCCTGTGTTTTTTTCTTTTTTTTACACTTTTGGTGAATTAGTGGGGGATACAATGTACCCCATACTAATTCACATTGAGGGGCCGGGATCTGGGGGCCCCCTTTTTAAAGGGGGCTTCCAGATTCTGATAAGCTCCCCGCCCGCAGACCCCCACAACCACAGCCCAGGGTTGTGAGGAAGAGGCTCTTGTCCTCATCAACATGGGGACAAGGTGCTTTGGGGTGGGGGGGCGCAGAGCCCCCCCTGCCCCAAAGCACCCATACTCCCTATGTTGAGGGCATGTAGCCTCGTACAGTTCAGGAGAGGGGGCGCTCGCTCGCCAGGTTGCATGCTCGAATAAGGGTCTGTTTTGGATTTTAGGGAGGACCCCACGTCAATTTTTTAAAAATGTTGGTGTGTGGTTCCCCTTAAAATCCAAACCAGACCAGACTAATTAAGAACCAATTTGGTCGACAGCCCACCTCTATTACATATGCTAATTGACCACACCCAGTATTCAACACCTCAACAGCACTTAGCAAACAATCACTAATAACAACACAGCCAAAATGCCAATGTTAACAAGCAAACAATTTAAGAAAAGCAATTTGAAATACTTTAAGGAAACTAGAAATAATTTAAACTTACTGTATCCAACTACTGTTTGTTCAAAACTATTGCATGTTTGTCCTACTGCACTTCTGTACTGCTGCAATTGGAAAGAGCAACTATCAAGAGTTGCCATATATGTAAAAAATGGCATAAAACTAACATTAATTCAAAATACAAATGAAATACTTGAAACCCTCTGGGTCTGCCTTCCAACCAGGGAGGGATCTTCCCTTAGAATTGGAGAGTGAAGATTATGATAACTTGTTGATTGATGAGATAACTCAAATGGCAATGAAGGGAGAGGTTTTGATTATGGGTGACTTCAACATGCCTGACGTTAACTGGAATTCTCAAACTGCTATTACAAGCAGGAGCAGGGATGTAATGGAAGCACTGAATGGGGTTTCTCTAAAACAGTTAGTAAAAAGCCCAACCCGAGGTGATCATATTCTTGACCTAGTACTGACAAATGGGGATCAACTATCTGTTGTTGAGGTGGGGGAGAATTTGGGTTCTAGTGATCACCAATGTCTTTGGTTTGATATTAAAAAAAGAACTGAAAAATCATATACAAAAACAAAAGTTTTAGATTTTAAAAGGACAAATTTTGCTGAAATGGGGAAATTTCTAAAAAATGAACTGAAAGGTTGGAGTAAAATGACAGGAGTAAGTAATCAGAGGGCACTATTAAAGTCTACCATCTTGGAGGCAACTAGGTTATATATCAGACAAGTTAGTAAGAATAAACGGAAGAAAAAAACAATATGGTTCACCAAAGAGGTAATTAGGATAGTAAAGGGAAAAAAATGGCATATAGAAGATTCAAGGAAACAGGAGGTGCAGTTGATAGAGAGGAGTATTAAAATAGACAAAAGGAGGCCAAACACATTATCGGTGCTGCAAAAGCACAGAAAGAGGAGGAAATTGCTAAGTCTATTAAGGAAGGAGATAAAACCTTTTTTAGGTACATTAGTGATAGAAGGAAAAAATGCAATGGGATCACTAAAATGAAAACTGGGCCCAACACATATGTTGAGGGAGACTAGGATGTAGCAAACCATTTAAACAATTACTTTTGTTCAGTCTTCTCAGAAGCAGACTGCACTAATGATAACAAGTTAGGAAATCATATTGGTTCTAGTAATGGTGGTTCATTTCTAGGATTTCTGGAGACAGAGGTAGCTGAGGAACTGGCTTGGTTAAAGCTTAATAAAGCAATGGGCCCTGATGGTATTCATCCCAGAGTTCTAAGAGAACTTTGCGATATAGTTATTGGACCATTAACAAATCTTTTAAATAAATCTCTTCTAACAGGAGAAGTTCCTCATGACTGGCGGATAGCTAATATTGTACCTATCCACAAGAAGGGCAGCAAGGTAGAAGCTGGCAATTACAGGCCAGTGAGTTTAACATCAATTATAGTCAAGGTAATGGAATCACTTCTCAAAAGAAGGATCATTGATCACCTAAAAATACACAGCTTGCTGGACCCAAAGCAACATGGCTTTACTGAGGGCAGATTGTGCCAGACAAATCTGATTGAATTCTTTGACTATATTACCAGTGTTTTGGACCAGGGTGGTGCTGCGGATATAGCATATCTTGATTTCAGCAAGGCATTTGATACAGTTCCACATAATGATCTGATACAAAAGTTGTACAAGCTGGGACTTAACCCTTGGACCTTGACATAGTTTACGGAACG
>BLSH010373257.1:2733422-2746991 GCA_018402905.1 Glandirana rugosa | reverse complement strand
GTAAATACAACCCTTGAGTGGGAGGTCCCTGGTCCGTCCGACAAGGAGTCGGGTCCGAAATTTGGGTCCGAGAAAGAGGGACTTCTACCTTCAAGGAAGTCCGTGGGAGACAGGATCAGGTCTCCCAGAGGTGTTAGGGGTGTGGGGGGTGCAGAGGAGGCCCTGACCTGGTGGGGGGGTGCAGAGGAGACCCTGGACTTGGGGGATGCAGATGAGGTCCTAGGCTGGGGTGGTGCAGAAGAGGCATTGGACTGAGGGGTGCAGAGGAGGCCATTGACTAGAAAATGGTGGTTGGTGTGGCAAAGGCACAAGGGAGATACTGGACTAGGTGAGGAGGTGTCTGGAAGTCTCAGATTAGGAGAGGAGCTGTCTGAAGGCCCTGGACTAGGGAAGCAGGTGTCTGGAGGCCCTGGAATATGAGAGGGGGATTGTGGAGACCCTCTGGACTAGGACAGAGGGTGCCTGAAGGAACTTCCATCTTCAGGGAGAAAGAGCCTGGGTTTAAAGCCTGGGCTGAGGAACAGCCTGCCTGGTCCCTGGAGGGTGAGTTCCCAACATAAATGGGGACATTTATCAATTGTTGCACGTAATGCCAAACAGGAGCAGAGAGATAGGTCATGTGATAGATTTATGAAAGGGGAAGTACAGCCAAAACCTGTTCGGATGTACTTCTCCTGTTGATCACAGCAGTGCAGATTGCTTTGCACTCCTGTGACCCATTTTCAGCGGACAGCTGGCTTAAGCCCGCTTTTGGCTGGTTTCACAGAGCCGGTCAAGGCTGGGGAAAGATCGCAACCATATGGTTGGGGTCCGTTCACATGCTTGGACCGGCACCACGCGAGCCACTTAGAGCCTGAGCCGGCCACTCCTGCCCCCTCCACAGCCCAGTGTTTCAGTGAGCATCGGAGGGGGGCAGAGTCAGAGACTGACAGCCACCAGCTCTCTGCTCAGGGAGCACTGAGAACTGAGTGATTGGCTGTTTGATTACTTGATTCTCAGCCTTAGAGCCAGCAGGCGACAGATGCAGCATCCACCTAGATAAGCATGATTCATAAATAAAATTCCCCTACTTCTCTTTTAATTACCCAACATTTCCTCTTTCCTGCTATCCCATCCACATGACAATTAGGCCTCATTCACATGGAGCATATGCCTCCATGCCCAGTGTGATGGCCGTGTACCGCATGGGGATACTTGGTGTTCTGTGCAGGCACTCCAGTCAAAGTCAATTGGGATGCAGCAGCTGCATGGACAAATGTCAAAACTTGACTTTCAGACAGGAAGGGATGCATGTATCCGAACGCACAGTGTCTGCATTTGGATCTGTGCACCCACTTCTACAGGTGAAGCTTTCTGGTGGATGCAGATGCAGCAAAAAGTGGCACAGCATACAGGACCTGTCTCAGCGCCTGTCTGAATGAGCCCTTAGGGGAATTTATCAAAACTAGAACAGACAGAATATGGAGGAGCTGTGCATGGCAAGCAATCAGCTCATAGCTTTCATTTTTAAACTGAACGAGCTGAAGATAGAAGCTGGTTGCCATGCAAAGCTGTTCCAAATTCTGACTGCAGAAGCTTTTATAAATTTCCCTCACTGTGTTTTACATTTCTTACTCCTGACTACTGAATTCTAAGCACAGCACATTTTTTGTTAAAGGGGTTTGTAAAGGCACAAGATGTTTTACCCTCGTGCATTCTACACATGAAGGTAAAAGCCCCTCCAGCCCCACCTAATTCTTACCCGAGCCACCTCTCAATCCAGCCATGTCCACGAGAGCCTTGACTGTCGGGGGACTTGCACTCCTGATTGGCTTTTGGCAGCAACGATAGCCATTGGCTCACACTGCTGTCAATCACAGTCAGGGAGTCAATCAGAAGACGGAGGGAGCGGAGTTGAGCCATGGCTCCGTGTGTGCATGAGCACACAGACCTGTGGCTTTGGAGCGTGCCTGCTTGGGTGCCCCCATAGCAAGCTGCTTGCTGTGGGGGCACCCAGAAAGAGGGAGTGACCAGGGGTGCAGATGAGGGACCCAAGAAGAGGAGGATCCAAGCTGCTCTGTGCAAAAGCACTACACAGAGCGGGTATAACATGTTTATTATTTAGAAATTAAAAAAAGAAAACAAACAAGACTTTAATATCACTTTAAGGCAGTGGTTCTCAACTCCAGTCCTCGGGACCCACCAACAGGCCAGATTTTAAGTATTACCTTGGGGAGATGCAGACTAGAACACTGCAATCGCTCAGCAGGCAATGATATCACCTGTGATGTATTTCAGTTATCCTGCAAACCTGGTCTGTTGGGGGGTCCCGAGGACTGAAGTTGAGAACCACTGCTTTAAGGTAAGCTGTGTGTAGTAAAGGTTATGCAATAGAACAGTTTTATTTTATTAAAATGAGTGTACTGAGGTTTGTACTGTCTGTTACATACTCGGTTATGGCACAGTCATTAATGCATATGGACTTTTAAGCCCCTCCCACTGTTGATGCATCTGACCACACCCACAGTTTTGGCCTGTCGCCGCTATACTGACACATACAATTTTTCTTGGGGGGTTGCAAAAAAATGTCCAGCCCAGGGTGTCAGATGTGCTAGCTACGCCACTGCCTACAATATCCATGGCAATCCTGTCAAAGGGCACCTCAATGAAGGGTAAAGGTATCAATGGACTCCAGAAATGTGAGAAAGGAGTAGTGAGCTGACAAACTGGGCATGATTCACAGTACAACTTTACATCTTTGTGTAAGCCTGGCCAGTAAAACTGTTGCAATACTCTTTCCTTGGTTTTATCCATACCCAGATGTCCCCCAAGAACATGAGAATGTGCTAGGTCTAGTACCATGCGTCTGTGAGGGTGAGGTACTAGCAACTGTTCCAGTCTCTCTCCTGGTATTTCTTCCACTCTGTATAATAGGTCATTTTCCATAGCAAAGTGTGGGAAAATAGCCTCCTCCCCTGGCTCTTGGGGTACCCCATTTAACACTTTTACCTGTTCCCTTGCCCTGGCAAAAGTGGGGTCCCTAAGCTGGGCCGGGTTGTGGGCAGGTCCAGCAGGTCTTTCTCTGGAGGCGGATTCTCTGTGTCACCAGCAAGGACCTCCAGGGGAAAATTTGGATACTCTTTCTCCTCATTCTACTCCTCCAGCGGCTCCGGGCAGCAGGAATCAGGTCCAGCTGGGGGCCTTGTTCCTTTGGCATTTCCCCATAAATCCCAGAAAAAAGGGAAGTCTCGTCCAAGGACAGTGTTATACTGTACATTAGATTTGGGACTACTCCGACCTCATGGTCCAGGGTGCCGCAGGGAGCTTCGATAGATACAATGGCGGTGGGGTAGCACTTGGTATCCCCATGAATACAATCAACCCCCATTAACTGTCACTGCAACTTTTGGGGGTTCACAAGACTGGCATGCAGTAGAGTGACTAGACTGCTGGAATCCAGCAAGGCAGTCATCTGGCAACCGTCCACTTGAATGACACAAATCTGTTTCTCTGTGCCTCTTGGCTGTTGTGGGATGCCACCTGGTGTAGCATCAAAAGTGCTTTGCTGGGTCATACTGTAATCTATAGGTTCCTGGTTTAGTGGACAACTGGTAGCCAGGTGCCCCGGTCCTTGGCAACACCAGCACACTATAGGTCCCCAGTCCTGTTGGGTCTCCCTTTGGCGATTGGGCCTCTTCGCGCTTTGCGCATCAGTTTCCTCATATGCCTTTACCTCCCTTTTTCCCAACTTTAGGGCAGGAGCGCTTTTTCCCGGGTTGGTGGGCTTCTCTCTCTTGGAGAAGGATTCTTTGGGTATTACAGCCTGAAGAAAGTCCTTATTACACAAGTACCGCTCCACGAGGGCCACCAACTCATTGACATTTTAAGGATCAGCTCTCCCACCAAATCGCTATATAGGGGCTGGAAGGGCTCTTACAATGCGGTCTACCATGACTTCCTCCACGATTTGGGCTGGGGTGGTGACCTCCGGTTGTAACCACATCCGTGTGTGGTGAATGAGGTCATACATCTGGGGCCTTGCAGGTTAGTCCACCTTAAATTTCCAAACACGGACACGCTGGGCTCTCAAGGCCATTGTTACCCCAGGGCAGTCCCTAATCTCTGTTTTAAGAGTTTGGTATTGCCGGGCCTCAGCAGCACTTATATCAAAATAGACCTTCTGTGGGTCTCCTCAGCCCACTGTTCCTGGGGGAGCCCTTCATGCTCCGCCACCCTCTCAAAAACCGTAAGGAAAGCCTCCACTTCATCCTCGGCCGTCATTTTTTGTAGTGCAGCCTGCACTCGCTTGCGTAAATCTGCAACATCTTCGACACGTAGAGCCTTGTCAGTCAGGGACTGTATGAGCTTATTAAACTCCTTCTGCTCTTACATGGCCACTTGGGTAGCAGCCGCAAACAAGCGGTTAGTTTCCTGTTGTTCTGTGCGTGCTTGTATCAGCTGTTTAATTAGTTCCTCCATTTTCTCCACTGTTTACTAGTACCAGTAAATACCAGACGTTAGCCTACTGTCCCTTTAAGAGTGCTGGCTTTTTAAAGCGGAGTTCCACCCAAAAATGGAACTTCCGCTTTAAGCACTCCTCACCCCCTTACACGCCACATTTGGCATGTAATTTTTTTTGGGGGGGGGAGTGTGTCCCCAGGTTTTAGAGGGACTTCCTGTCCCTCTTCCACCTTCCGCCTCTGGGCCGCCTAGGCGACTCCTCCTCTCCTCCTAGGCGGCCCCTCCCTCCTGGCAATCTTCTGGGACACGTCACAGGTCCCAGAAGATTGCCTGGCCACTAAGAATGCGCAGCGCGACTCGCGCATGCGCAGTGGGTGCCCGGCCGTGAAGCCGGGCCGGGTGCCCACACTTGGAATGGCGCGGCCGTCGGGAGGAGGGGGGAGACGAGCGAGGCTTCGGGCGCAGCCATCGCTGGACCGGGAGACAGGTAAGTTACTGTTTATTAAAAGTCAGCAGCTACACTTTTCGTAGCTGCTGACTTTTAATAAACAAAAAAACGAGTGGAACTCCGCTTTAAGAATGCCACTGCAAGAGGTACAGTTTTTGGGTCTCGTGCCCGCTCCAAGCCAGCAATTTGTAGGGGATCAGACTCAAGGCAGGGACCAACTCCCAGTTTCTTTAACACAAGTGTCACTTTCAATCCAAAGTATGTGCACAAACAGAAGGTAAAAGGCTTCTTTCCATAAATCATAAGCAAATAAACTTCTGCTCTTCTGAGCCTTACTGTGTCTGTAGTCCGACAAAGTCCTTGGTTTCTTGGATTAAGATAAGTGTCCTTTTTCAAGCAATTAATTGTATCCAAATTTCAAGGATGAGCAGCAATGCTCCTTGTTGCCTCCCCACATGGAGACACACATTTTCTCCCTGAGAGCTAGGACCAGCTGCCTTAATCAAGACCTGAAAAGAAAACATTAAACTGCGGTCCACGGACTTGGGAGTCTGTCCCACCCAGAGCTCTATCTGACTCCCAATAAAACCAGTCCCGGAACGGACTTTATCAATACAGCGTAAAGAACTATCCTTTTTAACCCTGAAGTCTTTGCTGGTCTCACCTTAGATTGCAAATTTAAGAATCCGTGGAGGAACATATTTCCCATCAATTGCTTTTCCTGTCATTTTAACCCGTTTCACAGGCACCCCGCTACAGGGGTTATAATATCATTTTTGTCATTCCTAAACATCCTATTTCAGTATGCTGTACAATAATGCAGGTATGTGCTACTTGTGTGACTTGGCCTTAAAGCGAAGTTCCACACAAAAGTGGAACTTCCACTTTAAGTGTAGGTGACCCCCTGACATGCCACAACTGGCATGCCATTATTTGCGGGGGGAAGCAGGGACCCTTTTTTGTGACAGGGTCCCAGCTCCACTTCCTCTCCTGGTGACGTGTAGCCTGAAGGAAGTTCACCTCTCCCTCCTCCCTCCCGGGCACGCCAAAGGTCCCAGAAGATTGCCTGGCCATTCACAATGCGCAGCGTGACTCACGCATGCACAGTACGTGCCCGGCCACCGATTGCTATACCGGTGCAGTGGGGGGGGGGGGGGGGAGAGGAGCGATGCATCGGGCTGCCACATCGATGGACCGTGGGACAGGTGAATAGCCATTTATTAAAAGTCAGCAGCCACACTTTTTGTAGCTGCTGACTTTTAATTGGTGGAACTCTGCTTTAAATGTAATTGTTCATGTCACATGATTTTATGCTTTTATGGGCATCTTGTTTACCAAACTGATGGCAACTGATGTATGCAGGACTTCAAGAAGCAAAAGGCTGTTCTCTGAGGTATAGAGCAGCTTCTGAACAAGCTACTGTACAGTACCCCGCTGCCACTCTGCACAGCAGGTCAGTAAGTAACAATATAGGTTAAAAATCTGGAGGTGACGTAAACTCTCTAAGTATACTATTTTCTACTTTAAAAATGCAAGGATTTACACCCCCCCCCCCCCAATCAGGGGCATTACCTGCTGCAAGAATAATTTTGTCACTATCCC
Source organism: Glandirana rugosa (assembly GCA_018402905.1). Classification (NCBI taxonomy): domain Eukaryota; kingdom Metazoa; phylum Chordata; class Amphibia; order Anura; family Ranidae; genus Glandirana; species Glandirana rugosa. The sequence continues at coordinate 2,740,501 of BLSH010373257.1, read as the reverse complement.
AGGTGCTTCCTAGTGCTGAATTAATTGTGTATATTTATTTCACTATTGTACACAATGTGTGGCAGACAGGGCTTTCAGCAGTTTTTCAAATTCATGAGCAATTTTGGTTAAAAAAAAGAAAAAGAAAACATTTTCTGCTACATTAACATGGCTGTTATAATATATATGTATATGTTTTCATTTTTGCATCGTCAGGGGATGGCATACAAACTAGACCGCAGGGGAGCTGCTTGTTTTAGCCAGAAAAGTCACAAAGTCCATTTGTCTTTGCAAACTAAATTAGAGCCAGCCTGTCACCCAAATGATTGCACCTGACATTTACTCTATTATATCATAATCAATGGAGCATTCTATAAAAATAGCAAACTGACACTTGAGTCCCAACATAAAAGAGAGCAAAGGCTGGTAAACTCTGGCCGAATATCAGCCAGTATCGGCCGATTCAACAGAAACTGGCCGACATTCAGCCAATGTGTACAGCAACCTTCCCAACAGAAGACAACCTAACGGTCTACTTCTGTCAAATGGGCATGCCGGAAAAACAGCAGCCAATCGGCTGTGAGTGCTGACCAGTGTGTTCTGGTGGGGGAGGGGGGGGGGGAGGATGGACTGAACACAATAGCTCAGCAGGGCGATCCCTGTACTAACATCACATGGATAGTACAGCATGCTCCTCCATTTTTTTCGTTCAGCCTTCTGGGTTGAATGAAAAAAAAAAACTGCCTCTGTGTAGCAGGCATAAGCATCTCTAGGTTAGAGTAAACAAATGATTCCTATGGTAAACACCTCTGCACCTCTTTTCATAAATCCACCTCTCAGTATTTTTTTGTCAACCTTACATTTTTGCACCTTCACAAGGTTACCATATTGATGTTTTAAAATCTGCTCATTCTGGACCATCCTTTTGTCAATACAGTGAGAATGAAAATGGCTTTGGTCTGCTGATAGCAACATTGCATTAGTCGTGATAGACACTCTGTGTCACTCTTCAAAGACTCGTTTCCTATGGTGTTGACACGGCACACTTTTGCTTACGGGTAGCAAATTACATCTATTGATTTATTTGTGAAATTATATTGAAAAACATAGCTTTGTTTTGAGAAGGTTTATTGATCAAAATAGTTCTCTGCAAAATAGAAATTGTTCATGGCTTCTCTTCAGTATATTGAAACAAATAGTATTTGTTTAATTAAATAAAAATGCAATCAGACCCCTTTTTCATTTTAATCTGTTTTTTAGAAAGTATACCCACTTAAAAAGTCTGCTTAATCATATGCATTTTTTTCTTGGGTATAGTCTTGAAAGACTTAAATACAGAACAAACACATTTACAATTAATTATTTATATGCAGCAAAGCATTTTCTCCATGCTAGCACATGGAAGGTCACCTAGAATTTTTTTGGCTGTGAGTTGGAGCTTGATACTTTCAGCATAACATTTTATAACCAGTGAGAAGGCATATGTAGGAGGTGGATGTGAAAAAAAAGTAGTGTTTTTATACAAAGACATATTGCAGTTATGCTTTTTTTCACATATAATTTATTATTAGTAGAGTTGGACCAAACATCCTCCGGTTCAGTTTGTGCATGAACTCTCAAACATCGCAAAAGTTCGGACTTGAACTGCGAACCCTATGGTCTATGGGATCCAAACTTGAAAATCAAAAGTGCCCATTTTGAAGGCTTATATGCACGTTATTGGCCATAAAAAGGGTATGGGGGCCTGGGTACTGCCTTGGAGAACATGTATCAATTGCAAACATTTTTTTAAAAAAGATAGTTTTTACAGGAGCAGTGATTTTAATGATGCTTAAAATGAAACAATAGAAATGAAAAATTCCTTTAAATACAGTGACTGGGGGGTCCCCTTTGTGTGTCTGTAAAGTGGCACATCTGCACCGTGTATAGAACCTGCTGCAGCAAAACTGACACTTATAAAGAAAAAAAAAGACATTTAAATTTCCGGCAATACAAAAATGTTTAAAAGAATGGCATTGGGGTTCCCCCTCAATTCATACTAGGCCCTTTGGGTCTGTTATACATTTTAAGGGGAACCCCATGCCAAAATTAAAAAAAAAATGGTGTGCCCCCCCCCAAAATATATACTAGACATTTATCCGAGCATGCAGCCTGGCAAGTCAGGAAAGGGGGGGATGAGCGAGCACCCCCCTCCTGTACCATACCATGCCACATGCCCTCAACATGTTGATGGGGACAAGGGCCTCTTCCCCACAACCCTGGGTGGTGGTTGTGAGGGTCTGCGAGCAGGGGGGCATAGCGGAATCTAAAAGCCCCCTTTAACAAGGGGGCCCCCAGATCCCAGCCCCCTCCTATGTGAATGAGTATGGGGTACTCATTCACCAATAAAAGTGTTAAAAAGTGTTAAAAATAAATAAAGTATCATGGCACATTGTTTTTTTTTTTTTAATAAATAAATTGTCAAAGACTGCCTCCTGTCGTTATTTATTTTTGACACTTTTTTGGTGACGACGTCCTCCTCCTATGGGATGGCAGTGAGCAAACACTGGTTGATTTCTTCAATATACTCAATCAGAACACTAGGGGTATTTCCCTCTCTCTCAAGTTTAGTAAGACATATCTGGTATTCCTTGACTTGTCCATCTTTATACAGAATGGTGTCATTAATACCAAGACACATTTCAAAGTGACCGACCGTAATGGTTATATACCGTTGGATAGTTGTCATCACAAACCCTGGCTCAAGGGGGTACCTCGTAGCCAGATGGTCAGGTTGCGACGCAACTGTACATACGAATCTGATTATCTAACACAAGCCCAATTTCTAAAAAAGAGATTTGTAGCCAAGGGCTATGATAGCAGGGCTATAGATTCTGAGATAGAGAGAGCCTATGACCTTGATAGGGAGTTGTTGCTTAGAGACAAAGAATCCCCAGCACAAATTCAACCCAATAATGAAGGGTTTAGGTGGGCTTTTATTACATTTTCTAATGAACATAAGTCCACCCATAACATCTTTCACAAATACTGGGATGTTCTTAGAGGTGATCCGATGTTGGGACCACTCCTCCCAGAAAAGGCTAAGGTTATTTATAGGGGGGCTATCTCTATTCGTAACCAAATTGCCCCCAATGTTATCGACCCTCCAACGAAACCTTCCTTTTTTAGAGATTTAAAGGGATATTTCACATGCAGGAAATGTAGGGTTTGTCAAGACCACCACTGTAGGTCTAAAAAAGTTGAAAGTTTTACCTCCACTGTGACGGGCCAGACTTATCCAATTAAACAATTTACTACCTGTTCCACCAAAAATGTAGTATATATGATTACATGTCCATGCAAGAAGCAGTACATTGGACGTACCACCCGCCCCTTTTATGTTCGAGCAAATGATCACTGGCATCTTAAAAGGGTCCACTAAGCATACGGTACCTAAGCACTTTTTGAAGTACAATGGCAGGAGTCTCAAAGGGACCACTTTTTCCATTATAGATAAATTTGAGGTCCCTTGGAGAGGGGGGGCTAGAACTAGAGGTCTATCCAGAAGGGAAACCTTCTGGATATACGAACTCAAAACCCATTGGCCGCTGGGAATCAACGTTGACTGGGACATTAACGTGTTTATAAATCAAGCGTAGACCCCCCTGCATAACTATTATTGGGGGGGTGAAGTGGGTCCCTTGTCATCTTTATCCCTTAGGTTCTCCTTTTAGAATTACGGTTAAACATAGGTTCTCAATATTTGTGCTTAATGAGAGGTGATTAAGTTGTTAAAGTCAACCTCTATAGCACCCCAAGGGGGCTATTTCTATTTTTGGTCTTGGTACATTCTTACCCATTAAAGCTATATATTGGCCCTTCCTGATGGTGTCAATGGGGTTACGAATTAGGTGGCGGTTCATTTAAGAGCCGAACCATATCTTCCTATATTATAATGGGAGAATAAATTGTTAGTTTACGTTTTCCTTTTCTTTACACTTTTTGTGTCTAGAGAATGCATTTGATTTTAGAATGGGGTGGTAGTATCTCAATTATGAGATGCAAATCCTTGGTGATGATTTTAATTAATTTTCATTCAAACTACCTCAATAGATAATATAACTTGTTTTTGTCCAGATTTTTTGCTTGTGGTCCCATTTCCGGTTCCGGTCGAGATGCCAGTCTATGGCGTCTCTACCGTTTCCTGGTTGTGGCGTGCAGCCTCACTTCTGGTTCCAGGTTAAATGCCACCTCATGGCGTCATTTCCGGTTCCGGGTTTGATGCCACTCTAATGGTAACCGTACTGTGTATGGTTTGTCTCGTGGGTGATGACGTCCCCCCCGATGTGACACGCCAGCGCACGGAGGCCACTCAGCGTTATGGACAGCGTTATGGACGGCTCTGCCTGTGGGTGATGCCATCATCTCCACGGGATGGGCTGATGCACGTATGCTATTTGTTGAGGTTTCCGCGCTGTCGAGTGCTCTAGAGGCCATTTAGCTATATATGTTTGAGCACCTACATTGATTACACCAATTGTAGGCTACATTCCGGATAAGTATCCTATATGTAACTAAGTGTCATTTGGTTTTAATTTTTTTAAGATCTCTATTGTGATGATGATTGTATATCACAGTTCAATATACATATGTGTTTATGTTTACATTTGTGGGCCCCCGCCTAGGCTTTTCCTCCAATGAACATCAAGGATGGACAAACCGGAAGTGAGGTTTATAACTCACGCCCAGGGAGGAGTCTGGGGGTGGTTCCCCAAGTTTTGGAAGAGTTCTCATTTATAAATAGAGCATGGTGAGAGCAGGTCGCCCATACCCCTGTTGAAGTCCTAGCGGATGAAACGCGTCGGATGAGGCTGACCTGCTTATCCAAACACTACGCTCTTCCTGTATTTTATTGGAATTCCATTCTGCTCATTTATGGATTTTATCATCTAAGTGCATTTCTTTTTAATAAACCCCTACTGGTCAACAGTATTATGCTATGTGAAGTGTCTTTACATATTCCCATTGAGGTACTCTGTGAGTTTGGTTGATACCTTCACCCACATCGTGAGACCTATCTGTGAAGTACATAGCCTTGAAGTGTGGCCGGACACTAGGACGGGACGGTTGAGGTGCTGACGTGGACGTCCACTGGACTGCCTTGGATATTTACTCCCTATGCGTACATACTTCTTACATCTGGTAAGAGTACCCATTATTATTGATGAAGGAAAACAGTGCATGCTGACCTAGTGGAAGCACAAGTCACTTTATTGGGTGTTGCATATGGTGAAGGACATTATATGAACTCTTATCATCATTTTTTATATGGATCTTTTTTGTATGGATTTTTTGATATGGACTCAATATTTATGTTTACACTAATGGACACATTATTACGTGTATTAGGTGTGTTCACTACATTGGGTAGACAAGGCTGAAACCAAGTCTACCTCTCACCTTCACTTCTGGTTTTTTATATATGGTTCACTTCTGTATATATTATTCATTTAGCGCTGCACTTTATTATTGACTATAATATGCAGCAGTCTTCATGGGACCATACTCATTCACATGGGGGAGGCTGGGATCTGAGGGCCTCCTTGTTAAAGGGAGCTTCCAGATTCAGATAAGCCCCCTACCTGCAGACCCCCACAACCACCGCCCAGGGTTATCGGGAGGAGACCCCTGTCCCCATCATCATAGGAACAAGGTGTTTTGGGGTGGGAGGGGTAGAGCCCCTGCCTCAAAGCACCCTCCCATGTTCAGGGCATGTGGTTTGGTATGGTTCAGAAGGGGGGGGTGCTCGCTCGTCTTGGATGGATTTTGGGGGGATCCCAACGCCGTTTTTAAAAAAAGTTGGTGTGGGGTTCCCTTTAAAATCTGAAGGGCCTGGTATGGATTGGGGGCACCCCCAGGATCCCCATGACATTTTTTTCACTTTTTTTTCTATTGCCGGCAATGTTTTTTTTCATTCAGCTGTCAGCAGGGAAGGCTTCCCAGCCAGCTCCTCAACAACCAGCTATGCACTATGCAGCCCCGCAAATTCAGGTGTTTGCTGAACAGGCAAACAGGCAATGTTTGGGCTGAACTTTCGCTTAGCTTGAACTGTTCACCCAACTCTAATTGTTAGCACAGTGGTTGCGAATGTGACAGAACCAAAGTAAACAGTGGCACTTCCAGTTCCTACTCTATACCATTGGTAACCAGGGTCTTCTAACCAATCGGTGTTCAGAAGACCCCACTGCATTTCAGAACGACACAAGAATATTTTTTAAAAAACAGGGAAAAGACACTCTCTGTTGTTCCCTTCTTGTTATGTACATAAAAGAGGAAATTGGGACTTTAAAGGAAGCAAGTGAGTGAGGCTTAAAGAGTAGTCAATGTTTCAAAAAAGCATGTATTTATTGTACCTGGATGGCAAAGCATCTCGTGAAAAAGTAGATACATGTGACATCAATTGTTCATACAGTCATGTTGCAAATCATGTACCACATAAAAAAACAAGTAACACAGTACATATTGTAGTCTGATGCATAATAACTTGCATGAGTGTCATCAACAGATGTAAATATTGTACATAGCATAATAGAGTAAGTAGGCCTGTAAAGCCATCACTGTAAACATATTGTACTGTAACAAGGTCCGACGCCTTTCGCTGGGCATTGCCAACTCTTCAGGGGCAGGTACAATAATACTCTAAAAAGAGAAGAGACAAAAATAACCAGAAAGATGATAAGCTCAAAAATAGAAAAATGGACAAAAGGGGGGGGGGGGCAAGACAGTTGTCCCCTTGAATACTTCAAGTAAATAAACATATTATGTTAGGGTTTCACTTTCCCCGGGTCCATTCTTTTAATTATTTATTTTATGTAGGTTTCTTTCGGTTAACAACTTGACATTTGACCATAACAACGTTCACCTCTCGCACGGGATTCTGACTTATGAGTGAGTGAATAATTCGGAAAGTGCCAGTACGAGGACGTTGGGACAAGTATGGTCGTAGACACTCATAAGTTCCCCTGTTGACAGAACGGGGGGGGGGGGAAAACAGGTAAAAAGATAAAAACTCGAATAGTAGAAAGACCAATAAAAACAGAGAAGAGAAAAATCTCATAATA
>BLSH010373257.1:2698047-2728114 GCA_018402905.1 Glandirana rugosa | reverse complement strand
CTCACTCATCTGAACATCTCGGTAGTGTCATTTGTATAACATGACATTACATTACCTGACTGCGCAAAGCAACCCGTAACGGTTGACAAGTCCCTGTCCATGTTATCATGAGATTTTTGTCTTCTCTGTTTTTATTGGTTTTTCTACTATTTGTGTTTTTATCTTTTTACCTGTTTTCCCCCTCGTCCTGGCATCAGGGGAACTTATGAGTGTCTATCACAACTCGCTTGGGCCTGACATTGCAAGCCCAGGCATGGCTTAAAAGCCCACAGGCACCGTGCCTGGGCCTGGGCCTGTAAAGTTTTTAGCAAGCGCAGTAGGCATGGCTGTGATGGCTTCTAAGGGCAAACCAGTGAAACGCTTGTTGATTGGCTGCCCTGCAGCTTCTCAACACGTGGTGTAAAATAGCAGAACCCTGGACCGAACGCGAACGATTTTTGAAATGTCCGGGTCCGGGTCCGTGCCACGGACACCCGAAAATTCGGTACGGACCCGAACGTTACAGTCCGGGTTCGCTCAACACTATCTGTGAGTATTCAAGGGGACTACGGTCCTGCTCCCCCTTTTGTCCATTTTTCTATTTTTGTGTTTATCATCTTTTTGGTTATTTTTGTCTCTTCTGTTTTTAGAGTACTATTGTACCTGTCCCTGAACAGTTGGCAATGCCCAACGAAACGCGTCAGTCCATTACATTACAGTACAATATGTTTACTGTGATGGCTCTACAAGTCTACTCACTCCATTATGCTATGTACAATATTTACATCTGTTGATGGCACTCATGCCAGTTATTATGCATCAGACTACAATATGTGCTGTGTTACTAATTTTATCATGTTGTATTGTACCAAATCGAAAAAAACCACAGTTGATTGATAATAAATGGCTTCAGTCAAACACAAAATGTTTTTGTGTTATCATTCATATTCTCTGAAAAATGCCTAAGAAACCATAAATTCTGCCACAGTATGTAAACGTATGAGCACAAATGTATATGTGTATATATATATATATATATATATATATATATATATATACAGTATCTCACAAAAGTAAATACACCCCTCACATTTTATTTTATATATTTCTCTTATTATATTTTATTTTATCTTTTCATGTGACAACACTGAAGTAGTTACACTTTGCTACAATGTAAAGTAGTGAGTATACAGCTTGTGTAATAGTGTAAAATTGCTGTTCCCTCAAAATAACTCAACACATAGCCATTAATGTCTAAACCGCTGGCAACAAAAGTGAGTACACCCCTAAGTGAAAATGTCCAATTTGGGCCCAATTAGGCATTTTCCCTCCTGTGTGTCATGTGACTCCTCGACTCCTGACTGGCCTCAGGTGTGAATGGGGAGCAGGTGTGTTAAATTTGGTGTTATCGCTCTCACTCTCTCATACTGGTCGCTGGAAGTTCAACATGGCACCTCATGGCAAAGAACTCTTTGAGGATCTGAAAAAAGAAATGTTGCTCTACAAAAAGATGGCCTTTTGCAATCTATGTCTGAAGCGGGTCCAGCACAGCCAGGACTCCAGCCGCTTGGGCACTACTGTCTTAACAAGACATATGACAACCAGCCATGCAGTCCGTTGGCAAGAGTATCTGAAGAACCCACACCAGAAAACAAGGCGGACTCCTCCTTGCTCCTCATCTGGCATCTCAACCTCTACTATACATGCAGTCCTCTCCAAAACCTGCACTGAGAGGAATGAAGGTGTAGTAATGGGTGCCACAACTAGTACTTGCAGTCAATCTGCTAGCAGTACACCACCAGGTGACTTCAGCAGGCAAACATTCCTACCCCAGTTACTGAATCATAAAAAGAAATACTGTCCCAGCCATCCACATGCTCAGCGTCTTAATGCTAGCTTTGCCAAATTGCTAGCACTCCAACTGCTGCCTTTTCAGCTGGTAGACTCTGCCCCCTTTTGTGAATTTGTGGAATGTGCTGTCCCACAGTGGCAGGTTCCCAAAAGACATTTCTTCTCACATTAGGCCATTCCAGCTCTCTGTGGAAGGCAATGTTTTGGCCTCGTTGGACAGTGCAGTCAGCAGCAGGGTTCATATTACCACTGACTCATAGTCCAGCAGGCACGGTCAGGGACGGCACCTTTCCTTCATGGCGCACTGGATAACTGCTGGCAGCTGGGAAGGATGCAGGACAGGGTTCAGCTTTGAAAATAGTTCCGCCACCGTGCCTTCAAAAAGCTGGTGGTGATTTTGCCACATCCGCCGCCTCCTCCACCCCCTCCTCTTCTTTTACCTCTGTGGCCTCTTCTGCAGAATTGTCCTCTGAAATTGCAGTGCTCCCTAAGTGTTCAAGGGGCTATGCAAGCAGCTAGGCTAAAAGATGCCATGCAGGGCTTGAGTTAGTCTGTCTTGGGGACAGGAGCCACACTGGGGAAGATATTCTTTCTGCTCTGTGGGGGCAGGCTCAGAGGTGGTTGATGCCACGGCAGCTTGAGCCAGGAATGGTTGTATGCGACAATGGCACCAACCTTCTCTCTGCCCTCCGACGGGGACAATTGACACATGTTCCATGCTTGGCACACATCTTGAATTTGGTGGTGCAGCATTTCTTGACCAGGTCTCAGGGCTTACCAGATATCCTGAGGCAGGCCAGAAAAGTCTGTGATCATTTCCGGCGTTCATACAATGCCAGTGCCCGGCTGCCTGACATCCAGCGGGAATTCAACCTGCCCAACAACCTCAACAATCTGCCTCCTTTGTGACATGCCCACCAGGTGGAACTCAACTTTGGCAATGCTGCAGCGGCTGCATGAACAGCAGAGGGCCATCAATGAGTACCTCTGTGAGCATGGCACCAGGACAGGCTCAGGGGAGCTTGGCTTTTTTTCGCCACGTCAGTGGCTAATGATCAAGGATGCATGCACTGTCCTGTCGCCATTTGATGAGGCCACAAGGATGGTGAGCAGTGACAATGCATGCATCAGTGACACTGTCCTACTAAAATTCCTTCTGGAGTACGCGCTTCGTGGAATTATGGACAGGGCACTTGAGGCAGAACAGAGGGAGGAAGAGGAGGACTTCCTTTTCTCTCAAGGCCCCCTTTATGCAGAGAGCATTCCTGCAGAGCCCATAAACACACGGGAGGAGGAGGAGGAGGAGGAGGATTGTGTCAGCATGGATGTGGAGTATAATATGCAGCAGTCTTCAAGGGATCATGGTTTTCAGGCCCCAGAAACCCAAGGAGTTGTACGTGGCTGGGAGGAGGTATTTCCTTATAATGTCATCCTCAGTGTCCCAGAGGACACTCATGCCTCCTCAAACTTACGCTGCATGGGCTCTCTGATTCTGAAAAGCCTGCGATAAGACCTTAGGATTTGTGGTATCAAGGAGAGGGATCATTACTGGTTGGCAACCCTTTTTGATCCACGTTACAAGGGTAAAGTTGCAGAACTCATCCTGCCTGCGCAGAGGGTGCAGAGGATGAAACATCTTCAGGATACCTTGAAGAAAAGTTTGTGCAACGCCTTTCCAGAACCTGGGAGATTACCATGTCCTGCTGCTGGCCCTGGACAACGCGTTTCTGATGCTTCGGCCGTTCAGAGGCAGAGTGGTGGAGAAGGTGGATGGCTGAGCGATGCTTTTAAAAAAAGTTTCAGTCCTCAGTACCCAGGCCTGATAGGTTCAAGCAACCATCGTCAGCGTCTGCATTATATGGTGCAGGAATATATAGGGACAAGAGCAGACTTGGTGACCTTTCCAACTGAGCATCCACTTAGTTACTGGGTCTTGAGAATGGACAACTGGCCAGAACTTGCTCAATATGCAATTGAGCTACTGGCCTGTACTGCATCCAGTGTGCTTTCTGAATGGACATTCAGTGCTGCTGGTGGGTTCGTAACTGATCAAAGGGTGCACCTGTTCACAGACTCGGTTGATAGGCTCATATTTATAAAAATGAATCAGTCCTGGATCAGCAGCTATCAAGCCCCTGATGCAATCGATTAAATTTGCTAGGGATCTGGGATCCCTTGAAGACTGCCACTGCTCCTATAACTCCTGTCCATAATCTAGGATTATATTTTGTATTTAGGACACCACCAACACCCAAGGCCCATTTTTTTTGCACCTGATTTATAGGGACATGCCATAACAATTTTTAAAATAATTTACAACATGAAGCCCAGTTCCTTCATCCAGCAAGAGTAACTGCAAGGGGTTACAGTGCACCACCAGAACCCAAGGACCAGTTTTTTGCCACCTGTTTGACTCAGGGCTTTCGTCACAATTTGTAAACTAATTTCAATTTCAACATGGGGACAAGGTGCTTTGGGGTGGGGAGCAGCGCCCCCCTCCCCCAAAGCACCCATACTCCCCATATTGAGGGCATGTAGCCTGGTACGGTTCAGGAGCCTGTCCCCCCCCCATCCTAACCGGCCAGGGCTGCATGCTGCATGCTTGGATAAGGGTCTGGTTAGGATTTTAGGGGGAACCCCACATCAATTTTTTTTTAAATTTGGTGTGGGGTTCCCCTTAGTATCCAAACCAGACTCGAAGAGCCTGGTATGGACTGGGGGGGAACCCCACACACTTTTATTCCAGCTATTTTTGTATATTGCCGGGAACCGGCAATACATTACAGCCATGATTTTAAATTACAATTTTTCCTATGGAAATGTCATTTTGCTCTGGCTATGTCTATACCTCATAGAGATGCGCCCCTTTACACACAGACTAAGGACACCCCCCAGGCACAATATTTAAAGGAATTTTTCTCTTTTTTTTCACTTTAAGCATCATTAAAATCACTTCTCCTGAAAAAACGATCAATTTAAAAACTTTTTTTTTAATTGATACATGTCCCCTAGGGCAGGACCCGGGTCCCCATACACTTTTTAGGGCAATAACATTGCATATAAGCCTTTAAAATGAGCACTTTTGATTTTTCATGCTCGGGTCCCATAGACTTTAATGGTGTTCAAATGTTTGCCTGAACTTTTTGTCTATTCGCATGTTCTGGTGCAATCCGAACCGGGGGGTCCCTACTGCAGAGGTTGAAGTAGTGGGGGGTCAGCCTGTCAGTGCTCAGACCATACACCGCATACTGCATCAAATTGGTCTACATAGCTATTGTCACTAGAAGGAAGCCTCTTCTAAAGATGATGCACAAGAAATAGTTTCCTGAAGACAAGCAGACTTGTTCTGTGGTCTGATGAGACAAAGATAAACCTATTTGGTTCAGGTGGTGTCAAGCGTGTGCTGCAGCAAACAGGTGAGGAGTACAAAGACAAGTGTGTCTTGTCTACAGTCAAGCATGGTGGTGGGAGTGTCATGGTCTGGGGCTGCATGAGTGCTGCCGGCACTGGGAAGCTACGGTTCATTGAGGGAACCGTGAATGTACTGGGACATATCGAAGTGGAACATTAATGGCTGTGTTGAGTTATTTTGAGGGGACAGCAAATTCCCATTGTTATACAAGCTGTACACTCACTACTTTACATTGTAGCAAAGTGTAATTTCTTCAGTGTTGTCACATGAAAAGATATAATAAAATATTTACAAAAATGTGGGGATGTACTCACTTTTGTGAGATTTTATATATATATATATTATTATTATTAATAAGAAAAAGTGTGTAGCGCCAAACGTAAATGAACAGCGATGAAATGTGAATACTGTGTTGAAATAAAGTCCAAAAAAGTGTTAAAGTGAAAAAATACTAAGATGAAAAAAAAAAATAAAAAAAATATATATATATATATATATATATATATGTCCAATCTTAAATGAAAATCAACAGTAAAAATTCAATATAGTAAAAAAATATAGATTTAAATGCATATACAATTGTGTATATACCGGCCACTTTATTAGGTACACCTGTTCAATTGCTTGGTAACAAAAATTGCTAATCAGCCAAGCAACTCAATGCATTTAGGCATCTAGATATGGTGAAGAAGACTTGCTGAATTTTAAACCGAACATCAGAATGGGGAAGAAAGGGGATTTAAGTGACTTTGAACGTGGCACGGTTGTTGGTGTCAGGTGGGCTCGTCTGAGTATTTCAAAAACTGTTGATCTACTGGTATTTTCATGCACAACCATCTCTAGGGTTTACAGAGAATGGTCCGAAAAAGAGAAAATATTTAGTGAGCGGCAGTTGTGTGGATGGAAATGCCTTGTTGATGTCAGAGGTCAGAGGAGAATGGGCAGATTGGTTTGAGATGATAGAAAGGCAAAAGTAACTCAAATAACCACTCGTTATAACAAAGGTATGCAGAACACCATCTCTGAATGCAAAACACATCAGACCTTGAAGCAGATGGGCTATAGCAGCAAAGACCACACCGAGTGCCACTCTTGTCAGCTAAGAACAGGAAACTAAGGCTACAATTCACACAGGCTCACCAAATTTGGACAATAGAAGTGTAGCCATGGCCCTGATCCATAGAGACCTAATGGTGACCTCCAGAGTCAGGAAAAGCTGACATCCATCTTCATAGTGTAGGTTACTAGGCATGGTAGGTGCAGACAGAAGAACTGAGTTGGGCGCCAGACACTTTGATTATGCAGAACAAAAGAGATTTATTTTCTCTTTAAGAACTGGGGAGAGAGGGTTAGGGCCAGGGTGCAAATGCACTTAGCAGACTCCGAGACTCACAAAATTAGGACAATAAGGTAGTTGTATAGTGCCACAGGCCTTAAAGCTGAACTGTGCCTGAAAAGAGCTATTTCACAGATCTGTACACATAAAAAAAACTCGGTATCCCCGTTGTATAGAACTGGCCTCCGTCTCGCAGCCTCCAACTGCAGCTTCATGAACTTGAACTCACAGTCCCTTAAAAGACTCCTTGGGCTCCCACTGCCACTGGGTCCCTTGAACTTCACACAGTCAACTGCTGTATCTTCTGAGCGCCACCCATGCTGACCTACTGGGTCCTTTACTCGGCTCTTCAGCCCAACTGCTGAACTCTTTTGCAAGCGTCACTCCCGCTGACCTGCTGGGTTCCTAGATTGACTTCTGCTGAGACTTTCCCAACTTCTTCACCATCTCCGGTTAGTGAAAAAGGCTGCTCTGGTACTCTTTCAGACTCTGAACTCTGGCCTCTGATAACAGGAGTGTTCTCCCTTGAGGATGACAGTTTTCCCTTTACCCCTGACCCTGGTTCACGCTTTGCCTCTGGTAACAGGAATGGTTGTCCTCCATTAGCAACTCTGTCCCCTCCAACAAAGAGGGGTTCTCTGGTTGGCAGAACCCGTGCAACTTGGTTAGGCTTCCGACATGAAGCCCCAACCCCAAGCCGCTTTTTCTTGTCCTGAGTAGGCCTTAGACTGCCTGTCGACCAGGCACTCCCAGTTAGGCCTCAGGTTTCTGGCCTGGCAGCCGGGAGTCTTCAACACATGTCCACCCAGACAGCCGTCCAGGTGGCACAGAACCTTGATCACCTGACTCCTCCCAAATAAATAAGCTCTCCCAGCAGGTATGGGGCCCATGAAAACCCCTGCCAATTGGCTAGAGCAACCTATCCATTCATATTCCAAGTTCATATGCACCTTATCATTCCAATGCCATAAGTAGCGGGGCCACCCAGTGGCAGAGATGAGTGGTGCATCAAAAGAATCAGGAGATCCTCTAACAATTGGCCAGGCTAGTTACCACCTAGCATACTAGATTTGGCAGCACCCCTGTTCAAGACCAGGGTGCTACAGAAGATTGGAAAAAATTTGCCTGATGAGTCTCGATTTGAGCTGCAACATTCAGATGGTAGGGTCAGAATTTGGCATAAATAACATGAAAGCATTGATCCATCCTGCCTTGTATCAACAGTTCAGGCTGGTGGTGGTGGTGTAATGGTGTAGGGGATATTTTCTTGGCACACTTTGGGCCCCTTAGTACCAATTGAGTATAGTTGAAACGCCACAGCCTACCTGAGTATTGTTGCTGACCAAGTAAATCTCCCTTTATGCAAGGACCAAAGAATACACTGCGCTAGTGAAAATACAAAATAATCAAAAAGAAGAAGAAAAGTAGGAGAAAAATCTCCCTAAAAAGCAACACTCAGTGTGAGATATACACACTAAAACTATAAAAATTAAAAAATAGTGTTGCGCTAAATCAGCAAAGTGAAAAAATTGGTGACTCCAAGTATGAAATTGGTAAACAAATACACAGGTGGAATATTATTCAAACGTCCATAACAAAGTCCATATGAAATATTGAAGCGTAGAAATTGATGAAGCATAGATAACTCTGCTGGATGTCTTCATATATCTAGCACCGTGGGCATGCAGTAAACCAAGTGAAATGCAACCATCAATTACTATGCTTCAATATTTCATATGGACTTAGTTATGGACTTTTGAATAATATTCCACTTGTGTATTTGTTTACCAATTTCATACTTGGAGTCACCAATTTTTTCACTTTGCTCATTTAGCGCGACACTATTTTTTAATTTTTACCTCTCCTTTTATGACTACAGTGTACCCATCTTCTGATGGCTACTTCCAGCAGGATAATGCACCATGTCACAAAGCTCAAATCAACTCAAACTGCTTTCTTGAACATGACAATGAGTTTACTGTACTCCAATGGCCTCCACAGTCACCAGATCTCAATCCAATAGAGCCCAGCGGTGGAACGGGAGATTTGCATCATAGATGTGCAACCGATAAATCTGCAGCAACTGATATTATGTCAATATCATGTCAATATGGACCAAATTCTCTGAGGAGTGTTTCCAACACCTTGTTGAATCCACGCCATGAAGGATTAAGTCACTAGGACTTGGTTTAAAAAAAATAAAATGAAGAGCTCGGCTATGGATAGTCTGGCATCTAAACGTGTCCAATGGCATTAACATTTGTGTCAATGACCTGTATCACATTCACTAATCAGAAAACGGACTTCTATTGCATTTGTTTCCAGAAGCTACCCTATCGCACCATACCCATCAATATTCAGACATTGTACTACTGATTTTCTGTATATCTGAAGGCCTATAATATGGAATAAACATTTTTTTTACATTGTGCTTTTAAAAATGTTTTCCTGCTGAGACAAATTAAATTAGAAGAAACAACCCTGCTGGTGTATTCAGTGACTATTAATGTAGCTTTCAGTCAAAGGCCTCATCACTTGTCATATCAAAAATATGTGTTTTTTAGATAAATGGAAATATAAATCAAAAGTGTGCTAATATACATATTTCAAACAGCAGGCTGGACAACATTAGGGTAAATGTATAATTTCACAACATATTAAATGCATATTATGTTGGTGAAGGCTTAATCAAAGCAAATCTTCTTTTTAAATTAAAGAAAGTAGATATTTCTTTTTTTTTTTTCTTAGCAACTGCATAAGCCTATCTACTAAATAATTTGTGAACCTAAAATGTTGAGTGTGACTGTCATAAAAAGTTGGTTTGCCACCAGGCTTTTAGAACTGCAAATTTAGTAAAACATTCTGCTTCTGCATATAATATTACCAGCAGTGGTTCAGCAGCTTAAAGTGCTTTTCACAGCTGTTTCCTTGATATGTACTTAAGAAGTCTCATCACATTTTATGAGACCATTAGGAACAGAGCCCATGGAATTATGTCTATGAATCTGTTGCCATAGGGTATCTTTAGAATTATAATATCATTAACTCGAATACAGCCACTCTTACTGGTTATAAAACACTCCAAATCTTGCATGTGGTTTAAAAGAAGACTTTTTTTTTAATCTGCATATATCATTCTGGCATACCCCTTGTTACTATTCCAATTTCTACATGCTCATTACTTAAACAACAGAAACCTAAGGGGTGCTTAATGATATGTTACTTACATTATTAGGCAGTCGCAAAATTACAGGATTTATGTATGTACCTTTGTATATCTGATATATATATATATACAGTATATATATATATATATATATATATATATATATATATATATATATAAAATAAGTATTGAACATGTCACCATTTTTCTAGGTAAGTGTATTTCTAAAGGTGCTATTGACATGAAATTGTCACCACATGTTGGTAACAACCCATGCAATCCATACGTACAAAGAAACCAAAACAAATATGTTCATAAATTAAGTTATGTGTAATAAAATGGAATGACACAGGGAAAAAGTATTGAACACTAACTGAAATGTATTTAATACTTCGTACAAAATCCTTTGTTGGTAATGGCAGGTTCAAGATACCTCCTGTATGGAGAAACTAGTTGCGTGCACTGCTGAGGTGTGATTTTGGCCCATTCTTCCACACAAACAGTTTTCAAATCTTGAAGGTTCCATGGGCCTCTTCTGTGAACTCTGTTCTTTAGTTATTTCCAAAGATTTTTCTATTGGATTCATGTCAAGTGATTGGCTGGGCATTCTAACAGCTTTATTTTCTTTCTTTGAAACCAATTGAGAGTTTCCTTGGCTTTGCATTCGGGATCATTGTCTTCCTGAAATGCACACCCTCAGTTCATCTTCATCATCCTGATAGATGGCAGCAGATTTTTATCAACAATGTCTTGGTACATTTTTCCATTCACCCTTCCTTCAACGACATGAATTTTCCAGTACCGTATGCTGGAAATCAGCCCCACCTCCAGACTTTACTGTAGGTATGGTGTTTTTGGGGTGGTGTTCAGTGCCATTTGACCTCCAAACATTATGGCACCCAAAGAGTTAAATTTCAGTTTCATCTGACCAGACTATATTCTCCCAGTATTTCACAGGCTTGGCTAAATGTTGTGTAGCAAACTTAAAAGGAGCTTCAACATGCGGTTAAGTGCATTACTTATTGTTTTCTTTGACACAATTGTACCTGCTGATTGGAGGTCTTTCTGAAGCTATCCACAAGTGATCCTTGGTTGTTGGACAACTCTTCTGATAAATCTTTTTCTCTCCTCTGTCAGAAATCTTGCGAGGAGCACCTGATCATGGCCGGTGTATGATGAAGTGATGTTCTTTCCACTTTTGAATTATGGCCTCAACAGTGCTCACTGGAACATTCAGAAATTTAGAAATCCTTCTGTAACCAATGCCATCAGTATGTTTTGTGACAATAAGGTTGCAAAGGTCTTGTGAGAGCTCTGCTTTTACCCATCATGAGATGTTTCTTGTGTGATACCTTGGTATTGAGACACCTTTTTATAGGCCATCAGTTGAGACTGAAACAGCTGATATTAATTTGCACTGTCAAGGGGCAGGATTGCTTTCTTATTATTAGTAGTTTTCAGCTGTGGTCTTGGCTTCCAATGTTTTTTTGCATCTCCCTGTTCTTCATGTGGTCAATACTTTTTCCCTGTATCATTCCATTTTATTACACATAACTTAATTTATGAACTTATTTGTTTTGGTTTCTTTGTATGTATATATTTCATGGGTTGTTACTGACATGTGATAAAAAGTGAATGTCAATATCACCTTAAGAAATATATTTACATAGAAAAATGCTAACGTGTTCAATACTTATTTTACCCGCTGTGTATATACAGTATCTGACAAAAGTGGGTACACCCCTCACATTTTTGTAAATATTTTATTATATCTTTTCATGTGACAACACTGAAAAATGACACTTTCCTACAATGTAAAGTAGTGA
This sequence comes from Glandirana rugosa, assembly GCA_018402905.1. Taxonomy (NCBI): domain Eukaryota; kingdom Metazoa; phylum Chordata; class Amphibia; order Anura; family Ranidae; genus Glandirana; species Glandirana rugosa. The sequence goes on along the minus strand of BLSH010373257.1, from coordinate 2,716,544 downwards.
GTGTACAACTTGTATAACAATGTAAATTTGCTGTTCCCTCAAAATAACTCAACACACAGCCATTAATCTAAACCGCTGGCCATAAAAGTGAGTACACCCCTAAGTGAAAATGTCCAAATTGGGCCCAAAGTGTCAATATTTTGTGTGACCACCATTATTTTCCAGCACTGCCTTAACCCTCTTGGGCAAGTTCACCAGAGCTTCACAGGTTGCCACTGGAGTCCTCTTCCACTCCACCATGACGTCGTCACGGAGCTGGTGGATGTTAGACACCTTCACCTTACGTTTGAGGATGCCCCACAGATGCTCAATAGGGTTTAGGTCTGGAGACATGCTTGGCCAGTCCATCACCTTTACCCTTGGCCTTTTTAGCAAGGCAGTGGTCATCTTGGAGGTGTGTTTGGGGTCATTATGTTGTATTAATGCCCTGCGGCCCAGTCTCTGAGGTGAGGGGATCATGCTCTTCTTCAGTATGTCACAGTACATGTTGGCATTCATGGTTCCCTCAATGAACTGGAGCTCCCCAGTGTTGGCAGCACTCATGCAGCCCCAGACCATGACACTCACACCACCTTGACTGTAGGCAAGACACACTTGTCTTTGTACTCACCTGGTTGACAGCATGTGAACCAAGTAAGTTTATCTTGTTCTCATCAGACCACAGGACATGGTTCCAGTGAACCATGTCCTTAGTCTGCTTGTCTACAGCAAACTGTTTGTGGGCTTTCTTGTGCATCATCTTTAGAAGAGGCTTCCTTCTAGGATAACAGCCATGCAGACTAATTTGATACAGCGCGAGGCATATGGTCTGAGCACTGACAGGTTGACCCCCTACCTATTCAACCTCTGCAGCAATGCTGGCAGCACTCATACGTCTATTTCCCAAAGACAACCTCTGGATATGACGCTGCTTGTCTTAAAGCGGAGTTCCACCCAAAAGTGGAACTTCCGCTTTAAGGGAAGGTGACCCACTGACATGCCACAATTGGCATGTCTTTTTTTGGGAGGATGACCAGGGACCCCGTTTTCACAGGGTCCTAGGTCCACTTCCTTCCCTGGAGCCGTGGCTCCGGAAAGGAAGTTCGCCTTCCCCCCTCCATCTCGGCGATCTTCTGGGACACGTCACAGATAAAGATCAAAGATACGCTGAGCCATTCACAAGCCGCAGTGCGACTCGCGCATGCGCAGTGAGCACCCGGCCTTGAAGCCAAAACCAGGAGCCCACACTTGTGATGCCGGTGCTGCCGAGGGGAGGGGGAGACGAGTGAGCCCTCTGGTGGCCGCATCGCTGGAACGAGGGACAGGTGAGTGGACTTTGTTAAAAGTCAGCAGCTACCCTTTTGCTAGCTGCTGACTTTTAACAGGGTAGAACTCTGCTTTAAGCAAACTGTTTGTGGGCTTTCTTGCGCATCATCTTTAGAAGAGTCTTCCTTCTGGGATGACAGCCATGCAGACCAATTTGATGCAGTGTGCGGCGTATGGCCTGCGCACTGACAGGCTGACCCCCCACCCCTTCAACCTCTGCAGCAATGCTGGCAGTACTCATAAGTCTATTTCCCAAAGACGCTGAGCATGTGCACTCAACTTCTTTGGCACCAGCTTAAACTGGAACATAGACAAAAGCTGCATAATCTGTAACTAATTAAATCAGCTGCTGGAAGTACAGTAAAAATGGAGGGTTTAATATAATTTTAACTATTTGGCGCCAACACATGTAAATATGCGGCCTCTCGGTGACTGCACCTTGGTGCCAAGCAGCTGCATATTTGCGTGCCAATAGTGCTGTGCTGAGAGCGTGCGCCTTGCGTGTTCCTGGCACTGTGACAGGTGGCTCACGGCAAGCAGTGATCGGGACTTTTCCAATAATGTGAACGCTGTGGCATCCAATCACGGCGGTCATGTGGCCATAAGCCCACCTCCCAAACCCTATAAAGAGTCAGCTGCAGCCGGCACTAAGGGGTTAAAGAAATCCTAATGTAGTTACAATTCAATAATATGTTACCCAGGAACAAAACACAAATTTGATAACACTTGCTCTGTAAAATGGTACAGGAATTGCAGCCACACTGGACCTTCATATGGTGATTATATCCCACTGATGAGTGTTTGTGATTGCAGTTATATACATTTATGTTAACCACTTGCCCATTGGCATTTATGTCCCCTTCCTAACCAGGCCAATTTTCAGCCTTTAGCACTCTCACATTTTGAATGACAATTACTCAGTGATGCAACACTGTACCCATATGAAATGTCTGTCCTTTTTTCACACAAATAGAGCTTTCTTTTGGTGGTATTCAATTGCTACTGCGTTTTTATTTTTTGCGCTATAAATTAAAAAAGACCAAAAATGTTGTAAAATATGCATTTTTATTTGTTTTGATTATATAACATTTTGCAAATTAGTAATTTTTTTTATACATTTTGTCCAAGAGTTATACTGCTACATATTTTTGGTAAAACATAACCCAAAAAAGTATATATTATTTGGTATTTGTGAAAGTTAAAGCGTCTATAAGCTATGGTGGCATTTATTGAAAATTGATCACACCTGATGTACTGACAGCCTATCTAATTTCTTGAGACACTAACAAGCCAGGAAAGTACAATTACCATCCAAATGACCCATTTTTGGAAAGTAAACACTCCAAGGTATTTAGTAAGAGGCATTGTAAATTTTTTGAAATTGTATTTTTTCCCACAACTCTTTGCAAAATGAAGATTTTTTAAAACAAAATTGTCATATTGCCAAGTTATTTCTCACACACTGCATATGCATACTTGCAATTCCACACCAAAATACATTCTGCTACTCCTCCTGAGTATGGCGATACCACATGTGTGAGGCTTTTACACAGCCTGGCCACATACAGAAGCCCAACATGCAATTAGCACCTCCAGGCGTTCTAGGAGCATAAATTACACATATAATTTCCTGACAACCTATCACACTTTTGAAGTCCCTTAAGCACCGGACAATGAAAATGCCCACAAAATTACCCCATTTTGGAAAGCAAACAGCCCAACGTATATTCTATAAGGCTTTATAAATATTTTGATCATGTCATTTTTTTCCACAAGTTTTTGGAAAATGTGGAAAAAAAATTAAATGCATTTTTACAGAAAGGTGTCCATTTATAAAATATTTCTAACACATAGCATGCACATACCACAAATTACATCCCAAAATACATTCTGCCACTCCTCTTGAGTATGGCGATACCAGATATGCGAGACTTTTACACAGCCTGGCCACATACAGAGGACCAACATTCAGGGGGCACCGTCAGGTGCTCTAGGAACATAAAATAACAAATCCATTTTCCTGACTATCTATTACACTTTTGTGAGGCACTGTATGGCACTGATAAGCACAGTAGTGACACTGATGTGGCATGGATGAGCACTGATGTGGCACAGATGAGCACGGGTGAGACATGGATGTGGCATGAATGATCACAAATGAGGCACAGATGAGGCATGGATGAGGTATGGATGAGTACCTATGTGGAATGGATGAGCACTGTTGTGACATCGATGAGCACTGATGTGGCACAGATGAGCACTGATGTGCCATGGATGTGGCATGAATAACCATGCATAAGGCCAGACGAGGCACGGATGTGGCATGGATGTGGCATGGATGGGCATGGATGAGGCACAGATGGGCATGAATGAGGCACAGATGAGGCATGGATGAGGCACATATGGGCATGAATGAGGCACAGATGGGCATGGATGAGGAACAGATGAGGCATGGATGAGGTACAGATGGGCATGGATGAGGCACAGATGGGCATGAAGGAGGCACAGATGAGGCATGGAAAAGACACAGATGTGCATGAACGCAGCACGGATGAGGGATGGATGAGACGCATATGGACATGAATGAGGCATAGATGGCCATGGATGAGGCACAGATGGACATAAAAGAGGCACAGATGGGCATGAATAAGGCATACATGGGCCTGAATGAGGCACAGATGGGCATGAATGAGGCACAAATGGGCATGAATGAGGCACAGGTGAGGCATGAATGAGGCACAGATGGGCATGAATAAGGCACATATGGGCGTGAATGAGGCATAGATGAGGCATGAATGAGGCACATATGGGCATGAATGAGGCATAGATGAGGCATGAATGAGGCACGAATGAGGCACATATGGTCTTTAATGAGGCACAGATGAGGCATCAATGAGGCACATATGGGCATGAATGAGGCACAGATGGGCATGAATGAGGCACAGATGAGGCATGAATGAGGCACATATGGGCATGAATGAGGAACAAATGAGGTACAGTTTAGGCACGGGTGAGCACTATTACGGTCTCCCTCCTTTCCTCGCATGCTGTACCGATCAGTGTGTACAGCGTGCAAGGAGAGGAGAGAGCTGAATCGGACATGCGCCGGTTTGTTGACAAGTGAAAGCTCTGTCATTGGACGGAGCTATTACGTGGTAAAGGGCCGATGTCATTGGCTGTTTACCCCGTCCCGTGACATGCCGGGTCCAGAGGACATTCCTGGGTGAGCGCCCCAGGGGGCATGCGGGAAGGGTGATTCTGGGAGGGCGTCATTGTACGCCATCCCAGAATAAGCAGACAGCGCTGTAGCCGTCATTCAGCTATGGCCCTGTCGCAAGTGGATTTGGACGTAGGAATTTACTGCTGTTTATATTCAGGATCTTGTTGACAAAAAAGAAAATGTTCCTTGAGTAAACCTGTGTAAGCATATGTAAGCGTATACAAGTATAAAATTATTCTTCATTGCCAGTATTGCAATATAGGGGTAAATACACATGCATAACCATGTGTATAATGTATAGGTGCTTAATAGAGTTGAGCGGACACCTGGATGTTCGGGTTCGGCGGGTTTAGCCGAACTTTGCGAAAAAGTTCGAGTTCGTCCCCGAACTTGACCCCTAACCCCATTGAAGTCAATGGTGACCCGAACTTTTGGGCACTAAAATGGCTCTAAAAAAGTCCTGGAAAGGGCTAGAGGGCTGCAAAAGGAAGCAAAATGGAGGTAAGAGTATGACAAGTGCCCTGCAAACAAATGTGGATAGGGAAATAACTTAAAATCACATAAAAAAAATGGAGTAGGAGGTGGATTTGGAGTAGGAGGTTGAGGAGGCCTCAAAAAAATAAGTTCACTTAAGTATACCAATGGCTGTGTGAGGCCAGTATAAATGTCTATTCTGCACAAGGTACAGACAAGTCTTGTGGGATCCATGCCTGGTTCATTTTAATAAACGTTAGCTTGTCCACATTGGCTGTGGACAGGCGGCTGCGCTTGTCTGTGATAACGCCCCCTGCCATGCTAAACACACCTTCAGACAATACACTGGCTGCAGGGCAGGCCAGCACCTCCAAGGCATAAAGGGCAAGCTCAGGCCATGTGCCCAATTTGGAGACCCAGAAGTTGAATGGGGCAGACCCATCAGTCAGTATGTGTAGGCGTGTGCACACATACTGTACCACCATGTTGCTGAAATGCTGCCTTCTGCTAAGACGTTGCCAGCGGGTGGTGCTGTTTGTTGTGGCGTGCTGCTGACAAAGCTTTTCCACATTTCGACCATGCTAACCCTGCCTTCTGAGGTCCTGGCGGTGCCACAGCTGCGTTGGGAGGTGTGTCATCTGTGTCCTCCGTATCCCCCCAGCCACGTTCCAGTGATGCCCACGAGCTGCGTTGGGTGCCACCCTGCTGTGAACACGGTTCCTCCTCCTCCTCCTCCTCATCATCATCATCCTCATCCTCCAGAACTGTGCCTTGGCTTGAAAATTTTTTTACCTGGCCTATGCTGGTGCAGGAACCCACCCTCCGAGCCACTTGTGAATGACTGGCCAGATAACCGTGGAAATTACCCCTCTTCCTCCTCCTCTTCCTCCTGTGCCACATCCTCTTCCATCATCGCCCGAAGTGTTTTTTCAAGGAGACATAGAAGAGAGATAGTAACGCTGAGAACAGCGTCATCGGCACTGGCCATGTTGGTGGAGTACTTGAAACACCGCAATATGGTACACAGGTCTCGCAAGGAGGCCCACTCATTGGTGGTGAAGTGGTGCTGTTCCACAGAGCGACTGACCCATGCATGCTGCAGCTGAAACTCCACTATTGCCTGCTGCTGCTCGCACAGTCTCTCCAGCATGTGCAAGGTGGAGTTCCACCTTGTGGGCACGTTGCATAGGAGTCGGTGAGCGGGAAGGCCGAAGTTCCGCTGCAGCGCAGACAGGCGAGCAGCAGCAGGGTGAGAACGCCGAAAGCGCGCACAGACGGCCCACACTTTCTGCAGCAGCTCTGACATATCCGGGTAGTTTTTTTAGAAATTTCTGCACCACCAAATTCAGCACATGCGCCAGCAAGGGATGTGCATCAAACCGGCTAGGCCCAGAGCTGCTACGAGATTTCGCCCATTATCGCACACCACCAGGCCGGGCTTGAAGCTCAGTGGCAACAATCACTCATCAGTCTGTTGTTCAATGCCCGTCCAAAGCTCCTGCGCATTGTGGGGTTTATCCCCCAAACATATCAGTTTTAAAACAGCCTGCTGTCGTTTCCCCCTGGATGTGCTGAAGTTGGTGGTGAAGGTGTTATGCTGACCTGATGAGGAGGTGGTAGAGGAGGAGGAAGAGGAGTAGGAGGAGGAGGCAACAGGAGGCAAAGAGAAATGCCCTGCAATCCTCGGTGGCGGAAGGCCAAACTGCTATCCACCTCAGGCCCACCCGCCACTACATTTGCCCAGTGTGCAGTTAGCGAGATATAGCGTCCCTGCCCATGCTTACTGGTCCACGTATCAGTGGTTATGTGGACCTTGCCACAGATGGTGTTGCGCAATGCACACTTGATCTTGTTCCCAACTTGTTTGTGCAGGGAAGGGATGGCTCGCCTGGAAAAGTAGTGCCGGCTGGGAACCGCGTACTTTGGGACAGCCACCGCCATCAGGTTTTTAAAACTGTCCGTGTCCACCAGACGGAATGACAGCATTTCAAAGGCCAAGAATTTTGAAATGCTGGCATTCAGGGCCAGGGATCACGAGTGGGTAGGGGGGTACTTCCTCTTTCTCTCCAGTGTTTGGGAGATGGACAGCTGTAAGCTTCCATGGGACCATGGTGTGGAAATGCTTGGGGACGGTGGCGGACATGGTGGCGTTGCTGTCACATCGTCTGTTTGTTGGGTGGCAGGTAACACTGGCACTGTAGAGGTGGAGGAAGAGGCCAAGGCAGCAGCAGAAGAGGAAGCAGGAGGAGCCCAAGACCTTTCTTGGATTTTGAGGCGCTTATTCCACTGCAGCTTGTGCTTTGCATGTAGATGTCTGGTCATGCAGGTTGTGCTCAGGTTTAGAACATTTATGCCTCGCTTCAGGCTCTGATTGCACAGAGTGCAAACCACTCGTGTCTTGTCGTCAGCACATTGTCTGAAGAACTGCCACGCCAGGGAACTCCTTTGGGCTGCCTTTGGTGTGCTAGGTCCCTGGGTGCGGTGGGTAGTAGCAGGCGTACTGTCTAGGGGACGGTCGCTCCGCTTTTGCAACCTGCTTCCTCTTTTGCTGTGCTGGTGCCTCTGAGCCACCACCACCTCTTCCTCCAAACTGCACACGTCATTCGCATGACCTTCATTCCATGTGGGGTCTAGGACCTCATCATCCTCCACATCATCTTCCACCCACTCTTCACCACTGCCCTCCTTGTCAGTCTGCACACTGTAGAAAGTCGCAGCAGTTGGCACCTGTGTTTCGTCATCATCAAAGACGTGCTGCTGTGGTGTTTCCATGTCCTCATCTTGAAACAGAAGTGATTGGGCATCGGTGCACTCAATGTCTTCCACTTCTGGGGCAGGGCTATGTGGATGGCCCACGGAAAGCACACCAGCAGAGTCATCCAAAAGCATAAGAGACTGCTGCATGACTTGGGGCTCAGACTGCTTGACTGATTTACAAGGGGCTGAGGTGAAAGACAGATGGCCATGGGGTTCAGGTGCCAACTCTGGGCTTTCAGCAAGGGAGGGAGGGTGGGAGACAATGTGAAGGAACTGGAGCTTAAAGAATTTTAAGCTTGTATACACGCTTTTATGCTCCTTTACGTGTGTTTATGTAAGGTCTTTATGGAACACTTTACTAAGGATCTTTCTGTCAACAGGATCCTGATCATAAACATCAGTAAATTCTTATGTCCTAAAACTTTCTATTTTTGTTTTATGGCTCTGTACTCATTGCTCATCTTTATGCAGCTGTGTGTATGGTTCCATAGACAAGAAAACATCTCTATCCAGATCAGTAAAAAAGTGACTTTTCACTTCTGTGTGCAAGAGACCTTAGTATACCTAGGACTGTATTTCTTTCTTTTAAGTCCATGTTTTCTTTAATATTGTCACCCACATTTGCATCATAATGCTGTTGATGTCTTCTAGCTTCTTTCAACCACTTTCTGTCTACATGTGATACGATAACAAAATTGCTGCACAACTGGAAGACAGTTGTCATTCCAGAAAGTGCCTGAACTGGGACCTTCATTGCAGGATCACCATGTATTCTTTATTTGAATTTTATTTGCACATTTAAAAAGATAGAATACTTTTGAAATAGCATTTACATGGCAAAACTTATATGAGATTTTAGTGATTTTGATTAGTTCTACTTCATTTAAAAAAAAATGATTGTTTAATCAAATGATCAACTTGACCAATGAAAGCATGCTATGAACCATAACAAATTTAAAGAGGCATTTTCTGGTTTAGCTACTAAATCATAAGATCAGTTCCATGGACATTAACAGGCTTCCTTTTCCTCGGTATTTTTTACTATACATTTGCTTGGAAAGCTAGCATAATTTTGCTTCTTTTAAATAAAAAAAATGTTTATGTTGCATGGTTATGTATGTTTTAATAAATGTTAAAACAAGTAATGGGACACAACTAAGAGTACATTTATTTCAAGTTACATATAGTTTATCTTTGTATGCCTTGTCTCTTTGAAGAAAACCAAAGGTCAAAATATTTGCTCTATGGATTAGCATGCTACAACAATCCCCCTAAATGTATTTGAGCCCATGTTCACAATGGGCCGATTTGGCATGCAATTGGACATGTCAAATCACATGCCAAACTGGCGGCTATTGTCGGAAATGGCACCATCCGATTCAGTGGGACGCCGCACCGATTCCCAAAAGTAGTTCCTATACTACTTTTGGTGACTTTGGGGCGATTTGAATAGACCTCTGTGCATGAACCCACACAGATGTCTGTCAAATTGCCCCCCAAGTTGGACTGGAATTAAGTAAAACTGACCGCAGCATGTTAGGTCTAACATATGAATACTCTAAGAGAGTAAAACCAGAGAAATAGGGATCGTAATATGGTTGTGTCTGGAGGATCACATTCAGGGGTGTAGAGCCGTAAGGTAATAATGGTGCAATACCATTCCCGAACAGATCCCCCCAACCAGTGACTGTTGGGGAGTGAGTTATCTCCGAGAAAAGACATCTCTTGGAGTGTGTCACACACCTGCCAGTAGAAAGTCTATATCAAATATTTGAAGTCAAAACATTTACGGCTACAGAAAAGGAAAGGAGATAAGGGGGAAGGAAAGAGGGAGAAAGAGAGGTAAAGGGAGGAGGGAGAGGAGAGTAGATGTTCTATCAGGTCTCAAAATTGGGTATAGTCCAGGTCCTACCGAGGAGTCAATGGGGTATGCACGTAATCGGCACATGGTTCCCATATTTCCTCGAATTTACGGGTTGTGTCCTGTAGTATGCTAACCATCTTCTTCTGGGCCATGATCCAAGAAATTTTCCTTTTTGCCATGGGGCAGGAGACAAAAGGTCACTTCCATGCTCTTGCTATTGTTAATTTAGCCCACAGGAAAATAAAGTGGATTCGTCGTTTCTTGCTCTTGGGGGTCTTTTTTATGGGAAAGTTTGAAAGCGCTATTTGAGGGGATCTGGGAACCTGGAGTCCTGTGACCTTTCATATTATAGAGAAAATGTTGTTCCAAAACCCTCTTATTTTGTGGCATTCCCACCATATATATAGCATAGAGCCCATGTGAGAGCATTCTCTGAAGCAGAGGGGTGAATTTTACTAACTTCGTAGGGATTAGGTCCCATTGTGTCAGCACCTTGAGGTCCACCTCTATTACGGAAACATTTAGGATGCCTTGGAAGTCACATGAGAATGCTCTGTACCATTCATCTAGTTCCCACTCCTGGGATAGGTCTTTCTCCCAATCTGTCATGTAGCTAGGTTTAGAGTGGGCCCTAGAGAGTCACTCATAAATCACTGAGATCCCCCCTCTGCTCCGCAGCCTGACCACATCATTGTTCGTAGGGTGTAATGGAGGGCGGGGAGGGTTTGGAAACCCATAAGGAGTGTACAAAGTGGGAAATTTGGAAAAATCTAAATTTCTCTGCAGAGTGCATTTCTGACAAGTAGCTAAGGGTATGTGGACCCATAGCATTAAAGAAATGGCCAATCCTGTACAGTCCTTTGTCTAGCCACCATTGGAAAGATTTAATATTCAATCCTGGGGGAAATTGAGGATTCTGAAAGAGGAGGGCAAGTGGACGTACCTGGGAGGTTGCTCGAGGTGGTTCTTAAGACCATCCCACAATGCAAACAAGTGTAAGAGTGATAGAGCTAGGATCGCAGGTAGTTTCTTAGGGTGACACCACATGAGGTAGTCTAGGGTATAATTCGGTACTGCCTGATGTTCCATATGCACCCAATCAGGTTTGGCTGTGCGTGAATAAATGACAGAGATCTGAGCTAACACCATTGATAATACCAAAGGAGGTTGGATGACCCAGGCCCCCTCTGTTTCGGGATCTGAAGAGGATGCCTTTAGCTACTCGGTGACAATTTGTGTCCCAGACAAAAGCTTGGAAACGCCTCAAGTGGTCTCTATTGATGTGTATGGGGAGCGAGCAAAAAAAGGTAAAGGAGTCGTGGAAGTAAGGTCATCTTTATGGAGTGAATACGCCCTAGCCACGAGAGGTTAATTTGAGGCCAGCAGTTGAGATCCGACTCTAGTTTTTTTATAAAGCTGGGGAAAGTTGGCTGAGTATAATTCTTCTACCCTGTTAGTGAGGTGAACCCCTAGGTATGGAATCGAGGAGTTACTCCAAGAGACGTCAAAGTGGTCTTAAATGTTTATGTTAAGGGCTTGAGTTTTGGACAAATTGACATGTAGGCCGGAGATATTACCAAACTTGTTTAGAAGGTGTTTGATATTGGGGAGAGATATGAGAGGTGAAGTGATAAAGAGGATAAGATCATCCGCAAAGAGGGCACACTTGTGGACCTGAGGTCCACACTGGACTCAGTGGATGTCAGGGTTGTTCCTGACTGCTATTGCTAGAGTTTCGATCATTATTGCGAAAATCAGGGAGGATAAGGGTCAGCCCTGTCTCGTGCCTTTAAATATCGTGAAGAGATCTGAGTAATAGCCTTGGAGTCGTACCTGAGCTTCTGGTGATAAGTAAAGTGCGTTTAAAATGTTGGTGAAATATTGACCGAATCCCCATCGCTGTAGGATCGTGAAGAGATACGGCCAAGAGACAAATGCCTTCTGCAAGTCGATGGGTAGAAGGAGACCTTCTTGGGGCTGTCCACCATTCCACCCCGACCACAACAGCGAGACTATGTCTATTTACCTCCTAATCTGGTCGGGACCTTGCCTACCAGGGATAAACCCCACCTGGTCCTTTTATATGTATAAGCTAATAAGTGAGGAAATTCGGTCTGCCAAGATCTTAGTCAAGATTTTTAAATCAGTATTTATTAGGGACCTTATAACCTAACCTCGCTAGGATCCTTCCCTGGCTTTGGGATTACAGTAATGTATGTAGAGATTAAGGAGCGCTCCAGGTTTGAACCCTTACACAAGTAATTGAAGAAGCGCTCTAGGTATGGGGATAAAATGGGCGCATGGGTCTTGTAATAAGGGATGGAGAAGCCGTCTGGCCTGGGGGACAGATCCCCGTTTCAGCCATTTGATCACCTGGGTGATCTCTTCAGCTGTTATCAGGGCCCTAGTCTGGATCTATGACGTTCTTCTAGTTTGGGGATGGGTAGCGAGTCAAGGAAGGAGTCGATATGAGTTTGGTCCGCCTGGGTTCCCTCTCTATAGAGCGTTTTATAGAAGTCATGAAAGGCACCCATCATTTTCTGAGGTTTAAGAGTCCCAGCTCCCCCCCAGGAGGCGTATTTTGGGGAGTGCATGAGTACGAAGTTTGGGAGTTAAGCCTGCTGCCAGCAGAGAGCCAATTCTGTCCCTCTGCTGGTATAAGTGGGCCCCACTCCACGTAAGCTTTTTTCCGCTTTGGAAGTGAGGGCGCGATTGAGTGTGGTTCTGGCTTTGTCTAATTTAGCTGTCAGAGTGGCTATGGGGTCTCGCTTGTGAAGTTTGCTGACCTGCAGGCATTCCTTCTCTAGCCAGTCTATATTAGCTTTTAGTGTCCGGAGAATTTGTGAAGCTATCTGTATAAGTTTCCCCCTGATGGTGGCTTTGTGTGCTGCCCAAAGGGTAGCTGGTGAGATGTTCTTCACGTCGTTAATGCGAAAGTATTCAGAGATGGCCTTTTCAATTTCTACAGTTCTTACTGGATTGCTAAGGATAGATTTGTTTAGTCTCCAGTGGTGAGATCCTTTCTGACCCTGGGGTCTTCGCAAGGTTAAAAATATTAGGGAATGGTCAGACCATACCATGTCCCTAATAAAAGATTTGCAGACCAAGGGTATGAGGCCTGTGGTCACAAAAATATCGTCTATCCTGGCAAAAGATTGTTGAGGGTGGGAAAAGTGTGTGTAGTCACGTGTGGAGTGGTTATGTTCCCTCCAAATGTCGACAAGCCCTTGTTGAAAAACTAGCCTAGCGTTGCGAAGGCTTTATTTAGAGGGTCTGGTGGCTTGCCTAGGCCAGGGTCGAAAGCAATGCTTGATTCTCCACCGTATACTACCGTACCTTCCACTAGAGGACCCAAAGTCTGCAACATATGATTAAAAAATTTAGCCTGGCTCTGATTGGGTGCATAGTATGAGATAAATGAGTATAGTTGCTAATCTAATACCCCTTTGACTAGAAGAAACCTGCCCTGTGCTCAGTTTTATGTAAAAAATTGCACTTGTGGGAAAGGATTATTGCCACTCCTTTTGTTTTATCCTCAGTATTAGCCAGGAAGAAGGTGGGAAATTTAGGGTGGAGTAACTTAGTATTGTATGCACTTGGAAAGTGTGTCTCTTGAAGCAGGATGACATTGATTTTCAGACTGTGGTAGTATTGTAATATTTTATGTCTTTTGATCGGAGAGTTTAAGCCCCGAGTGTTGTGTGACACAATCCTTGGGGGTGGGGATCACCGTTAATAGTAATGGAACAGTAGTGGGGGGATCTCGGGTGATGCAGAGCCACTTACCCCTCGACCCCGGCCATGGTCATCTGAGGATACTCCCAGGGTAACAGGTTTCCCTCCAGTCCTCGGTAGGAGATAGGTGATTCTGCTAAGACATTTAAGAGACAACACATCATTAGTGAGGAGAGAAAAGGAGGAAAGTGAGGCTAGGGGATAGGTGAGAATCATCAGGAAGAAGGGAGGACCAAGTCCCGCCTTGCCCCCATAACCATATACATGTTCTCCCTCTGCCCGAGAGGGAGGAATTCCGGCCAGGAGGGAGGAATAACCCATGTCTCCAGGTCAGGTGGAGGTGCATATAGGCTGCACCCCAACAGGGGGTAGAAAAAGTAATAAGAACTTTACACAACATTAAACAACAACACAAATGATGTTCAAAACTATAACTAAGCCAGTAAGGGGGAATTAGGGAAGAGCTAGATATTAGGGCACAGAAATGCGAGGGGGGTATGGGTAGTAGGGGAGCAAAGGGGTGGGGGGTTGATGGGCAGTCTGAGGGGCACCTTGGAAGTCAGACCTGTCTCTCAGGTGAGCCAATCAATTTTGCCGTTCCAAGATGAGAGGCCTTGTGTGAGAAAGCCATCCCCCCAGAGGGCATGAGCAGTACCCGTGATATCTTCATTTTTGGGTGTAAACGGTACTGCGGGGGAAAAAGGGTGACAAAAAAAAATGTTCTGCCAGAGACCTCCTGTTATATACAGAGGATGAAGTCTATTCCATTGCAGGCCCTTTGCAGAAGGGTTCTTTGAGGTTGACCCATGCTAGTTTTAACAGGGCAAGGGTATTGGGCGATAATAAACACTGCCAAAAACAACAAATAGCCTTCGTCCAGTTTAAGGAGTCCCAGAAAGGATGCCAAACTTTACTTAAATATTAGGTTGGAGTTGAACTTGGGAAAACATGAGCTCTAGATAGTCAATTCAGAGGTTAGAGTACAGGTAAAGTCCCAGACGTAGGGAGAAAGACAAACAAAAATTCCATCTGTATATAGACTGTTTTATCAGAGAGGTCTGGATTCCTTGGACTTCTTGGTTTTGGGTTTTTGACACAGCGGGGCAACCGGACTGGTAGGGAGTTGATATTTCGCTGCTCCAGCATTGAGACCAGGGGGTGGTGATGTAGGTGCTTGGGAGATGAGGCCCAAGCGTAGCAGGATCTCTTCGCCTTCCTGAAATTTAGAGAAAGTGTAGGACCTGTTCTTGTATGTGAATTTGAGGTTGAAGGGGAACAACCACCAGTATTTAATGTCCTTTTGGGATAATACTGACAGGAGTGGTTTGAGTGCCCTCTGTTTCTGGATGGTGGACGGAGATAAGTCTGCAAAGAGCTGGATGGGGTGGTCTTGGAGTGATAGCTGGGGTGTTGAGCGGGCCTGTTGCATGACCTCTTCCTTGACTGCAAAAAAATTGGGTTTTACTACAATATCCCTTGGGAGACCATCTGATCAAGGAGGCTCCAAAGCTCTGTGAGTTCGGTCAAGTTCAAGCCGGTGTTGTGGAATGCCCGGAATAAGATTCTGGATAAGGGCGAGAACAGCCGCTGAGACATCCACTACCGTTTCTGGGAGACCTCTAATCCAAAAGTTATATCTCCTTGACCGATTTTTGAGGTCACCTATTTTGGATAGGGCAGTCTCCAGTCGGTTCTGGAGGTCTTGTACGCGATCTGTGTTTTGGTTCAGGGTATGCCCTATCAGGGATGCTGGTGAGGCATTTATAGCAGAAGAAGTACTCACATATGTCCGTGGGTGTGGGCTAAGTAGCAGGGGGTCTGAGAATGAGCCTGCTGTGGAGTTCTCCATCTCCGTCTGTACACGAGGGTGAGGGGCGGCCGCCATTTTGGGATCGCAGGCCTGTTCTCCTAGCGGCATGAGCTGAGCTTCAAGGGCCCATCAGACGAGTCCCGCTGCCATGCAGTGGTGCCGCTGATGCTCCCCTGGCTCTGGGTGCAGTTTTGGGTGGATAGAGGCTGTGCTACTGACTGGCGGGGAAGCTCCCGGTCTATGCGGCCATCACAGGAGCTGCCGCGCATGCGCCTCCCATACAGAAGGCTTTTTATCTTAATGCATAGGATGCATTAAGATAAAAAAAACCTTCTGCCTTTACAACCACTTTAGGTGGCTATTTTTTCAAGGTATGTACTATACCCAACAACCATTGTCATCTCTTCCTTGTTCAGCAAATGCTTTCTTTACAGCAGTTCCTTCAATGTTATAAGGGGGAGATCCAATTCACCCTTCTAAATAAACATGCTAATAGACCATTTATATTATATATTCACTGTAGCTTGATAGTTTACTTTTATTTTATCAGCGGATCCTTCCTCTTTATGTGTCTGATGGTCACATTTATTTGATTAGAGTTATGCTGTTAACAGCTATAGGCCACAATTTAGGAAATGAAAAGCTCATTCTTCACTTTTCTGCCATGCCTGTTCTGTTGTTTTGTCTCTGTCTCAGCTGCTTTGGAAATATCTTCTATCTGTGCCAGTTTCTTGCAGAAAACAGCTCTTTCTAGCCAATAATATGGTGTAACAAGAAAGGCACTTTCTGTACGCAAACATCCACTGCACCTGCAGAAGTGCTAGCCTCTTAAGCCAGCTCCATTCATAAGATCCAGCACTCACTTGCGGAGCTGCCAATGGTCCAGAATTCAGACGCCACTTCTTATACTTGTTTCTTCTTCACTCTATCCGTCTCCCTCCTAATCACATCCGCAATTTGTAATAAATAGCTCTATTGATTTCTAATGTACTTTTACTGACAAGACTTCAGATCTGTTTTTCTTGCTAAAAACTCATTAGCCAAGCAGTACTTTAGCCCCTGCAGTGGGTTGTCAAGTTTGTAATGATTGCTGTTTTCTATTTAAAAACTGCTATGCATATGTACAAATTGTATAAATGTCCTTCTCAAAGATTGCCAATGCTGCTCTGCAGCTCTTTGCCAGTTTTTATAGTTGTGAAGGGTTTCAATGACTAAACATATTCTGAGTGATTGAATATTTATTTATATTACATGTCTGCTAGGGAAATCACTTTAATTTCCTGGACAGTTCTTTTTTCATGGCACCTTTAATTCATTTGTTTTCCTGCTATGTATATTATAGGCTAATTAAACTCTTCCTTGCTGGCCTGAATGTCTTTTAATTGAGGTTTATAAACCTATTTACACATTATGTGAAAGTTAACGACATAGACCAGCTTGGCACATTCTACCCATATAAAACTTTTTCTTAAGATAATTACACTTGCTTTGTCACATCAGGTATATTTATAATTCCAGTCTGTATTAAAACCTTCAACAATGTAGAAAGGAACTAGCATTAATATTCCAAAGATTAAAGCGAGTCCACAGAGAAACCTGAATGCTGCCATTGTTAACCAGAAACTGCATCACAGTTAGGCTAGGCACATTTTAGAGGATCAGAAATGGCAACCCTCATATTCCTCTCAAAACTGATGATGTTACAGGATCTCAGGTGTGAATGGGGAGCAGGTGTGTTAAATTTGTGTTATCACTCTCACTCTCTCATATTGGTAACTGGAAGTTCAACATGGCACCTTATGGCAAAGAACTCTCTGAAAAAAAAAGAATTGTTGTGCTACATAAAGATGGCCTAGGCTGTAAAAAGATTGCCAAGACTCTGAAACTGAGCTGCAGCATGGTGGCCAAGACCATACAGCGGTTTAACAGGACAGGTTCCACTCAGAACAGACCTCGCCAGAGTCGACCAAAGAAGTTGAGTGCACATGCTCAGAGTCATATCCAGAGGTTGTCTTTGGGAAATAGACCTATGAGTGCTGCCAGCATTGCTGCAGAGGTTGAATAGGTGGGGGGTCAGCCTGTCAGTGCTCAGACCATATGCCTCACACTGCATCAAATTAATCTGCATGGCTGTTGTCCTAGAAGGAAGCCTCTTCTAAAGATGATGCACAAGAAAGCCTGCAAACAGTTTGCTGAAGACAAGCAGACTAAGGACTTGGATTACTGGAACCATGTCCTGTGGTCTGATGAGACCAAGATAAACTTATTTTGTTTAGATGGTGTCAAGCGTGTGTGGCGGCAGCCAAGTGAGGAGTACAAAGACAAGTGTTACTTGCCTACAGTCAAGCATGGTGGTGGGAGTGTCATGGTCTGGGGCTGCATAAGTGCTGCTAGCACTGGGGAGCTACAGTTCATTGAGGGAACCATGAATGCCAACATGTACTGTGACATATTGAAGCAGAGCATGATCCCCTCCCTTCGGAGATTGGGCCACAGGGCAGTATTCCAACATGATAACGACCCCAAACACACCTCCAAGATGACCACTGCCTTGCTAAAGAAGCTGAGGGTAAAGGCAATGGACTGGTCAAGTCTCCAGACTTAAACCCTATTGAGCATCTGTGGGGCATCCTCAAATGTAAGGTGGACAAGTGCAAGGTCTCTAACATCCACCAGCTCCGTGATGTCCTCATGGAGGAGTGGAAGAGGACTCCAGTGGCAACCTGCAAAGCTCTGGTGAACTCCATGCCCAAGAGGGTTAAGGCAGTGCTGGAAAATAATGGTGGTCACAAAAAATATTGACAATTTGGGCCCAATTGGGACATTTTCACTTAGGGGGTGTGCTCATTTTTGTTGCCAGCAGTTTAGAAATTAATGGCTGTGTGTTGAGTTATTTGGGGGGGGGGGCAGCAAATTTACACTGTCTGTTTGGAATATTGAGGAGAACACCACATTATTTTATTTAATGTTTAATTACTATAGACCCCCCACAGGGGCTTTCTATATCATTTGGTGACAATACATTGCCAAATTACAAACCAGCCCTATGTTTATTTAAAAGGTAACAATGTAAATAGTGTTCATTTACCCATGATTCACAACATTTTCCAGTTGAATCCAATTAAATAATATATTTATGTATAAGTATGTAGCTCTAATGAAATGTTATGTTATGTTCAGTATGCTTCAAAATGATAACAAAATCTATGGGGAATGTTTCCTTCTAAACTTCCTTAGTGTGTTAATTGTTACCTTTGCGCTCTCCTTTCTCAGATTCCGCTCTTTGAAAGCTGTGCCAGCAGTTCATCGGTACTGTTAGCTCAATGTTTCTG
>BLSH010373257.1:2685596-2698037 GCA_018402905.1 Glandirana rugosa | reverse complement strand
TCACTTAGGGGGTGTGCTCATTTTTGTTGCCAGCGGTTTAGAAATTAATGGCTGTGTGTTGAGTTATTTTGAGGGGACAGCAAATTTACACTGTTTGGAATATTGAGGAGAACACCACATTATTTTATTTAATGTTTAATTACTATAGACCCCCCACAGGGGCTTTCTATATCATTTGGTGACAATACATTGCCAAATTACAAACCAGCCCTATGTTTATTTAAAAGGTAACAATGTAAATAGTGTTCATTTACCCATGATTCACAACATTTTCCAGTTGAATCCAATTAAATAATATATTTATGTATAAGTATGTAGCTCTAATGAAATGTTATGTTATGTTCAGTATGCTTCAAAATGATAACAAAATCTATGGGGAATGTTTCCTTCTAAACTTCCTTAGTGTGTTAATTGTTACCTTTGCGCTCTCCTTTCTCAGATTCCGCTCTTTGAAAGCTGTGCCAGCAGTTCATCGGTACTGTTAGCTCAATGTTTCTGCTACGTGCATGATGAACTTATTTCTCTGCTATTTATAGATTGACAAACTTCTATTGCAGTGACTAATTCCATCCATTGAAAATCATATTATTATTATGCAGTACTACAACCTACCTTTTTAATAATATTACTGCCGTGCTGCAGTTTGGCCTCAGCACAGGTACAACAAAGCATATTTGCAGTTTTCATGCGGGTTACTCACGGTTTCCCATTGACTTCTATTAGATCGCAAGTTTTAAGTGCATTTTTTGAAAAATGTCAGCATACACGACACTGCTCTGCACCTGCACTGCAGCCAAACTTCAGTGTGAAACCATCCTTATTTTTATTATACTCTGGTGAAAAGCTGTTTTATGGGTTGGGGATTAAAGCTGTTGTAGTGTTAGAATTTTTTGTTAGTAATAGCACTATGCATTTTTTTTTGACAATCAAAAAAAAAAAACACATAGTATCCTTGCTTTGCCATCTAATTTTTTTTATCCAATACCTTTCAGGAAACAATTATATCTCCTACTCACTATAAATTAATGATATGCTCTTAGAATCACTATAGTAATCACAGTGCATGGAATTACAATAGAGTCCCTTATTAATGTCAAAGTTAATTATTTCATTAATTCAATTTAGGAATGTGTATGGGTCATAGTTTTCCTGGGGCTATTAGTGTGATACAGCAAGCATCCAAATATAATTCTATATATTTTCTTCTATTTGGATGTAACTGAACTCCATCAGTGATTTAAAATCATACTTGACTTTTTTTTTTTCTGCACCAACACAGCACAAAATCCTTTCCTTTTTCATACTTCACAGGACACAGAGCAGGTTATTATTCATGACAACCTTGGTTATGTGCCACCTATAGGTGAATGGACTAGAGGTGTACAATTTCTGGAAATGTTTAAGCCATGGGAAAAATAAACATTGTTTCACAGTTTTTCTTATGGAAAAATTGAAAAAAAAAATTTAGTGTGAATTATTTTTACAAATTGAAAGTAATTTTCTTACACTGGGAAGAGGAAATGCAGCGTATATAAAGGTATTATACTTGAAATAAAACTATACAGCTTATTGAGTAAAAAAACTAAACTTGCTTTTTTAAACTATTTCTTATTATATTATTATATTTATATTATTTATTTTTGGAATAACAAGGTCTGTATACGTTAAGAACATTTCACCTATACATGAGAACAGATAACCACCCCTTTCCCTCAAAATTATTTAAACGTTTCCCACCAATACGCAATTTCAGTTATCAACAATGCGGATCCAGAAGCATGTATTGCTCTATCAAGAGCTTGACCAATTTTCTCCTGATTTTTAGGTGTCATTTTATCTATAAATGAAGGCATTGTGTATTTTTGTGAGGGAGTGGTTTGTAACACTTCCTTACTTGAAGGTGCTGCTGGTGAAGAAACATTTTGTGATAATCCAGAAGCTGCAAAAAGAGTGTTATTGGAATGAGAACTTCCATAAAGTATTTTTTAATGTCTTTAGGGCACCTCTGGCATGCCAGGATTGTCATCCTTAGACAAGAATATTTCTTATCAAAATATTTGCAAATTGCAGCTTTGCTCTCAGCAAACATTGCACTGTGGAAATGTTTCCAAACTCTAGATGTTGGTTGGTCTCATCAGTTACTAAGAGGAGAAAAAGAAAAAACAATTCACTGACCAGGTTATAGGTAAACACTATGCTGTGATGGTGGAGAACATTAACAGGAATAATTTTAAGGTTATAAAGATAAACTAATTTCTCAGACAATTTTACCCTCTTACCTGTCAAATAAGGCCTAAGAGGACAGAAACTATCATCTACTGCAGCCTTTCTCAACCTTTTCAACACAGAGGAACCCTCGAAATAGTCCTCTGGTCTCGGGGAACCCCTGCTAAAAATTAGAAATCTGCAACTCATAAAATTTTAGTGTGATGGTCAGTGGGAAGAATGCTTTTTTACGCTTGTGGTCACTGGGAAGAATTACCTCCCTAGAGATAGCTAAAAAGATCAATGTTGTCAGTGATAACTTATCTGAGAGGCAGAAAGTGCCCACTGCTCAAGGAACCCCGAGCAACCTCTGGAGGAACCCTAGGGTTCCACGGAACCCTGGTTGAGAATCCCTGATCTACTGTATCCCAGCAATCACCCAACAGTAGGAAGTACAAGATGAAGCCCACAAGCAAACTAAACTGGACACTTTCTCCCCGCAGTGCCCCCTAGTGGAAGAAATGCATATTTCTCTTGTTTGAGAACTGCATTGAGAAGTAGTGTTATTTGAACTGTATTCCAGGATTTGCTTGTCTTCAGCTAAGAGAACTTGCAATAATTTAAGACTTTACATAAAGTCTCAGAAATCTTTCAGTTAGGTCTTCAGGTTATATTGCTTGAATATCTAAAAATTATATATATACCACACTATTATTCTAATAGAAATCAGCTGGCACTACAACGGACAAGTTGTGTACAAAGTATAGATAAAAAAAGTGCCGCTCTAATACTGTGCATAAATATTGTGACAATATTCAAAGGTTATAATGACATTAAAAGAAATGTGACAAAATAGAATAAACTAATAAATGTTGCAAATTAATATTGTCCATCAGTCAAAAAACTGATTCATAAATCCACACGTGAGGAAATCTTGTTGTGAAGATAGCGTGAGGAGAAATGCAATCGCAAGAAACCATGAAAAGTGAGGTAGTCCAATGGGTCCCAAAATAACTTCTATAAAGAAATCACCACTGTGCTAAAAGCCACCACCACAAATGTATGAGGAGGCTTACCAGAGCATGTGGACCCAATTGATATACACTATCTCACAGAAGTGAGTACGCCCCTCACATTTTTGTAAATATTTTATTATATCTTTTCATGTGACCACACTGAAGAAATGAAACTTTGCTACAATGTAAAGTAGTGAGTGTACAGCTTGTATAACAGTATAAATTTGCTGTCCCCTCAAAATAACTCCACACACAGTCACTAATGTCTAAAACGCTGTCAACAAAAGTGAGTACACAGTGGAAATGTCCAAATTGGTCCCATGTAGACATCATGGAGGTGGTGGATGTTGGAGACCTTTGCGCTCCTCCACCTTCCGTTTGAGGATGCCCCACAGATGCTCAATAGGATCTAAGTCTGGAGACTTGGCCAGTCCATCACCTTTACCCTCAGCTTCTTTAGAAAGGAGTGGTCACCTTGGAGGTGTGTTTGGGGTCATTATCATTTTGGAATACTGCCCTTTGGCCCAGTCTCTGAAAGGGAGGGAATCATGGTCTGCTTCAGTATGTCACAGTACATGTTGGGATTTATGGTTCCCTCAATGAACTGTAGCTCCCCAGTGCCAGCAGCCCTCATGCAGCCCCAGACCATGACACTCCCACCACCATGCTTGACTGTAGGCAAGACACTCTAGTCTTTGTACACCTCACCTTACTGTCACCACACATGCTTGACGCCATCTGAACTAAATAAGTTTATCTTGCTCTCATCAGACTACAGGACATGGTTCCAATAATGTCCTTAGTCTGCTTGTCTTCAGCAAACTGTTTGCGGGCTTTCTTGTGCATCATCTTTAGAAGGGGCTTCCTTCTGAGAATACAGCCATGCAGACCAATTTGATGCAGTGTCAGGCTGACCCTCCACTCCTTCAACCTCTGCAGCAATGCTGGCAGCACTCATCCGTCTATTTTCCAAAGACAACCTCTAGATATGATGCTGAGCACATGCACTCAACTCCTTTGGTCGACCATGGCGCGGCCTGTTCTGAGGGGAACCTGTCCTGTTAAATCGCTGTATGGTCTTGGCCACCTTGCTGCAGCTCAGTTCAGGGTCTTGGTGATCTTATAGCCTAGGTCATCTTTATGTAGAGCAACAATTTTTTTTTCAGATCCACAGAGTTCTTTACCATGAGATGCCATGTTGAACTTCCAGTGACCAGTATGAGAGAGTGAGAGCGATAACACCAAATTTAACACACCTGCTCCCCATTCACACCTGAGATCTTGTAACAATAATGATTCACATGACACCAGGAAGGGAAAATGGCTAATTGGGCCCAATTTGGACATTTTCACTTAGGGCTGTATTCAATTATGTTGCCAGCGATTTAGACATTAATGGCTGCGTGTTGAGTTATTTTGAGGGGACAGCAAATTTACACTGTTATACAAGCTGTACATTGTAGCAAAGTGTCATTTCTTAAGTGTTGTCACATGAAAAGATATAATAAAATATTTACAAAAATGTGAGGGGTATGCTCACTTTTGTGAGATACTGTATATCAAATTGGATCAAACAGGCTTTACTGTATTAAACACCGAGTATAGATGCCACTCCACTCATTCAGGAATCGATCATGGACTGCTAGAGAAGTGGGGCTGTCATCACCATAGCCAGTATAACAAGGACAAACACTGCTCAGGGTCGTCACAGGTATATGGGTAAGAATCCTCTCACAATCACTCCATTACCATAAAAATCCAGAGAGGGACAACAGAAGACCCAACATAGTGTGATACCTTGGGCTGTCTTGCATGAACTGCACTGAGATGGCCACTCCAGAACCTTCACTTTATTCTGCTATAGCTAATGACAGGTCGACCTGGCCTTGTGTTTTGGATCATTGTCATATTGGAATGTCCAAGTACGTCCCATGCGCAGCTTCCTGGCTGACAAATGCAAATGTTCCTTCAGTATTTTGTGATAACATACTGCATTCATCTTGCCATCAATTTTACAAAATTTCCTATGCCTTTGTAGCTCACACATGCCCAAAACCATCCATCTCCGCGTTTCACAGGCCTTGTTGACTCCTCTCCAAATTTAGCATTTATGGTTGTGGCCAAAAGCTAAATTTTGGTCTCATCACTCCAAATGACTTTGTACCAGAAGGTTTGGGGATTGTCTCTGTGCTGTTTGGCAAATTGTAAGCGGGATATTTTGTGGCATTTGCATAGTAATGGCTTTCTTCTGGCGACTCAACCATGCAGCCCATCTTTCTTCAAGTGCCTCCTTATTGTGCCTCTTGAAACAGCCACACCACATGTTTTCAGAGAGTCCTGTATTACATCTGAAGTTATTTGTGGGTTTTTCTTTGCATACTAAACAATTTTCCTGGCAGTTGTGGCTGAAATTTTAGTTGGTCTACCTGACTGTGGTTTGGTTTGAACAGAACCCCTCCTTTTCCACTTCTTGATTAGAGTTTGAACACTGCTGATTGACATTCTCAATTCCTTGGATATCTTTTTATATCCCTTTCCTGTTTTATACAGTTCAACTACCTTTTCCCGCAGAGCCTTTGACAATTCTTTTCCTTTCCCCATGACTCAGAATCCAGAAACGTCAGTGCAGCGCTGGATGAAAGATGCAAGGGTCTGTCAGGAGTCCAGAAACTCATTGACCTTTTATACACACACACTAATTACAAACAAACAGATCACAGGTGAGGATGGTTACCCTTAATAGCCAGTCAAACCCCTTTGTGTCAACTTGTGTGCATGTTATCAGGCCAAAATCACCAGGGTATATAAACTTTTGATCAGGGTAAGTTGGGTAGTTTCCGTTGTCATTATGATTTAAAAAGAGTAAACACAGTTGATTGATAATAAATGGCTTCAGCCAAACACTCACCATGAGTGAAAGAAATGTTTTTGTGTTATCATTCATATCCTCTGAAAATTGGCCAAGAAATTATAAATTCTGCCAGGGTATGTAAACTTATTTAATAAGAGGAATAAAAACACTCACATTTCTGCAGACAAAAAAAAGCGCTTTTCACACAATAGTAGTAGAGGGTAGATCCCATGTAATGGTATAGACCGGACAGCAGATACGGCACGTTTCATCTTACACAGACATCATCTGGGGTGTCCGACTGCTCATGCTACTCCGTATATATTGAGAATATGACCCCCAGGCAAACAACTTCCATGTGTCACCGTTTCAAGGAATTATCAAAATTACTTCCTGGAACGCACCAAAATGGCGCCGGGTGCGTGCGGGTCAAGCCTCAGTTTGAAAGTGAGGCTGTGACTTTCTAGAGGATTGATGGTGCTGAATGACGATATATTTTGAAAACTAGGCTTGGTCACCCAACCTGCATAGCTAAGCCTCGCTACGAGGCTGAATGTGTTTATCCACTCGCCTGAATGGAGAAAAAGACTTCAACTATAGCACTTAAACAATAGAGAGTAACCTCTACAAATACCATGTCAATGACCTTGCAAACTAATCCTTATAAAAATATATTGAAAATTATTAAAAGATGATACATAAACATTTACCTGTGGGTCATTATTCACACAATTGCCATTACATTATAAAACAATATAAATGACCTAAATAGACACATAACATCATTGCTCCCAGCAACATGTTAATGTGAAAAATTAATATAAAATTGAAGCACACACGGGCTAAATATGCCCTGCATACATTGTATTTGCAACTCAAGCTAATAACAACCAGTACATTAATAAATTTAAAATGTTTGAAAAACATAATTATGGAAAAGGATGTCCTGTTATAATAGAACATACAAACCAGATCCATATATTTATGGGATACAGTTCTAATAATCCTCCCCTTGTGGAAATAAATATGGAAGGATTATGACCTACATATAAGAATTGACTGCAATATCCCAGCTCAAAAAATATACTAAAGGGATTTAAAATTACAAAATCATGCTCTATTGATAAAAGCATTTATGTCCCACTCTATTTCATGCGGAGTGTAATTCATAAATCCAAAATTTTGGATTAGTTTGCGAGGTCATTGACGCTGTATTTGTAGAGGGTACACTATTATTTAAGTGCTATAGCTGAAATCTTTTTCTCCATTCAGGCGAGTGGATAAACACATTCTGCCTCATAGCGAGTCTTGACTATGCAGGTTGGGTGACCAAGCCTCGTTTTCAAAATATAGCATCATTCAGCCCCATCAATCCTCTAGCAAGTCACAGCCTCACTTTCAAAACGAGGCTTGACCCGTATGCACCTGGCGCCATTTTGGTACATTCTAGGAAGTAATTTTGATAATTCCTTGAAAAGGTGACACATGGAGGTTGTTTGCCTGGGGGTCATATTCTCAATATATACGCAGTAGCATGAGCAGTCGGACACCCCAGATGATGTCTGTGTAAGACGAAACGTGCCGCATCTGCTGTCCTGTCTATAGCATTACATGGGATCTACCCTCTACTACTATTGTGTGAAAAGCGCTTTTTTTTTGTCTGCAGAAATATGAGTGTTTTTATTCCTCTTATTAAATACGTTTTATCTATGGTATCACACTATGTTGGGTCTTCTGTTTTCCCTTTCTGGACTTCTATGGTAATGGAGTGATTGTGAGAGGATTCCTACCCATATACCTGTGGAGACCCTGAGCAGTGTTTGTCCTTGTTATATTGGCTATGGGGATGACAGCCCCGCTTCTGTAGCAGTCCATGATCGATGAGTGGAGTGGCATCTATACTCTGTGTTTAATACACTAAAGCCCGTTAGATCCAATTTGATATATATCAATTGGGTCCACATGCTCTGGTAAGTCTCCTCATACATTTGTGGTGGTGGATTTTAGCACAGTGGTGATTTCTTCATAGAAGTTATTTTGGGACCCGTTGGACTCCCTCACTTGGTTTCTTGTGATTGCATTTCTCCTCGCACTATTTTCACAACAAGATTTCCTCACGTGTGGATTTACAAATCAGTTTTTTGACTGATGGACAATATTAATTTGCAACATGTATTAGTTTATTCTATTTTGTCACTTTTTTTGAATGTCATTATAACCTTTGAATATTGTGACAATATTTGTGCACAGTATTAGCGCAGCACTTTTTTTATCTATACTTTATATTGCTTGAATACCGTGTCACAAATATATTTATCATTGTAAAAGAACATATTCCACACCTTTTTTTGAAAAAAATTCCAGAAAAAAAAAACTATTTGAAAAAACAAATTTTTTCAGTTTTTTTAACCCAGGCCTCCCCATCTCTAGAATGGACACAGGAAAAAAACAGACCAAAAGTCACCCTACATACCCCCTCCTACTCAGGAAGACACTTTTTCACCAGTGTCTGAAGGTGATGGTCGCTGAGGTACAGCTCTGCACAGGATTGCCAGATTCTAAAGGGCCCCACTACAATAAAAAAGTGGATGGTCAAGCGGGTGTAGCAGTACCCCTGTAGGGGCTGCTGAGTATTGTGGTCCAAACCGTCACCCTGCCCAGCCCGGCATTCACTACTCAGTCACTCTAAGACAATGAACAGTTCATTAGCTTTGTTTTGTATTTTTATTGGGGAAAATGAACTTGGATGGGGTAGGAGAAAACTGGGATGCCCAGTAGATTTTGAAAAGTTCTTTAGTAGGACAACTATCTGCACCCCGTTATATACGCTACTTCTTCCTTGCAGCACACTACGTGCTTGATCTCCTAGGCACAGCTAACATTTAAGGATTCCAGCCCAGCATTGACTCCACTAGGCCATAGCAATTGCCTTATTACAGGCAGCGACTGCAAAAAAAAACAGTTCCTTTACTAGCTGTCCTGTTGGTGGACTACTGATGCCAGGCAGCCCTCTTCAGGCACTACCAGTCCTCCTGGCTGCAGCTGCCCACCCCACTGCCCATGACTGCATGCTCCCAGTCCTCTCAGGCGTGCCTCCCCAGTGTCCTCCCGACTGCACATGTCACTCACCACCCTTCCTGGTGGTTCCCTCCTGGAAACTTGCC
Organism: Glandirana rugosa; assembly: GCA_018402905.1. Classification (NCBI taxonomy): domain Eukaryota; kingdom Metazoa; phylum Chordata; class Amphibia; order Anura; family Ranidae; genus Glandirana; species Glandirana rugosa. The sequence continues at coordinate 2,688,801 of BLSH010373257.1, read as the reverse complement.
TGGCAATACTATCTCCTGCTGTCCTCTCTGACTCCTCCTGTGCCTCCTGTTCAGATCCTCCATGAGTTCTTTAAAGGATCTGTCCTGCACCCGAGTCCCAGGTCCCAGACTGGGGAGCTCCCTCAAAGGCCACGACAGCCTAGTACTCCATCTCCAGTTCTTCCACCCAAACTCTCCTCCCCAGCTGGGCTGACCCCAGGTATTTAAGGATGCCTGCCCCCTGCCAATCCAAGTTGGGGATTGGTTAGGGCTCCTTAGAATACCCTAAGCAGCTCCACCTCTATTCCCCTCCTCTTCTTTTAGCACATTCTAGAAGCAAGAGGGAGGTAACCCGAGAAGTGACACCCCCTGTGAGTAACCAGCTGCTACCCTGAGCCACTCCCAGCCCAGACAGATCAAAACAAACAGGCCTGCCTATATTTACCTGCACTCACCAAAAATCCTACATCCTGCACCTACCTAAGTAGAGGGTGCTACACAGAGATTGTCTGTAATGCGAACTGCGTCTACAGAACCTTGTTCAATAATAACTCACCAAGGTGTTTTTTAGAAGGGTGCTATAGAGGTCCAGGGCAGTGGACCCTGAGAAAGGAGGTTTGAGTCCCTGAGTGTCCTGAGGGATATAACCTGCCTTGATGGGTGAAGATTGGATCCTTGTCCTGTTCTTAGAAAGATCCTGTGACGAGATTTGGTGAGTGTTCCTGCAGTTTGGGGCCCTTTAAGAAAGATCACAAGGTTGTCTGCAAGGTGTCCATCTCCTTTTTTCCCACGAGGGACAGAGGTGTTCATATGGGGGAGCCTGCTGGATGCCATATGCTGCTGCTATATTAGACTGGCAGATATTTTTTACACTGTTCAGTGTCCTTTACCTCTTTCTTGTTTGATGTTTCACTTCCTGCATATTTTTTTTTTAGAAAACTGGCATCTGGATATGTCTTCACATATGGGGGTTTTTGAAGTAGAAACAGCAGCAGTGGTGCAGCTAGAAGGGGCACAGGATGAGCTCTTCATTTATACCAGGGCATGTGAGTATACCTCATAGTTAAGGGCACTGGTAGCTGAATGGTCTCCTGGGGGTACTTTATACACTGTGTGAAGTGTGTCTCCTCAACTGAGTGGGGTTGCTGGTCTGGCACAGATCCCGCTAAACTTTTCAAGAAGCTTTATAATGGGGAGGTGGGAGTGCAGCTGGGAAGGGTGCATATGCACCACCATTAGTTTCTCAAGACTCTGGGGATAGTCTCATTGATTTTGTTTCTTCCGAAAGGCCAGGTATGTCAGGTGCCCTTATGTCTGTCTGTTTGGTGGCTACCACAGGGGCATCTACTTCACATAATGTTACAAAGGAGGATATGGCATTTGCCTCAACCAGTTTTGGGGATAAACTTGCTGGCATGTTCACCTCCATAGGGCAAGGTAGAAAAAAAGCGTTAATGATCTCCTTCGTCTGTCCTCTCACCTGTAGTGGATGAGGAATGGACATAGACAAAGAGCCAGAAGGGGTGGAACTTGAAGAAGGTCAGACAGTGGATTCCACATCTGAGGAGTCTAAATCTGAAGGAATCCTGCGTCTGACTGTTTCTCTGGCTCAAAGGATGCTGGTGCATTCTCTGATAGAGATGGTTCAGGCTGATTTCAAGCTACTGCCTGCCAAATCGGCATCTGTTAAACATTCCTCTCTGAGGTTGTTACATCCGCCACAGAGTTCTCAGTTTTTTGCCTTGCATTCTCTCTTAGAAAATATGTTGTATGTGTAGTGGGATCACCCAAACAGGGTGTTTGTGCCTCCAAAAAGGTTTGCTCAATTTTATCCAATGGAAGAAAAATTCACAAAGCAATGGAGTATGCCCTCAGTAGAAGTGGCAGTCCCCTATTTAAAAAAAATTGACCTGCCCGGTTGATGACATCCAGGTCTTCAAAGACCTGGCTGATAAAAGATTGGAGACACTCTTGAAAGCATTTTTTTCTTTGGCTGGATCCACTATGGAGCCGGTGGTAGCAGCTATTGCAGTCTGTCAGAAGGGCAGCATTAGGCAGCTGGTTAAAAAGAACACTGCAGGTAGTGTGAGTGACACAGTGAAGGGCTTAACAGAACTACCATAGGCTCTTTGTTTTGTGGTGGATGTCTAAAAAGACTCCATTCAGCACTGTGGTTTTTTTGTCCGTTAACATGTGTGATTCTGTGGTTAAAGAACTGGTCCACAGAATTGCCTTGCAAAAAAATTGTTTGCAGGCTATCCATTTCATGGGGAACATTTGTTTGGTTTGGGCCTGGATAAATATATCTAAAAGATTCTGGAGGTGAGCTTTCTACCTCTCGAGAAGTAGAGTAAGCATCTGGGTCAAAGGACAGCAGCTCTTTCTACATCTGGTTTGGGCTCTTCAAGACAGTCCTTTTGGCACCCTCAGGCTGTGGTCTCTAGAGGGAAAATTAAGGGTCACTTTCATAAAAGATTCTGGTTGTCTAAGCCAGCCAAATCATATTCAAAGCTCTCTTCCCAGTGAAGGGGCACCTGCACTTATTTCAAATGGGGTGGGGGGTTTGCTTGCATTTGTGGATGTTTGGCAAAAGGAGATTGCAGACAAATGGATCCACAGTCCTTCTCAATTAGACTGGAATTTAGAGAATTCCCTCCTGTGTGATTTGTGAGGTCAGATGTTTATGTGAATCGGCAGAAGAGGACATTGCTGTTTTAGACTCTCGATCTTCTCCTTTCACAAGGGGAGCTCAGGCCAGTCCCAGAAGTTAAAAGGTTCCTAGTTTTTTACTTGAACCTATTCATGGAACAAGTTTCTACAGGTTCAGATGTTTTGAATGGAGTCAGTGGCAGCTTTGCTCCAGTCAGGAGACCTTTTAGCATTTGTTCACATAAAGGATTCCTATCTCCATGTCCCAATATTTCCCTCTCATCAGAGATTGGTGAGATTTGTGGTAGAGCACTGGCACTTTTAGTGTGTGACTTGAGGTGTTTATAAAGGTGCTAGCTCCAGTACTGGGCCTGTTAAAGGTTCTAAGAATACCCATTCTGAGGTATATAGATGACCTGTTGCTCAGAGAACAATCAGCTTACTGCTTGAGACAAAATATCTGTCTCATGGTACATACTCTAGAGGAGTTTGGATGGGTTCTCTCTATCCAGAAATCTGCAGTGATGCCAACTCATCTGGGTCTGATCCTGGAGTCAGGTGACGTCTAAAGACCTAT
>BLSH010373257.1:2642333-2683200 GCA_018402905.1 Glandirana rugosa | reverse complement strand
CGGACGGGGGGGGGGGGGTGTTTTGATCACCTTTCAATCTAGAGGACTTTTTTTGTTCAGGAGAGGTTGTTACCCGTCAACATTCTGAAGCTTTGAGCAATTGTTCTGACTCTGTTTCGCCATACTGTTCAGCTACAGGGGCTTTCAGATAGAATCCAAGTCAGACAATGCCACTGCTGAGCATTACACCTATCATCAGGGAGGCACCAGGAATCGTGCTGCCCAGGAAGAGGCGAATCTCATCCTGTCATGGGTAAAGCTTTATGTTCTGCCCATGTCAGCAGTTCAATTTTCCGGGGATGAAAAATTGGCAGGTGGACAAGCCGGCAATAGGCAAGAGTGGTCTCTCCACCTGGAGGTATTCAGGGCACTTTGTCTATGACGGGGCACACCAGAAATTGAACTTCTAGTGTCCAGGTTCAATGCAAAACTAGACAGTTTTGTTCCAGAACAAGGGACCCTTGTGGTAGATGCCCTGATGACACAATGGCATCAGTTCTTTCAGATGCCTTCCCTCCAATTCAGCTTCTTTTGCGTCTATTGTGCAGGATTTGAGCCGTTTCTGGTACTCTGTCATAACAAGGTTGTCAGGAAAATGGCCGTTCCAGCTGCCTGTGGCGCAGTGCACGTGCATGTGCGTGTTCGCACGCGTCCACGTTTGTGTGCGCGCACCTGTGCGCGACAATGGTGCCAAAACAGTCTATTTAGCCAGACAGCATCTTGCTGCGGATGCTGTCCATTCTACAGCATTTGTGCGAGTTCTTGAGCCCTCTGATTATCTGATATTAGTTCCTGTGACCTGGCTTGTCTTGACCCTGCTCTGATCTCTGCCTGCACCGACCTCGGCTTCCACGACCACTCTTCTGCCTGCTCTCTTGTACCTCCGCTGCTTGCTTGTTAATGAACTTTGCCTGTGCCCGACTACTCCTTTGCCTGCTCCCTTGTACTGCACCGCCAGCCTGTTGCCGACCCAGCCTGTACCACCACTCTACAACTAGCACGAGACTGGAGGATCTACTTCAGTTGTCACCGTTGACCAGTTCAACCCTCGTGCCGTCCTCACTCCCGAACCTCTTGTTTGCTCTACCAGGGGTTCGTGAATCAGGGTCACGAGAGAGGTTACCCCTGCATAAGTCAGACTCCATCACCAGGTACGTGACAGTAATGGACAGCCATGCCTGAGTCTGTGCAGGGGTCCTCTCCCATGAATAGTATGAATGAACTTTGCTCTCACCTGGCCGGTCTGACGCAAGCTGTCAAGTCCCTGCAGGAGGACTACCACCGGCTAGAGGGATAGATCCAGGAGTTTACTTCATTCCCCGGGGCTGGTCAATTTGCAGCCTGCACCATAGTGGCTATGCCCTCAGAACCTCAAGTGCCCCTACCTGAACGGTTCTCCGTGGCGACCGCACCAAGTTCCGAGCCTTCTATGTCTCCTGTGAGCTATATTTCACTCTCCAGCCCAGCACCTTCTCTTTGGAGACCACAAAGGTGGGGCTAGTGATCTCCCTGTTGCTAGGAGAACCCCAGTATTGGGCACACCGCCTGCTGGAACAAGGGGCCCCAGAAGTTTCTCACCTGACCTTGTTCCTTCAAGCTATGGCCCGCCTCTACGAGGACCCGCATCAGGCCGCCACTGCAGAAGCTGTGCCCCACCTGCTCCAGCAGGGCCGGCGCACGGTGGAAGACTATGTGGCTGAGTTTAGGCGCTGGAGTGCTGACACGGCATGGAATGAGGCAGCGCTCCGTCATCAGTTCCGTCTGGGCCTCTCTGATCCACTAAAGAATGAACTCACTCACGTGGGAGTACCCCAGACCCTGGACGCATTAATCAACCTCTCTATCCAGATTGACTTGTGTATCAGAGAATGCAGAGCTGAGAGGTCTACAGGGTCCCCATGACTCACCTGGAGGCAACCCCGGGCACCCAGATACCCTAGTCCAGTTCCTTCAGCTTCCATGGTCTCATCAGCAGCCACAGTCCAGCCCGAACCCATGAAATCGGGCCTGCTCCGTCCTCCTCTCACTCAGGAGGAACAGCAACATTGCTGGAGCAACAACCTGTGCCTCTACTGTGGAGAACGGAACACGTGGTAAGAACTTGCCCGGCCAAGTTTGGTAAGTGTCCACCGCTCGTCAGTGGCAACGTACCAGTCTCACCAAATACCTCTTCCCACCACACTCTCCCGCTCTCTCTTCAGCTCCCTGGCAGGAATATCCTGACTGCCACCATCATTGACTCGGGCGCTTGCAGTGGGTTCATTGACCAGTACTTTGTGGCCCAACATCAGATCCCCTTGCGGCCGAAACCCCATGGAATGGTCGTGCGCTTGGCAGATGGCACAACTATCAAATCTGGCATGGTCACACACTAAACCGTTCTTCTGCCTGCTACAACCCCGGACGGTCACCAGGAGCTCCTCCTTTTGGAAGTTATTGCGTCCCCTCTGTTCCCTATCATTCTTGGCATACCCTGGCTGCAGGCCCATAGCCCCTGCATCAACTGGGCAACAGCGAAACAAAGTTCCAGTCACCCTACTGTCGCCAGCACTGTTTTCTGGAGACTAAGGAATTGGTCCCTACCTTACTCAGCCTGGATGCAGATTCCGATCCCGATGTCCGCTAGTTGGTGCCCTCAGTGTACCACCCCTACCTTGATGTGTTTAGAAAAAAATGGGCTAAATAGTTGCTGGCCAATAGGGCCTATGACTGCCCTATCAAGCTCCTTCCTGGAGCCGAAGTTCCCTTCGGAAGGATCTTCCCCCTGACGGAACTGGAACTGGCAGCCCTCAAGGCCTACATAGATGAAAACCTGCCGAAAGATTTCATCCGACCTTCCATGTCTCCCACAGGAGCGGGAATATTCTTTGTAGAAAAGAAAGATCATACCTTGAGACCCTGTATCGACTACAGAGAATTAAATAAAATAACTGTAAAGAACCGCTATCCTCTACCCCTGGTTCCAGAGCTCTTCCAGAGGCTAGGAGCGGCAAAAGTGTTCACCAAGCTGGACCTCCATGGAGCATATAATCTTGTCCCCATTCGGGAGGGTGATGAATGGAAGACCGACTTCCAAACACGGTTCGGACACTTTGAATATTTAGTGATGCCCTTCGGGCTCTGCAACCCCCCAGCACTTTGTGAACGATGTTTTCAAGGACTACCTGGATCTATTCGTCATCGTCTACTTAGACGACATACTGATCTTTTCCTCTATCTTGGAAGAACACCGCAGGCATGTGGCGAGTGTCCTGAGCCGCCTTCGGCAGCACGGGCTTTATGCCAAGGCGGAGAAGTGTGACTTTGAATGTTCAAGTATCCCTTTCCTGGGGTTTATTATCTCCGTCGCTGGCATCACTATGGACCCACAGAAGGTCGTGGCTATCCTAGACTGGCCGGCCCCCACGGACAAAAAGGGAGTCCAACGGTTCATTGGCTTCGCCAATTTTTACAGAAAATTTATAAAGGGGTTCTCAGCCATTATTACCCCAATCCCAGAGTTGACCAAGCTGAACACACAGTTCATGTGGACTGAGGAAGCCCAGGAAGCTTTTGTGACTCTCAAAAGACACTTTACCTCGGCACCCATCCTTAGGCACCCTGACCCCGCCTTGCCATTTGTTCTGGAGGTGAATGCCTCTGAAGTTGCTGTGGGGGCCGTGCTATCTCAATGACATGGAGCTAAGGCTGCCCTACATCCTGTGGCATTCTTCTCCTGCAAGCTAACCATCCCTGAAAGGAACTACGATGTGGGAGATAGAGAGCTTCTAGCAATTAAAGCAGCCTTGGAAGAGTGTCACTATCTGTTAGAGGGAGCCAGGCACCCCATCTTGATCTTTACAGATCACAAAAATTTAGAATACCTTGGGGCAGCTAAAAGACTGAGACCTCGCCAAGCCCGATGGGCACTCTTCTTTTCACGCTTCCTCTTCCACGTCACATACAGGCCTGGGTTAAAGAATGTCAAACCTGATGCCCTATCTAGAATGTTCTGTAAACCTGGTGAGCCTGCGACCCCTGATACAGTCCTACATCCCAGGAATTTCTTACTGACCCAAGGGGACCTGCTGTCCTAAATCAGACAGTACTTAGCCAAGACCCCCAGGCTTGCAGACCCTAACCTGCTAACCAGAGACGGCCTACTGTGGCATGACAACAGGCTCTTTATTCCAGAGGACCAGCGCCTCTCGGCATCCTGTCATGGTCACAAGCTGGCGGGACACTTTGGTGCTCGCAAAACAACTGAACTACTTCTGTGATCATTCTGGTGGCCGCGAGCAGGACTGTAGGAAATACGTCAGCTCATGCCCTATCTGTGCTCAGAACAAGAGCAGTAAGACCAAAGCCTGGGGTTTACTAAAGCCACTTCCTGTGCCCGAAAGGGCTTGGTCCATGACCTCGATGGATTTTATTGTTGAGCTGCCACCATCCCAAGGTTACTCCACAATCTTTGTGGTAGTAGACCGTCTAATGGAGATGGCCCACTTCCTTCCCATGAAGGGTACCCCGTCAGCCACTGAAACGGCTGAGATATTTATCCGGGAGATAGTGAGGCTTCATGGACTCCCAATCAGCATCGTCTCCGACCACGGAGTTCAGTTCACCTCCAGGTTCTGGAAAGCTCTATGCTCCTCACTTGATATTGAACTGGCATATTCTTCAGCCTACTACCCGCACATGAATGGTCAGACAGAGAGGACCAATCAAACACTCAAACAATATCTCCGCTGCTTCTCGTCCTTTTCACTGGGCCTCTCTGCTGCCATTAGCCGAGTTTGCCTTTAATAATACCGTCCATTTGCCCATGAAACAGTCTCCATTTCTGGCCAACTACGACTTCCACCTGACCTTTATGTTAAACCCCAACCTCGAAAGTGCAGTACCCGCAGTACAAGAAATGACCAAGTTCTGGGAAGAAAACTGCAAACTTCTTCAGGAAACCAAGGCCCAGGAGCACAACAAAGAGGTGTTTGATAAAGGGAGACGGGGTGAGTTGGACTTACGGACTGGGGAGAGAGTCTGGCTTGCCACGAAGAATCTGAAACTAGCCTGTCCCTCTAAGAAGTTAGGCCCCAGGTTTATTGGACCCTTTCCAGTGAAAAGGAAGATCAACAGGATGGCCTATGATCTGGAGCTTCCACACTCTTTGCGTGTTCACCCAGTGTTTCACGTGTCTCTGCTGAAAACCATGGTTCCAAATCCTTTTCCCGGGGAGGAAGACTAGCCCATCAGGCCCAATCCTGGTAGACAGGGAAGAGGAATTTGAATTGGAATCCATCGTGGATTGCAGGAAGAGGTGTAACAACATCCAGTATTTAGTGAAATGGAAGGGTTACGGCCCTGAAGAAAACTCCTGTGAGCCCGAAGCCAACATCCACGCGGATGAACTTATCCAATCCTTTAAGGAGAACAACCCTGCCAAGCTTGCCCGGCTGGCCACCTGGAGACTGCCCCTTGGGGGGGGGGGGCAATGTCAGGAAAGGCCATTTCAGCTGCCTGTGCGCATTGCGCACGCCTGTGTGCGTGTGCACGCACCAGTGCGCGCCAATGGTGCCAAAACAGTCTATTTAGCCAGACAGAAAATTGCAGCGGATGCTGTCCGTTCTACAGCATTTGTGCGAGTTCCTAAGCCCTCTGATTATCTGATATCTGTTCCTGTGACCCGGCTTGTCTTGACCCTGCTCTGATTTCTGCCTGCACCGACCTCGGCTTCCACAACCACTCTTCTGCCTGCTCCCTTGTACATCCGCTGCCTGCTTGTTAACAAACTCTGCCTGTGCCCGACTACTCATTTGCCTGCTCCCTTGTACTGCACCGCTAACCCGTTGCTGACCCAGCCTGTACCACCACTCTACAACTAGCACGAGACTGGAGGATCTACTTCATTTGTCACCGGTGGCCAGTTCAACCCTCATGCCGTCCTCACTCCCGAACCTCCTGTTTGCTCTACCAGGGGTTCGTGAATCAGGGTCGCAAGAGAGGTTAGTCTCCATCACCAGGTATGTGACAAAGGTGGTCCTTCATTTTCAACCGTCCTTTTTGCCTAAGGTAGTTTCAAACCTTCATCTTCAACAGTACATTATTTCACATTTTTTTCCAGACCTCAGTCACCAGGAGGCAAAGCCTTCACACACTGGCTGTGATCCTGGCTGTAAAGATGTATTTGAAATTGTCTACTGCAGTCAGGCAGTCAGAATCATTGTTTATCCTTCCTGAAGGTCTGAGGAAGGGTCAGGCATGTACTAAGTTTACTATTTCACATTGGATTCATCAGCTTATTTTCCAAGCCTATGGTTTGAAGGGAAAGACTCCACTGTTTCAAGTGATGGCTCACTCAGAAGTATAGTAAAAAAAATTGTGTTGTGCTGTCATTTATATAACAATATTGAACCAATATAAACCATATTTTTGTAAAGTGCATCAGTGCTGAAAATAACAGTTCACATTACAATTCATATTAAATTTCTATAATGGTGAATCATGAATAACATGTAATCATGCAAAAATAAAGTGCAAAGAGAATTATGTAAAAAAAAAATCCAGAAAAAAGTCCATATAGTGATAATCCAAATGCACCAATCCACCAGAAATGTTGGTGCCTCTTGGGCTATCGGTATTTAGGAATGACTGGCTCAGGTTTGCAAGGCTTCAACCTGGTCTTTGGTACGCACCTTGACAAGGTTTTACCAGCTGGATGTATGGGCTGCTGAGGATAATGTCTTTGCCCGCAGTGTGTTTCGGGTTAATGGGTCGGTTTTTTGGGCCTGACAGTAGTTGCTGTGTCTCCCTCCCCTCATGTGCATTGCTTTGAGATATCCCAGGTAGTCATGAATAATAACCTGCTCTGTGTCCCATGATGTACGAAAAAAAATTTGGATTTTTTATTTACCTGTAAAATCCTTTTCTTAGAGTACATCAAAGGACACAGAGGTCCATCCTCTCTATGCAATGTTATATAGGGAGGCTTCCTGTCTGTTTTTTTTTTTTTTTTTGGCAGTTTCCATTGACCTGCTCAGTACCCCATGATGCACAACAAGAAAATGATTGTATAAAAATTACAATTTTAGGAGACACAACCTTGAATTGTTTCGTTTTTGAACTTATGTAATGACTTGCTAATTTTATTAGCTATGAGTTGTTTCATTTTGCAAAATACATTACTCTTTGAGGTTCCCAATTGAACACAGAGATTATGTTTCCAAGTTCTGTTAGAAGCAGTAACACGAAAGCAAGGCTTGGAGTAATCTTTTCTGGATACTAGGTCTTTCTGAGACCTGGTTCTAAATCTGACTGGTTTTCAGGTGGCCTCATGAGAGGGATTGCTCTAATTTTACCTGAATTGGATACGGAAAAAAGGCCAAATCCTGTGTTTGATTTACATCTACTACATTTTATTTGAACAGTTTTTGTGTTTTTCTTTATATACCTTCTTGTAAAAAAGCCATGGGCTTTAATTGAGCTTTTAGTGTAAATTGCTATAGGATTAGCATCCTGAATTATTAAAGTACAACTTCAGGCTCCTGTATGACAATCTAAACAAGTGCCAAATTCAGTTACTAAGTGATGCAAAAGTCTCATAGAGTAAACCAAAGACTTCCTTTACTTCCCTGACAAAGCAATATATGCCTTCATTTGTATCTCACCAAAGGCATAACTAGAAACTTCAGGGCCCCGGTGCAAGAAACCATGAAGGGCCCCCCTGACCCATCCTGGGGCCCTTTGCATTGGTCCTAGGGCCCTTTATTATGGTAATCAACAAAAGAGAAGAAAATGTGGCCATGGAGACACCAACTCAGGCTACCTTGTATTAGAAATGTAAAAAAGTTTATTATTAAATAACCCTAGATACTGTATACCCAACGATAATATATATGATCAAAATAGAAAATCACAAGCAAAAAATGGAAAATAAATGAAATACTACCTCCGGTCAGACACTAAGTAACCCTCCCAGCTCCCTATGGACCACCCCCAAAGAGACACCCAGTGACCCACCACCACAGTCCCTGCTAAACCAACCTGCATGGAAAATACCCAGTAAAACAATGCATAAAGGTAATGCATTAATACCTCTGTCAGAATAGCAACTGGGGTAACTATATATAAGTCCCAATTGAGGCTGGGTTCACACATGCTGCAGCTTACAGCAGGGGGTCTGGTGCATCCCTGTTCACCAATTCAGGTGTGAATCAGGTCAAAGACGCACAGGACTCTTTCGATATGTGGACCGAGGCCTCCCCGGAGATGTATGAATCGGCTCCATTGAGAGACGGGCACACTCTCCTGTCATGCAAATTGGATGCAGGGAAATATGCATCCAATTCGCATAGGTGTGAACCCAGCCTAAAAATATAAGTGGACTAAAGGTCCGTGGTGTAAAAATGGAATGCCAAAGAGTTATCCTCTGGTAGATGGACCACTATCCATTTCACTAGGGCCAATCTGTAATCTATTGAAAATGCAGATTGTGATAAACCACACAAGTGGTGTTAGGCTACACGTAACTGGTCCAGTCCACCAGAAACTTTGATTGTGGCTAAGGATGGGCTTGAGCGTGTTCGTAACCGCACGTGCCCTAGCCTGCCAGGAAGCTGACACTGCACCGCGCTAATCACAGGTAGTGAGACATCGGTAGCCGTCTCACTGCCTGTGATTAGCGCAGCACAGAGTCAGCTTCCGGGCGGGTTCGGGTATGTGCGGTTGCGAACACGCCCAAGCCCATCCTTAATTGTGGCTATGAACCTCTTGGAATAGCCAGGGAGCCAATGTAGGCTATTGGGGGATTAAGCTGGATGGATGGCTCAGCTGCACTCTGAGTGAGTGATATGCAGCAGGTAAGCTCACAGCTCACAATGCCTCAACTGCCCCCCTGTTGGTGTATGACTGAAAGGCTCACTGTAATGGATGGATGGCTGCAATTCTTCTATAAATAATGACCAGAAGACTCACCTGATCTTCACCCCTCCCGAGGACTTGTTGCCTGTAATGAGCTGTAACCTGATACAGCTGATGCTACTGATAGAACAGGCAGCCGACACACCATGAGTGCATCCAGGACTGGATGAGCTCACTGCAGATCAGTGTGTGCTGCTAGACAGGGAGCCGACACACCAGCGGCAGATGCCGGCATGTGCGAAGGCCTCCATGTCTTCACCGCACTAGGGATATTACTGGATGAACCAAAGTGCCCCATGGGATTCTCTCAGATGCCGGGTTGCCTGTGTGAAGCAGCTTGTCACTGCAGAATGCCAGCTGTCAGAACTCTAAAAACTCCATTGCAGCAGCTCTGTAGAGTGCCAGGCTGCCTATAAGAAGTCTTCCTGCGTTTTTAGGCCCCCACACAGTGGCAGAACACCAGGGCCCGGTCGCAGGTGTGACTGCTCCGACCCTGGTAATTCCGCCACTCTATATCACATATTACACCTCCCAGAGACTGTAGCTCAAAACTGGAGGGTTTAAGTAACAGAGGCAATGCCATCAATACAGAATGCAGTGGGCAGGACAAGGTTTGGCTGGGTGCTGACTGACAATTTACAAGTGTTAGGAGTGTGTCTCTTTCACTGCTTCAACATGATCCCACATTGGCTATCGCCATCTCCTGGCAGCCTCCAGCTCAGTCTCCATATCTCATCCAGTTAAACATAGCTACTACTCACCACCTGGCTGTGTGTCTGTTCCACATCTCCAAGCCTCCACCACTTCTATTGGCTGGTGATGATATCCCCACCTGGGCTGCGTGTCTGTTACCTGGAAACAAGCGTGGCTCTGGCAGCAGCACCTCTTCCGCTTGATTGGCTGGTGGTGCCTTGGATGCATTATTGTGACCTCAGCAGCCCAGGATTCTGAGTTTGCGATAGGTTCTTTATACTAATGCTTTACTCCCCCATAGTGACACTCTGTTCTGACCTTTGTCTGGATTATGCTACTGTCTGCTACCTGCCTTGACTTTTGCCTGCATCCGAATTATGCTACTGTCTGACACCTGCCCAGACCTTTGTTTACCTATGGATTACACTACTGTCTACTTCCTGTTCTTAACCTTGCTTGCCTCTGGACTATACTTTTGTCTAACTCCTCACCTGACTCTTGCCAGCCTCTGGATTATGTTACTGCCTTCTGCTTGCCTCATTCCAGTTCCAACCCAGCCTATGCTGTCAGCTGCCTGTAACCCTCCCCAGCTATCATCACCTACGGTAAAACAGATCATAGCTTTCCAGCACATGTCTTGACTCCTGAGATTTTGCCATCAAACAGTACATATCCTTACCTTTACCTTGCTTGAGTTGCTGACATCAGGCTTGTGAATCAGCAGTGACAATGCTGATAGCCACACCCAATTCAGTCCTCTTATAATCTCAATGAAGTGCAAGCAGGCACAATCTACATCAAAGTTTCTCAATCAGGGTTCCTCCAGAGGTTGCTAGGGGTTCCTTGAACAATGGTTAATTTCTGCCTCTCAGATAAATTCCCAATGACACCATTGATCTTTTTAGCTATCTGTAAGGGGATAATTCTTCCCAATGACCATAAGTGTAAGGAGCATTCTTCCCATTGACCATCACACTAATGTATCATGAGTTGTAGATTTTTCATATTTAGCAGGGGTTCCCCGAGACCGAAGAACCATTTCAAGGGTTCCTCTGTGTTGAAAAGGTTGAGAAAGGCTGAGCTACATGAAAGTGGCAACTGTGTTCTGAATTGGGGAGCAGTACAACATCTTTGCCACCCAATCAGAAGAAGCTACTTTAGGTGGACTTTACTGGCAGACTCAGCGGGTACCTGTGGAAATTTGCAGGGGGCTGCTTGTGTTTGCTGCAGACTTTCAGTATGCTGTAAATGTCTCTTTTCTTTTCTTCAACCCACTAAAGCTAGTAACATTTCCTATTCATGGGTTTCTTTAGGGGATCATTGAGGATGAGATCAGCATGTTGTTTTTAATCCATTTATTTTTCTCCGAAAGGTTTACATTGTTCCTACTGGCTCCATGTGCTAGGTAATTTTATGCTGGGAAATTTCTAGATTTAGATTTCTAAATTTTTAGATCGCCGCTAAATTAGCGGCGGTTTACCATTGACGATCGGGCGGTCCCAGTGTGAAAGGGGCCTAAAAGAATCCCTGGACTAGTTATTATTTCTGCATCATATTGCCTGCCCATGATCCTTGGCATCCCTATGACACACACAAGAGCTTAAAGTGTTACTAAACCAAGGACCCCACAATTACTATATCTGGTTTCCCACAGTACACAGAACATGGAAATGCAATTATTTTAGTAAAAATAAACTGCTAAACACCTTTTCTCATCAGAAGTTGAAGCAGCTTTCTGACTTCTATCAGTGTCTGGTTAAAGCTTGTAGGAGGAGTTTTCAATCTCCCCTTATTGTCCTATGAGGCTGCAGGACCCCTGACTGATAGTGCTGTATGGCCCTGTGCTGATCACATGCATTTTCCCAAGAAAAAAAACTCTCTAGCAATACTCACCAAACTGAGCAGGTGCAGCTTGCCCCCAAGGCTCTTTCCTATCAGCAGAAGAAGAAGGGGAGGATTAGAGAAAACAGGATCAAACAGCCGTTTTACACAATGTAGGGGATTAACCCCTTAGATTCCACAGTGAGCATAACAAGCATGCTTTACTTCATATACAGACTGATTTTACTGTTGTGGGTTTAGTAGCACCTTAACCAACTGCTAATGTAGCCAATCTGCAGGGATTTAGATACTCTTCCCATATAAAAACAACACACATGCACAGGCTGCGATATCCTGTATATGTTGTGTGGAAAAGGAGAGGGTGTGTGTTTTGGCCTTTGCCAAGTAATTCATATTAATTAGTAATATGTCTCTTGTTAGTTAGGGAGAATAGAAAAAATGTATGTTTGTTACTGCTGAAACTGACTGCTGCAGCCAATAATTTAAAAATAAAACCTCAGGGTTTTCTTTGAAAATTGTTCCAGGCTTTATTTTCAATATTATCTTGCTTTGGAAGAGAAGCTCTGAGAAACATGGGGGTTGCCATTTCTGACCTTCTTCTGAATGTGTTAGTTTTTTGGCTATTACTTTGACCGTCAAGTCTCGTACACACGATGAGAATATGGGACAAAAGATTGTCAGTTTTTTTTGCATGCTAGTCTCATATCGAAAATGAAGAGGTTATTTAATTGCAAAAATTCTCATACATGAGAATACAACTTTGTAAGTAATGTAATGTGTTGTATTGTAATGTATTCTGTTGTTTCTGAGCATGTGTGTCTTGGTCTTCTGATTTTTTTTGAACCAATACTGAACTGATTAAACGAATATCATACGTCCTGGTATCATACAAGAAAAATGTTTGTGTTTGTCCCTTTGGATAATTTTGCATGAACTGCCATGATCGGCTCTTGAAAAATGTGTACTAACAATCAGATTACCGCACGATCACTTCAAAAGGGGTATTTTCCTTCCAATTATCTAATCATGTATACTAGGCATCAGGCTTCAATGCTTTCTGAGTCACGAGGATACATAGATACCAAGCTAAAATCAGGAGCATTAAACAAAACGGCAAAAATGAGCACTTTGGAGTTGTAATTCTTGCAGTTTGCACATTTAAACATTATTTCTTGTTCTTGTAAGAATGAAGCAAGTTGCACCTTCCAGATTAAGTGAAACACATACACATCAGATACTAGGCTATGTTCAAACATATTACATATAAGCACTAAATAAATTTAAGTTTGCTTAGGCCTTTGGGCAGAATTTAGCTAATGGACTAGCAGAGCCCTGCTCTGCTACTACACTACATCAGCCCCCCAGTTGTCATATTGCCCTGAGCCATATGTTTACTCTTTATACAGTGAGCTTAGTCTATTACTCCTGAAGATTTATATATTTACCTGCTGGTTGTATACTTCACCAGCTGCAACACAGCATGCTTTATACAAAAAAAAAGTAAATTGGGGGTGTGGCCTGATGCGGAGCTGAGCGGACGTGCAGGCTCGGAGCTCCGGTGAACGGCGGGATAGAGCAACCCGAATCAGCCCTTCTAAGGAGATCCAGGACTAGAGGCGGTGACGTGCTGCACCGGGCTACCGCCCGAAATGTCCAGGAAACGGAAAACCGAAAAGAAACCACAACGTTTAACAGACTTCTTCTCTCCGGGCCAGGGCGGAGGTAAGCAAGATGGCGGTCGAGCCTACACTCCTCCGTCCGCCATACAGCACCATCCTCCACAGACTAAGGGGTCACAACACAAAATCAGGGACTCTCCTAACGGGAATTCATCTTGCCCCTCCACACCAACATCAACAAGCCCCGTAAAAGCCAAGCCCAGGCTGGATGCCATTGGATCCAGCATGGAGGCCGCATCAGACTCGGGGGATGACACGAGGGAGATGCCGGATTCAATCGAATCATTCCCCACACAGAATCAACCCATCTTGGACACGGTCCTTAAGGATATGCTCCTCTCCCTCAGAAGCACCATACAATCAGATCTGGCGGCACACATGCACAGATATCATGAAGATATCCAAGCAATGGGGGAAAGAGTCGCACATATTGAAACAAAGATGGGGGATTACGCTACCACTATTAATGATCTGGTAGATGCACATGAGGACAAAGAAAAAGAAGCAGAGTGGTTCAGGGCAAAGCTAGCAGATTTAGAAGATAGAACAACTTTAAAATACGAGGTATCCCCGAATCGGTCCAACAATCTGATCTGCGCAATTTTGCAATGAACTTATTCAAAAGCCTCATTCCTGACCTCACAGATATGGATGTCACAATAGACAGAATTCACAGGTTGCCTAAACTGACACACCTACCGGAACAAACACCCAGAGATGTTATTCTCAGGCTGCACTTTTTCCACGTCAAAGAGGCCCTTATGACAGCCATGCGTAACCAACCTGACCTCCCCCCAATATATCAAAAGCTGCAATTCTATGCGGACCTCTCCCAATACACCCTCCAAAAAAGGAGAGACCTTAACACTGTGACCAAGATCCACCGAAACCACAAGATTATTTAAAAATCGGGCTACCCCACGAAACTCACAATCACCAGAAATAACCGTTCGTTCTCAGTGACCAACCTGGACCAGGGCATTGGTGTACTAAAAGAATGGAATATCCTCCCTGATCCTGAGGCTAACTCTCCTCCTCACACATCCCCACACCACGTTGACCCGGAGTGGAAGATAGTCACCACTAAAAACTCTAAAACACACAACTAACCAAGGGCTACATTTCCAACTATTGCCCGGCGACCAGCCGGGAAGCTCCTAAGCCATGGGCATAAACTTAACCCTCCCTGCAATTCAGCAGCGTAATGCTGCCCCAGGGTAAAAAATACCCATGGTGGTTTCCACATGCTGTAGACCACAGTTATGACTACTGTTCACAAGTTAAAGTTTTTTTCTTTACCTTCACTTATTTTGTTTCACTTTTCTATTTTGTTTCAAAAATGAGGCTGGGATATATGACAGTGTTGGAGTGACCTGCTGCCTGTCTACTAACAAAGAAAGATCCGGTCGGCCAGTTCTCCCATGGTCCGCTCTTCGGAAAAAACATGTCTTATACTGCATGGAAAATCGTGAGTACTCTCTTATGCACAACACCTTGAAGGAAACATTCCTCTGGTGGGCTCTCACCAGCACACAGGAGGAATCACCACCTACACCATCATTAGGGGATAGGGCCGGCTTCCCTATATACCAACTGGAAAATGGGGATTAAGTTCTTATCGATTAATGCCAAGGGCCTAAATGATCCAGCAAAAAGAAAAGCGTTATGGAATGAAGCCTTGCAAAATCAATGTGATGTAATATGTGCACAGGAGACGCATTTTTCTGCTTCTTCCCCCCCTAGTTGCAGCAACAGACACTTCCCCAATGTGTTTACAGCCAACGCTGACGCTAAGGTCAAGGGGGTGATGATAGCCATAAGGGACACTATAGCCTTCACAAAACATTCAGAAATATCTGACCCACAGGGCAGATTTTTGATTCTCATTTGTGACATTAATTCCGCGACTTACACATTGGTCAATATTTATGCCCCAAATAGGCATCAGACTCGCTTCTTTAATAAGATGATGAAAAAAATTTGGCACGTCCAAAGGGGAGCACTCATAATATGCGGTGATTTCAACATCGTTCCAGATCAATCACTGGACTCCACCTCCTTAGCCAAGAGTAGAAATCGCCATCTCCAACCATCTTTATATAAGCATAACCTATATGATGCATGGAGATGTACTCACGCCAACGAGAGGGACTTTACATTCTTCTCCTGCCCACATAGAATATATACAAGAATTGACCTTTTCATAGTGGATCAACATGTGCTTAGTAAAACCAAAGCCTCTACAATCAACACCATCACATGGTCAGACCATGCATCGGTCACCCTCCTCATAGAGGACACGGCGACATCCCCTGCTAATCCAATTTGGAGAGTCAATTCTCACCTGTTACAACGAACAGAACATAGAGACACTATTCAACGTCATCTAAACCAATACTTTACAGACAATGAAAACTCCATACAAAACCACTTTACTCTCTGGAACGCTCATAAGGCGTATATTAGAGGCATGTTTATACAAATGGGGGCGAGGGTTAAGAGGCAGCGGCAGAGTCTCATTAGGAAACTGACAACAGAAATTTCTGACATTGAATCCCAAAACAAACATAAATCCACACCACAGCTATCCAACAAACTATTGCAACTTAGATATGACCTCAGACTTGTCCTTCTAAACGAATTTGAGAGATCTGCCAGGAGATTAAGAATGACCCATTATACCACTGGCAATAAAGCAGGCAAAACCCTAGCACAAAAAATTAAAGGAATAAGATACAAGTCCAAAATACCATTCATCATCCACCCCACCACTAAATCAAAAGAATATCATCCCCAAAAAATCGCAGATGCGTTTAGTCACTTCTATAGCGCCCTTTACAATCTTAAAGATGACAACACTACACACCAACCTACAGTAAAAGAAATAGAACAATTTTTATCCACTCTACCCATTCCCAAATTAACAGAGGCACAATTAACATTACTCAACAACCCATTCACAGCACTAGAAATACAAGACGCCATAGAATCTCTCCCCCTAAACAAATCCCCTGGGCCAGACGGATTCAATGGGGAATACTACAAAGCATTTAAGCGAACCTTAATCCCATATATGGAAAAGGTGTTCAACTCTGCCGCTGCCTCATCCTCCTTCCCAACGGAGATGCTTGAAGCCCTTATTATAACGCTGCCTAAGCCAGGGAAGGAACCAGTCTCTCCTGCAAATTTTAGACCGATTTCACTGTTAAACATTGATGTGAAACTATATGCTAAATTAATCGCACAAAGGCTGGTAAACATCATGCCCAATCTAATCCACCCAGACCAAACGGGGTTTATTAAAAACCGTCAGACCTCAGATGCAACTCGCAGGTTAGTGAACATTGTGCACCTTGCTGAGGTGCAAAAAAGGCCTTCTCTGCTTCTTGCATTGGACGCAGAGAAGGCCTTTGACCGAGTCAACTGGTTGTACCTCTCTAATACTCTGAAGGCATTTGGCTTCTTGGACTACATTCTGAAGGCAATACTGGCCTTGTATTCCTCACCTACAGCTAGGGTATACACCGGGGGAGTTCTATCCCAGCCTTTTAAGATAACTAACGGCACTAGACAGGGCTGCCCTCTGTCGCCTTTTTTTTCAATCTACTCATAGAACCATTAGCTATCTCTATTAGAACAAACCCGCAAATAAAAGGCTTTGATATGGGGTCAACGGTCCACTCCATTAGTCTCTTTGAAGACAACATCATTATATCTATCACAGAGACTGGTTCCTCCCTGGCAGCAGTTCACGATACTTTAAATATGTTCAATAAGTTATCATACTATAAGGTCAATGAAGGCAAATCTTATATTCTGGGACTGGGAATCCCACCTAAACTAAAGGAGGAACCCAATGCAAGGTTTCCATACGTGTGGAAGGAGAGGGGGATTAAGAATCTAGGCATAGAACTTACTGCTAAAACATGCCACTTAGTGGAAGACAACTACTCTTCCTTCCTACATACCCTAACCGGGAAATTGGTGGAACTCTCCAGAACAGAATTGTCCTGGACGGGCCGACTAGCAGCCTTCAAAATACTTATACTCCCCCAATTCCTATACCTATTTAGATCCCTCCCAATACCTGTCCCGGATTCCTTTTTCAAGAAAGCCCAATCCATGATTAATAATTACCTGTGGAAAGGTAAAAAAGCTAGATGTGCATTTAAAAAACTGTTTAAAAACAGGAGAGCGGGGGGAATAGGCCATGTGGTAATGAAAGATTACTATACAGCATCTATATTAGCCCAACTAAAATCCTGGTTTCCTAATACGAATAGTTTGAGATGGAAAGATTTAGAACAATCACAATGTTCAAATAAAAACTTATACGATCTCCTCATAACTAACAAATACAAAGCCCCCAACATAGCTACAGCGTCACCCACAATGGTGGCAGCTCTACAAGCATGGTCGTCCTTGCTGAAAGCTGACACAGAAGATCAGTTGAAAACTGATATCCCATTGCCCCTATCTGCTTTGACACTAATAATCCCAAACCTGAGAACACAACATTGGGTCGCGAAGGGGATCCGCACAGTGGATGACTTAAAAATAGGGCCTTCTATTAAGACATTTAGGGCTCTCCAAATTGAATACAGTCTAGAGGACGTAGAACTATATAGATTTAATCAAATTCCCCACTTTCTAAGATCTAATCCAAACACAGCTACCCCTCTACCATGGAGAATTGCTCTCTACTTCACCAACCCAACATCCAAAATTAAAGGTATATCTCTCTTTTATAATCACCTCAACCAGAAATCAATCTTCGCCAAATCCTCTTCTATGTTGTTGTGGGAAGCCGACATCAAAACCCAATACTCTCCAGAACAATGGCAAAATGATCTTAAACTATCTTATATATCCACGAAAAGCGCTGGATTATGGGAATTAACACAAAAAATATTGCTACGTTGGTATTTAACCCCATCACGACTCCATAAATACGATCCTCAGCATTCTCCACTTTGCTGGAGGAACTGCGGAGCGAACGGTTCCTTATGGCACATTTTATGGGCCTGCCCCAAGTCTCAACGGTTATGGAAAGATATATTTCAGTTAATAAATAAAATAACTAACTTAAACATACCACGCAACCTGGGTTTAGCTATACTATCTCTGAATCTTGACCAATCGCCAACAAGTTGGAGACATGTAGTTTCCCATATCCTAATGGGGGCTAGGTTGGAACTGGTTAGACACTGGAAAAAGGTAGAACTACCTCCTATGAGAGAAATAGTTTCTGACGATAAATACACACATAACATATGAGTTGATGTTCGCATCCTCAGTAGGTCAATATCAACATGAACTCCCATTATGGGAACCTTGGATTGATTGGTACGCTCTGAACGTCAAATAAGACAACTTACCAGATTGCCACAACGTTCTCCCACCCATGATTATCAATATGCACATGCATCTCTCTGAACGCCATATGTCTAAGTCCCAATACCTCCCTTTTGTTCTTACTTATTTATGTTAATGTTCATTTTGTTCTATCTTTACACGCTTAAAATGGAAAACCTATTGCAGCATAAGGCTTCGCTCTATTACTATGAATCTGCATCAGTAATTTATCTGTCTGCACTTTCGATATAAGGACCATCCTTGGGGGTGCGGCCCGCCGGCTCGGTGCGCCCGCCTCCTCCCCGCTGTTTGATCCCCCGAGGGGGGCGGGGGGAGGCGGGCAGCTGGGCGCCTCAGGGGGTGCTCTCCGGGGGCGGTAGGCAGTTAAACAACAGTTAGGCAGTTTACCTATGTGTTTATGTAAGATTCCAATTATGGTCCCAATTATGTGCTGTGCCAACTATGATGCCTTACATAGATTCAATGTATCACGCTTAATGACTTGTAAAATGCAAAAAGGTTTTCTTAATAAAAATTATTGAAAATAAAAAAAAGTAAATTAAAGTACATACACCATACCTGTATAATGCATGCAATTCCAAATGACCTCAGTGTTCTTTTGTACTTTTTGGTCTTTATTTGACTTATTTAATTTTGCTCCCTTGCACATCTGAGTTCCAATAACCACACCAGTATATTATATGTTTGGATTCATTTAAAGAATCCAACTATTTAAGATTGTATCATCTGTCGATCTTTGATCTCCTTTCACTCCTACTTTATATTTGCAACCCAATATTCTTAAAATGGTCACTGATGATTTCAAACCACAAAAAATACTGGGGTATATAAGGCTATTCTTCCAATAGTACCTTTAAACAGAAGTGTTTTGGGACATCAAATTAACAGAATTAGTCCACAGTACAAACACATATAGCAGATATATATTATTTGAGCAGTTTTGGAATGATGCATAGTTTTAGGAGCCCTTTTGGATTTGCCTGAATACAATGCTTGAGGTGATTGTAGCCGTATTAGTGCAATTGTGCCAGAGAAAATTGAGTACTGTCCGTGATACTTTTTTTATTTGCACTAACATGACTTTTTTTCAGGACAAGCTTTCGGGGTATCTCCCCTTCTTCAAGGTCCAAGCAGTACTGAATAAAAACAGTTTTAGCCAAATGTTAAAAAAGAGAAAAGAAGAAAAAAAAACTCTTAGTAAAGGAGAAAGAGGAAAAACAAACAAATACAAATCAATGTATAAGGCCATGATAATTGAACTAGCTGTAGTGATGGTGAGAGAGGACAGGCAGAGTTATAGACTGGGGGGGGGGGGGGGTGACAGTCACAGAGGGGGTCATAAAACTTTAGAATAATGAGGGAGAAAACCTATATCCAAGTTTAAGCCATTATTTTTTGTGTCAAAAAGAAGAATCATTTTTAGTGCAAACGTTTTCCTTTCCTGAGTGGTTCTGAAATCCCCTTTAAGAACTAAAACATTGAGGTTTTCAATAGTGTGGTCCGGTTGTGAAAAATGATGTCCCACCAGTGTGCAGAAATCATCTTCTTTATGATTCTTAATGGAATGTCTGTATAAATTCATCCTTGTTTGCAATTTCTGTCCTGTTTCCCCAACATAACATCCTTTGTTGCACCTCTTGCATTGAATGAGATATACCACATTACTAGAGGTACAGCTGTATGATCCCATGATATTGAAGGTTCCATTTGTGTGTGTGACACTTTTGGATAGATTGATCTGGTTGCACAGTTTGCAACGTTTTTTATTGCAGGGTTTGCTTCCATTATTGGTGACTTCATAATCAGAGTGAAGTTTCCTGCTGATTAGTTTTTGTCTGAGGTTGGGTGGTTGCCTGAAAGCCAATATTGGGGGTTGTTGGAATATTTCTTTCAGAGTATCATCTCTGTTATAATGGGCTGTAAATCTTTGATTATCTTTTTTATCCCTTCTAGTGCTGGGTTGTATGTAGTGACTAGAGGGACACGGTTATTTGTTTTTTTCTCTTTGTATTGGAGTAGATTTTCTCTTCGGGTTTTCAAGGCTGTGTTTATGCTGCTGTTTATGGTTTTGTCTTTGTATCCTTTCTTATGGAAGGAGTCTGCCAGTGTTCTGAGATGTTTATCTCTGTCCTCTGGGTCTGAACATATTCAGTGGTATCTGATGGCCTGGCTGTGTATGATGGCCTGTTTAGTGTGTTGGGGGTGAAAACTGGAACTATGGAGATAGCTGCATCGGTCAGTCGGTTTTCTGTATATCGAAGTGTGAAGCTTGTCATCCCTGATGTATATTGTAGTGTCTAGGAAGTTGACATGTGTGTTTGAATAATCCATTTTTAGTTTGATAGCTGGGTGAAAGGTGTTGATCAATGAGCCAAACTTTTTAAAATTTTCTTCACTTTCAGTCCATATCATAAATATATCATCAATATAACGATAATATCTGTATGGCTTATGTTGTATGCCATTCAGGAATTTTTCCTCCAGGTCGGCCATAAATAAATTTGCATATTGGGGTGCCATTTTACTTCCCATAGCAGTACCCATACACTGGAGATAGATGTCATTGTTGAAAGTGAAGTAGTTGTGTGTGAGTATGAATTCGATGAGTTGTGTAACATCCTCAGCAGTGTATTTGTGGTTTGGTGAGGATGATAAGAATCTGTGACATGCAGCCTATCCATCCTTGTGAGGGATGTTACTGTACAGAAAGTCTACATCCATAGTGACTAGAAGTGTATTAGGTGGTAATCGTATATTGTTGAGCTTGTTAAGAAAATCTGTGGTGTCTTGCAGGAAACTTGCAGTGTTCATGACTAACGGTTTTAACATATTTTCAACAAGGCCTGAGATATGTTCAGTGAGTGTATTCATACCTGTTATGATGGGTCTGCCTGGATTTCCTGGTTTATGAATCGTGGGTAGCATGTACAAACCCTGCAATAAAAAAGTTGCAAACTGTGCAACCAGATCAATCTATCCAAAAGTGTCACACACACAAATGGAACCTTCAATATCATGGGATCATACAGCTGTACCTCTAGTAATGTGGTATATCTCATTCAATGCAAGAGGTGCAACAAAGGATGTTATGTTGGGGAAACAGGACAGAAATTGCAAACAAAAATGAATTTACACAGACATTCCATTAAGAATCATAAAGAAGATGATTTCTGCACACTGGTGGGACATCATTTTTCACAACCGGACCACACTATTGAAAACGTCAATGTTTTATTTCTTAAAGGGGATTTCAGAACCACGCAGGAAAGGAAAACATTTGAACTAAGAATGATTCTTCTTTTTGACACAAAAAATAATGGCTTAAACTTGGATATAGGTTTTCTCACTCATTATTCTAAAGTTTTACGTTAGTGCAAATAAAAAAAGTATCACGGACAGTACTCAATTTTTCCTGAATACAATGCAAATTGCTTTTATCAGCTGGCATTTAAATTATATTTAGATACACGTAACATGAAATGAATTCAGTTTAAAGACTTCTAAAGATGTCAGGAAACTTTCATATGTATAAAACAGTTTGTTACAGTTCACCTAAGCTTCTTTTGTCATTTCAGCTGAATAGTGATTATTTTACTGTCATAAATATTGCAAAATGTCAAGTACAAAAGGACACAGACATATAAATGATGTTATAAATACAACAGGCGCTTTCCAAAGTTAGATTTAAAAAGTCACTGAAAGTAATATTAACATTTTTTTATATTCTAAAACAAAATATGATGCATTCTGTTATGATAGATTAAGTTTCACTTCTCTGTTGATACGCTATCTCTGTCGGAGGCAATATCATGGAAATAAAATATTCTACTGGATCACTATATTAAAGTTGACCAACTATGTAAACAGAAAAATTAAAATTCACTAAATGTCATGCTTGCCTGAAATTAAATTTCTAAGTCCTTGTACTTGCTGCATCTGTATGCACACTGAGCAGCATCCAAGTTCTGGGCCAGAAAGTGTACTCTTCAATAAACTCAAGTCACTAAGCAAAGTATTTGTTCACTCTGTGGTCCAGTATGCCAAAAGGGACTTATGATGCAATACTCAGACTGTGTGAACTTGACTACCCATCAACCTAAATGTTCTTTTTGGCAGGCCCTCTGCTAGGAGAGAACAGAAAGATCAGCTGAAATGCGTATTTACAGTCACATTGATGTTGTATGCCCTTCTAAATATATGTCATTTTGTATAGGTCTTACAGTTAATACCCTCAAGATAAATATGGTGTAGCACAAATAGAATTTCCAATGACTGCTCCAGTGCAATGAAATTTCTGCAATGAAAAAACATAAGTTCCTTCTAACAACAATAAAATGAAATGTCAATAAAATATAATTTGTGGTATAAGATATGGATGAGTAAATAGAATTGTCTGAATTAAAATTGTTGACAAACCCAGGTTTTGCTACTCAGAGTAAATGAACACTGATATTTTTTTATTTTGACTGTGGGTTAGTTAGTGCCTTTACTAAACAATGTATCCTATGGACACACAGCTACAAATCTTTGGGGAACAAAATACAATGGGGGGCATTTATCAAAGTGTTTTGATATCTTTTTATTACACTCACATCTTAAAAATGCAGGCCAAACAAACACCAATTTTCCACAACTGATGCGATGAGTTAATATGTGTAATCTCCTGCAAATAAATAGTGACATGGAGCATTTTTATGCGTTTAAACTAAACTTGTGGCTGCCCTTGGACACAGAACTTTTGCAATGCTATGAAGTTCTCCTGAGGACTTCTTAAGTGTTACTAAAGTTAATATGTTAAAAAAAACACTGACAGGCAGGGTTTTTTTTATAACAGGAGATACTCTACATGTCTCTTCTATCATATATGTCCCCCTGCCTCTCATTGGTAAGTGTACTCAGCTCAAACCACATTTATGACCTGCTCTGTGTGTCGTGGCTATGTGATTACCATACACATGCACTGGAATGACATCACCGCAGCCCAACAATTCAAGTGGCTGAAGATACGGAACCTGCAAGGGAGACTGGGTGAAGATGGGAGCACAGGGTAAACTGTGCCATAACAGTGCTGGAGGGCTGTGTTTCCAGGTAAGTCTGTCATAATGGACTAGTATGCAGTGCAAGGGGTGCCTACATTTGGTAGTGTACATAAGAAGTGGTCCATGACAACCAGTTCCATAAGCAGTGGTCCTGTTAACTTCTTTGGCTGCAACCACTTAGTGACTAGCTGCAACAGGTTGTGTATTTGAGACTGCAGTGAATGGCCAGCTTGATATCTATAGCAAAGCATCTGGTGTGCCTGGACTGTGACGGTCTCGTCAAAGAATGCTAAGAACTTCCCCTTGAGTTTTGTATAGTCCTAAGCATCCTGCACTGGCAGGTCATAGTGGGGCTTCTGTGGTTCTTCTGATTAGGGTAATGAGAATTGCCCACTGGTCCTGAGGCCTGCTCTCTTTCTCAGCCATGTGCTCAAATGTGGTCAACTGTGTCTTCACTGACTTCTTAATGTACCCCCAGCTGCGTTGCCTGGGTCTGGTGAGCCCATATCAGTAGGGCCAAGCTCTCTTTCTGGCAAACCTGAACGTCCTTGTGACAGAGGTCGGCACAATATCCATCCCTGCTCAGGGCCCACACTAATCAGCATGGGCCCTATAAAAACCACAGGACTGCAAACTCACTGCTCCTCTGAGCTTTACATCAGAAAGAGCACAGCACATTCCACCTTTTAACCCAAAACAAACAAAAGTACCTCCCCAAGAACATCCCAAACGGGATCTTCAGCAGATTCTGATAGAGATAGACAGATGGACCCTAGTCCTCTCCATAATTAGGGAGAGAACAACGCTTAAAATGCTCCAGCAGTTAGGACAGTGGAGGACTCCTTCAGTAAAGCAGTTGACTCTGGTGGATTGAAAAATACAACACTAGCTTTGGGTCCTCAAAACATTCCTCTTTTGAACATAGGGGAGGGACCATCAAAGATTTAAAAGCTGGAGTCACTGCTTCTCTTTAGAGCAGAACAAGGCCTTTTTTAGTGTCATTGGTTGCATCAGTGGCTTTTTTAGACCAGGGCTTAGGAAAATATTGTAGGTTATATCCCTCATTACTGGAGGTGACCATGTGTATCGAGAGAGACCCACTTGTATAGGATTCTCAGCTTGGGAAGTAGGGGTGTAGTTTGTAACCCTAAGGGTCTCACATTAGAATATATTTGTATCTTTCCCACCCCATTACTCTGTTTGTCCTGATAAGCTACATTTTTATGAGTATTTGTATGTGATATTTCTTGTAGATAATCGCCCACTTGAAACTGAGAATGGGACTATGATACTCCTAAAGAAAGCCATGTGGATTACCCCACCTGACCGGAGAGTTGGCAACAACTGGCTGTAGGATTATTTTTGTATGATTTTGATTTTGTTTCTGATTATGTTATCATACACATTGATGAATATAAGGTTGGAATTGATGTTTACATATTTTCTATTTTTAGAGCTTGGCTGTAGTGCATCTTCCTGAAGAAGCGGGTTATGACCCGTGAAACGCCCCTTCGTCAAAGTCACAACGAGTCAATCATCCCCTGACTGCAGTGGGGCAGATGAGGAAAATACAGAGAGTATCATAGCACAATTTGTTGTTTATATTTTATGTAATTTTTATATATTTTTAACTTTGTATAATAAAATAGTTTTGATATTTTACCCAGTTGGTACCATTAAAGTCCTTAATCTAGTATGCTAGGGTTTTTTGTGTAGTCTTATTATAGGATGAGGTACCGGACAATTGTTGTCCATCATTTGAGGGCCCAATATTGAGGTCCCTCCTCCCATTCCTTCTTTTTGCTTCAAAACAAGGCCTTTGTGGAGGCTTATATCGAACACTATGACAAACTCCTGGGGGCCTTGTCCTCTAAGCCAAGAAGGTTCTTGGAGGCAGTTGCCAGAAGAGGTACTGCGGTGGGCCAACATTCACACACCCTAGAACAAGTTAACGAGCACGCTTCAGATATTGTGTGCTACACCTAGGATGTTCTGGGCAAGATGGAACTCTACAAAGCTGATATCTTGGGGCAACTCAACGAGTACCAAGTGAAGGTGTTGCCAATCATTGGCTGGAAACTGTTTCTGGTGTGGATTTCCAGGATAATACAGATAACTGAGAACTGAGTAAGATTTATACACACAGAATAACTTGGTTAAGTGACATGTCAAATATTTACATTTATCTGCAGTGCCATACAGCTAATGAATTGGTGTGTTGTGGGAATGCTGTGGGAGATTACTGTTCATCTGTGCCTATAACCTCTGTAGTCACTACCCTGGGGAAAGTTTGTAGGAAGGGGTTTACATAGCCCCCTTATCCCTCCTTATAAGTGATGCCTTATTTCTTGCTTTTTAGGCAAATTTCCTTTATATAGGGTGGTTGGAGCTTAGGAGATGTTGCTGCCCAGACAGGCAGAATGGCATACTGGGGAAGTGAAACCACATCCTTGGTTCCTCCACATGGGCTTCCTGTATAATAGGCTTCCCTGCACATGAGGGTAATCTCTGATCTGATGAGAGCAATTATCCTGTGTTATGATAACAAATATGGGTTTATGTTTAACCAAGGAATAGGGTAAGTATATCAAGTGGAACTTTAATGCTCCATGCACAGTAGTGTTTTTTTAAGCTTCTAGACGCTTTAGGCTATTAGCATTTTTAAGCTTCACCAAATAGGAGCAGAAAAAACATGTTTTTGTAGAGTCTCTTGGAGCGTTTTTCCAGTAGAAAAAAAACTCTATATGCTTCTAAATGCTCCTGCTTCTAGATGCTACTAAAATGCTACTAACATATTTTTTTTCCCCATGTACTGAAAAAACTCTAATAAAATGCTAACGCTCCTAATAGCGTCTAAATGCTTCTAAAATGCTACTAGAAGCTGGCACAAAAATGCTATTATCAGCATTTTTCATCCAGTGTTTTTTTTTTCCTAGCTTTTTTGTAGCTTTTTTGAGTTTATGAAAAATGCTAGCGTGCATGGACCTTAAATGTACCACAAAGAAGAAAACAAATATACAGCTAAAAAGATTACAATATAATTAAATTACAATAAAATGAAAGTGATAGTAAACCCAGGACCCTGCCTTCACTATATCTGGTCTCCCACGGTAGTGTGCAGCTTGTCCCCTCAGCCTCTGTCTTATCAGGAGATAGATCGGGTACTGTAGAGGAAGGGGAGGAATAGAGAAGACAGGATAAAACAGCCTTTTTACATAATGAAGAGGCTTGACCCCTTATTTTTCACAGTGAGCATGCTTTACTGCATATACAGACTTATTTTACTATTGTGAGTCTAGTAACACTTTAAAAACATATGCATTTAGAATTCTGGATTGATGAAGTCATCAGAATAGTACTTGGGATCAACTAGGCTTTCTCAGAATCTGTGCTAATTAAGATATTAACACAATATATCCAATCCTGAAAAACAGCATTATCTGCTAGTAATCAAAGAATCCACTGTCAATATGCGTGACAATATGCAATATGAATATATTACAAAAAATAAAATAATAAAATAAATAAAAACCTTTCCGTACTTTGGGGAAATATGGAAGAAAAAAATGGAAAGAAGGGAGTTTAATAATTTTCTGGAAGTCTCCAGAAGGGCAAACCTGACTGATCTAATTCCCCTCCTGAGACAAATGGGAATGTGCAGGTAGTCCCATTGATGTCAATTGGGAATCAGCAGCTGCTCTTAATTTGACATCTGTGTAGGTGTGGATGCATGTCTCTGAACTCACACTGTCTGTGTGCGCCCAGCACCTGTGTTCATGCAGCCGCTGCATCCTTATGAACATGAATAGAACAGAACACCTGTGCATTCCCATGTGCTTAACACAGCCCTCACATGGGCACACACTTTAGCATGCCCCATGTGAACAAGGCCTTACTAGGAATTTAACGGGTATTGTTTAAGTCATGTTTTTTTTTGTGTACTAATGAGTATATTTTTAGTGAAAACAGTGATTTAATAAACATTTATGCAACTTCTGTGGGACCTAAAAAATCAACTATTGCGTGGGATTGTACTGGGGTCAGTCTGTGCTCCAGTTCAATCCCCCTAGGTCAGTCTGACTGATCTTGGGGGCTATTATACTGGGGTACAGACTGACTTGGGGGGAGGTTTATACTGGGAGACAGATTGACCTCTAGGGGATTATATTGGGGACAGACTGATCTGGGGGGGTTTTACTGGGGGACTGATTGACCTGGCAAGAGGGAAGGATTATACTGGGGAAAGACTGACCTTGTGTCACTTGCTGGGTTGGAGGCCGAGGTGCTGGGAGGGCTCCCCTTGTGGCTGAGTGCAGTACAATCCCTGAAGATGGTTCAGGGAATGCAGTGCCCACAGAAGCAGGGTTTGCCTGGATGCTGAAGACTGGTAGCCAGGAGCAGCTGAAGCAGGCTGTGAAGCTGGGGTGCGTGGCTGTCACAGGAGTACCGTGCAGTGGAGAAAACAAGGATGCAGAGCCGGGAGCCAGGTCGGGGGTCAAACACAGGAAGGCAGTCTATAGCTGGATCAAGGAGGATAAACGTGGAGCAAGCCGGGTCATACACTTGGAGGCAGATGAGAGGGAGTCCAGGAGCCAATCCGGGTCAAACATGGGAAGCAGGCAGAAGCAGAGTCAGGATACAAGCCAAGAGGTCAAGCCAGGAGATCAGGATTCACAGGAGAGCAGGTCAAGGCAAGCCAGGTCAGTATCGGGTAAACAGATAGCAGGATACAAGATCACAGGGTCACAGGAAGCTGATGATAAACCAGCAGTGTGTTGCTCTCAGCAGCAGTCTTAAATAGGCCATTTGGCGCCAGGATCTGGCACGCTATGAGCGTGCCTTCGCGCAATGATATCCTCTATTGAGTCTGCCCGCGCTGGCGTGCATCTGCCGCGCCAATTTGCAATTCTTCTGCCAGTGTGCATGAGAGGGCATCTATTTCCCTGACAGTGCCCCCCCCCCCAAGGGGCAGCTTCCGGATGCCCAGACGGGCCCATCTTTCAGGGTGGCAATTGCGGAAACTTTGCAAGAGTCTTGGGGCATGTATATTACTTGCCGGTTCCCACGAGTTTTTTTCCTCCGGGTATCCTTTCCATTTGGTCAAAAATTGGATTGTCCTACTTCTTCTTCGACAGTCGAGAATGGATTCCACTTCAAATTCTGTTTCATTTCCACTACGACTGGAGGTGGAGGCAGTTCCTCTCTTCCTGGAAATGAACTGGCAATAGGTGGTTTGAGCAGAGACATGAAATACCGTATGAATTTTATAAGAACTTGGTAATACAAGCTCAAGGGCCACCGGATTAATCTCACGCTTAATTTCAAATGGCCCAATAAACCTCTGCCTCAACTTCCGGGATGGACATGGTAGTTTGAGGTTTGTTGAAGAAAGCCACACTTTGTCCCTGACTTTAAAGGCAGGATTTCCCCTTCTCTTTCGATCATGTTGTTTCTTGTAGTCCTCCTGGGCTTTTTGCATGGTCACCTGAAGTGTTCGATAGTTTGCTTGGATAAAACTTATCCTGTCTTGGACAGCCGGAACTTAAGCTTCGGGGATGATATTGGGTAAAAAGGAGGAATGGAATCCATAGTTAGCCCAAAACGGTGACTGGTTGGTAGCAGGGTGCACAGAGTTGTTATATGTGAATTCCACACAGGGTAAGTGGGAAATTGTCTTGGGAGAAAGAACAAAAGCATCGCAGATACTGCTCCAATGTTTGGTTGGTCCTCTCAGTCTGACCGTTACTTTGTGGATAATAAGCTGAGGACAAACAAATTTTGACTGACAATATCTTGCAAAGATTTCTCCAAAATTTGGAAGTGAACTGTACTCCTCTGTCGGGCACGATGCTGTCCGGTATCCCGTGTAACCTAACAATTTCCTTCACAAAGATTTTCACCATGTCCAGGGCAGAGGGAGCACCCATCATCTGCAGGAAATGTACCATCTTGGATATTAGGATAGTGGTAAACCCTTTGGAAGGGGGTAAGTCCACTATAAAATCCATTGATATGTTTTTCAGGGTTGCTCTGGGACTCGTAATCGTCTCAACAGACCCCAGGATCTGGCATGGGACCCCTTGCTATGTTGGCATGTGGTACAAGAGTTCATATATTCTTTACAGTCTGCTTTTAAAGTAGGCCACCATAGTGACCGTTAAACCACCGGTTTTCCAAACCCCAAAGTGGCCAGCAAGCATATGATCATGGAAGGTTTTCAAAACTTGGAGTCTGACCTGTTGGGGGACAAAGATCTTGTTCTGGTGCCAAAGGAAGCCTTCCCGATTTTGAAGAGATGAGGTCTCTGGCTCAGTGCACTGAGTTGATGCCTGCTCAATTGATGTCCTTAAATCTGATTGGATCAGTAGAAAGTTCAGAGGGGATAAGATGGTACTGGGCGTGATTTCCTCAGGAGTATCGGGAAACATCTGGGATAGGGCATCAGCTTTCCCGTTCATGGACCCAGGGCGATAGGTAATATGGGGTCTCAGACATTTGGCAGTGCGAAAATATTCTAGGTTTTTGTGGTCTGTAAAAATCATGATAAGATGGGCGGCCCCTTCCAGAAGATATTTCCATTCTTCCAAGGCAGTTTTAATAGCAAGAAGCTCTCAATCCCCCACATCGTAATTCTTCTCAGGCGGGCTCATTTTCCGTGATGAGAAGGCCACGGGGTGAAGCAATGCTTTGGGGCCTTGGCATGGTGAGAGAACTGCGCCAGTGGCAACTTCAGAGGCATCCACATCAAGGAAATAAGGCAGAGCAGGATCTGGATGTTGTAAAATGGGTGCAGAGGTGAAGAGAGATTTTAACTTGTCAAATGCGGCTTGTGCCTCAGGAGACCATTGGAATCTGGTATGTTGGCGTGTTACTTGGGTAATGGGCAATGTGATGGCAGAAAAGTTCTTTACAAATCTTCAATAGAAGTTTGCGAAACCCACAAACCTCTGAACGCCCTTCTTGTCAGTTGGAGCTGGCCATTCAAGATTGGCTTTCACTTTTTATGGATCCATAGCGATTCCATTGGTAGAGATAATGAGCCCCTGGAACTGGATTGACATCTTTTCAAAGTCATATTTTTCGGCTTTTACATATAGTCCGTACTTTCTCAGGATGCTTAGTACCTTTTTCACGTGCATTCTATGAAGCTCCTGGGTAGCCGAAGAATTGTCCAAATATTCTCGGAAAAAGTCATTTATAAAATGTAGGAACATAGCCGGGGCATTGCATAGTCCAAATGGCATTACAAGGTTTTCAAAATGTCCGAATCGGGTTCTAAATGCATTCTGCCTTTCACCCCCTTCTCCGATGCGGATGAGATTGTAGGCTCCACGTAGATCCAACTTCATGAAAATCTGAGCAGTGCGAAATCTTTGAAAAAGTTTGGGGATCAGAGGGCGCGGATAGTGATTTTTAATGGTGACTTTGTTAAGTTCTCTGTGGTCCACACAAGGTCTTAAGGTCTTGTCTTTTTTTTCAACAAAAAAAATCATGGCACCTGCAGGAGAGGAGGAGGGCCGGATGAACCCCTTTTCTAAATTTTCATTGATATACTGTCAAAGAGTTTCAAGTTCAGTCTCTGACAGGGGAAATATGCGGGCAAAAGTAATCTCGGCTCCCGGAAGCAGCTCAATTGGACAGTCATAGGGGCGTGTTGGTGGGAGAACATCTGCCTTCTTTTTATCAAAGACATTGTGGAATTCCAGATAAGGTGCTGGTATGTACAGATATATGATGGAAGCTGGTTGGACTGCCATACAGTTAGAAAAGTCCTTAGTTTCCGGGACAAAGCAATGCTGCTGACAGTATGAGGAGGTGAAGAGGACCTCCTTCTTGGACCAGTTAATCTGGGGGTCATGTACCTGCAGTCAGGGAATTCCCAAGATGACTGAGAACATAGGGGAGTTCAAAACGTCAAAGCGTATAAGTTCTTGATGGCCGGAATCAGCTGAGGTAAGTATAGGGGGTGTTTCCAGAGTAACAGGCCCAGAACTGGGTATAGAGCCGTTAGACAAATGAACTGTCAGTCTTTGCTTCTTGTGGCAAATGGGAATAGCAAGGTTCTTGGCCAAGGTCAAGTCCAGGAAACAGCTGCAAGCTCCAGAGTCAATTATTGCTCGTAGTTGGACTTCCTCTTCCGCCACCTGCAATGAGATGGGTAGAATAATATGAGACGGGGAAGACCCAGCGACTTGAAAGAATACAGGGTTACTTGGTATTGACTTACTGGGTCTAAGAGGTAATTGTGAATGAAATGTCCGTTTCCTCCACAATAAAGGCATAGATTCACCTGCCAGCAACGGAGTTTTTCAAGTGTCAGTGCAGGACGGACCAACCCAATCAGCTTCTGGTACCGATGCCATAGGGGGTGTCGAGACTGGTGCAGGTGGGGCTTTAGGTAGCACCCAGGTAGGCCGGTAGGTTTGAGAGCGTTCAGACCGGCGTTCTCGCAGACGTCTGTCCAGCTGTATGGCCAGTTGAATGAGACCCTCTAGGGTAGCGGGGGTCCCCATTCTGGCCAACTTGTCTTTGAGATGTTCAGATAGTCCCAGACGGTATTGGTACTTTAGGGCTGCCTCATTCCACCCTGTGTCTGCGGACCATTTGCAAAATTCTAGTTTCGGCCGTAGCCACACGCTGGGGATCGTCCTACAGCTGAGCCATGTTTTCAAAGAATAAGTTCACAGAGTCAATGACTGGGCTCTTTTGCTCCAAAAGTCCATGTACCCATGCTTGGGGCTTCTCGGAGAGTAGCGAGAAGATAAATCCCACCTTCACTGTTTCAAGGGAAAAAGTTCTTGGTTGTAGTGCTAGGTAGAGCCTGCAAGCATTTTTGAAAGCTCTGAACTTCCGATCCCCTGAAAACCGCTTTGGCGTGGGGACTCGTGGCTCTGGTGGAGATACCACCACCATGTGGGTAGCAGTGGCACATTCTGGAGCTGATGCAGAGGCAGCAGAGCTGGCCGTAGATGGCCCTTGGCCTGAAGAAGCTGGAGACACAGTCAAATGTTGCAAACGGCCCTCTAACTGGAATTAGCCTTCCTGAAGTCTCTGTACAGCCTGGATGAGGTTTTTTTTTTCAAAATTGTCACTCTTTTTTTGTTTATAGTGCAAAAAATAAAAACCTCAGAGGTGACCAAATACCACCAAAAGAAAGCTCTATTTGTAGGAAAAAGGGAAATCAATTTTATTTGGGTACAGCATCACAATTGTCAGTTAAAATAACGCAGTTTGATATCGCAAAAATTGCCTGGTCATGATTCTCATGAAGGGGGTAAAACCTTCTGGGGCTGAAGTGGTTAAAATATTAAAATATGTTACCTTTGCAAGATGATTTTTCAGTTTTTAATTATGATTTGTATATAAAATGTATCCCATTTCCTGTGCAAAGTGTATTTGCACTTATGAGAATGAGGTGAAACTGTGTTATTTATTTTTATTTAAAGTGGTTGTCAACTCGTGACAACCACTTTAGCCTACAGGTAAGCCTATAATAAGGCTTACCTGTAGGTGCCCTGCATATCTCCCAAACCTGCACGGTTCAGGAGATATGCAGTGTACTGCTGATGCCGATGTAATTTCAACACATGCACAGTGAAGAAACGGCCTCCGTACCATTTCTTCACTGTGATCTAGAGACTACAGCATTGGGGATACAGTGTTAGCCAGCACTACAGAAGAAAAAGATTTGGGGGTGCTTATTTCAGATGGTTGCAAAATGAGCAAACAGTGTAACCAGGCAATGGGAAAAGCAAATAGAATTCTGGGATGTATCAGTAGAGGGATCACCAGCAGGAGGAAGGAGTTTCTGATTCTTCTATATAGATCTTTAGTGAGACCTCACTTAGAATATTGTGTCCAGTTCTGGAGACCACACTTACAAAAAGATATTGATAAAATAGAACGAGTTCAGAGATGGGTAACAAAAATGGTGAAAGGTCTGGGGGATAAAACATATCAAGAGCGACTTCAGGAACTTAATGTGTACAGTCTGGAGGAAAGAAGGGAGAGGGGAGACATGATTGAAACCATTAAATACATCAAGGGGGTGAATAAGGTTCAGGAGTGCAGTCTTTTCAATATGAAACCAAAATCAAGAACACAGGGACATGACCTCAAACTAACTGGGGGGAAGTTCAAATCTAATCTTAGAAAGTATTATTTTACTGAAAGGGTGATTGATGATTGGAATAAACTACCAACAGAGGTTGTGAGACAGTCAACAGTAAATGGCTTCAAACATGCTTGGGATAAACATAAATCTATAGTCAGACAACAAGGTTAATGTAAAAAAAAAAAAATTAAAAATAAATAAATAAATAAAAAGGGGCAGACTTGATGGACGACTCAGTCTTTTTCTGCCGTCACTTTTCTATGTTTCTATGTTTCTATGATCGTGCCGTGACTGGCGGCTCCTGCGCGTATGCGCAGGAGTGACGTCAGCACGGCTCCGCCAATCACAGAGCTGGAGCCCGCGCTGTGATTGGCCGGAGCTGCGGACCAGGAAGTACCATGTCGCCGGTCACAGCGATGTGCCGAGACCGTTGCAACAGCTTTGTTTAAAGGTAAGTATTCCATAATGAGCTAGTATGTGATGCATACTAGCTCATTATGCCTTTGTCTTGCAGGGTTTTTTATGTGACTTCACAACCACTTTAATATGTAGCGCTACTTCCAGAAGAGCTGGTGATTTTTTTGTGATTTCCCTGCATTCCTGATGATAACATATCTCTGTCACCCAGCACTTACCAACACACCTAAATATATTTCAAAGAATTTATCAGGCCAAGTATAGCCTAAAAGCAGAGATAATTAGCAAGTGTATTTACACAAACCATCAATACGACAATAATGCTACTCTGAGAGCAAGGTTAAACACTTGCAGTATTATAACAGTAATTATTATTATTGATATTATACAAAATGTATGTATTGCCAACAGTTTGTGCAGCACTTTAAAGAGCTTACAATCTAATAGGTAGGGGCAAGTGTAACAAAATTTGTTAGCTGTAGGCAGGATAGGCTACCCTGAAGAGATAAGGTTTCGAGGAACTCCTAAAAGTGGACAGAGTAGGAGAAATCTGAACAGATTGGGGTACAGAGACCCAGAGAATGGGAGAGGCTCTGGAGAATCAGTATGGGAGGAGGAGACAAGGGAGCTAGAGAACAGGAGGCCTTGGGAGAAGCAGAAAGGATAGGTTGGGTGATATATTGAAACTAGATTGGTAACGTAGCTTAGAACAGAACTGTAAATGGCTTTGTATGTTGTTGTTAGTATTTTGAATATTATTCATTGGGCAATCGTAAGCCAGTGGAAGGATTCACAGAGAGGAGTGGAAGACACGGAGCGGTTGGTGAGGTGGATGAGTCTGGCAACGGCATTCACGGTAGACTGAAGGGGGGTAGCCTGCGTAGGGTAGGCCTATGACAAGTGAGTTACAATAGTTAAGGAAAAAGATAACAAGGGAGTGAATGCGTTGCTTAGTGGTTTCATTGGTTAAAAAGGGCATATTTTGGTGATGTTATGATGGAGAAGTTTACAAATTGTGGACATTAATTGGATTTGGGGCTGAAAGGACAGGTCAGAGTCCAGGACAGATAGTTGTATTTTTGATCTTGATGGAGAAGTCAGGGGAGGGGCCATGAGCTGGGGGAAACATTATGAGGTCAGTTTTAGAAAGATCGAGTTTGAGGAAGTGGTGTGATATCCATACTGATATGTCAATAATAAGTTAGTAATGTGAGAGGAGACCGAAGGAGTAAAGTGGGGAGTAGAGATAGATTTGAATGCCATCAGCATAGAGATGGTATTGGAAGCCATGGGAGTTTATTAAAGTGGTAGTAAACCCTCCTATCATTTTCTGCCAAGGAAGCTGTCATCTTGGCCAATTTTTAATCTACAACTGCCATGGTGCTGCACATGTGGTCAGCTATGACACCAGCCATTGGATGGTTTGACAGTTTGGTTTAGAGCACAACCAATGGGAGTGTTACATTTCCGGCACATGCCGGAAATGTAACTGGTTTTTAACCGCTTGCCGACCGCTGGTCGGCAATTGACGGCGACAGAATGGCTCTATTGCGCAAATCGCCGTCATATGACGGCGGCTGCGGGATCGAGCCTAGTGAGCGCACTAGCGCCGCCGGAGGCGCGCCCGCGCGCTCACTGTGTTCGGGGAGGGCCAGGGAGCGGGTGCGGCAGAGTCGATTTCCACCGGCCACCCGCGATGCTCCCCTTCGGAGTGAAAGAACGGAGGTCCGTGTAAGTAAACACGGACCTCCGTTCTGTGAGGGGGAAGGGCTGTGATCACAGCCTTCCTGTACATGGAGGCTGTGACCACTTCCCTTCCCCAGCTAGGGCAGTCCCCACACAGTAAGAACACGCCCAGGGAACACAGTTAACCCTTAGAGCGCCCCCTGCAGGTTAACCCCTTCACTGCCAATGGCATTTACACAGTAATCAGTGCATTTTATAGCACTGATCGCTGTATAAATGCCAATGGTCCCAAAAAAGTGTCAAAATGTTCCGACATGTCCGCTGAAATATCGCAGTACCGCTAAAAATCGCAGATCGCCGCCATTACTAGTAAAAAATAAAAAAAAATAAAAACCCCAGAAATGAATTCTCATCATCCGT
This sequence comes from Glandirana rugosa, assembly GCA_018402905.1. NCBI lineage: Eukaryota > Metazoa > Chordata > Amphibia > Anura > Ranidae > Glandirana > Glandirana rugosa. The sequence goes on along the minus strand of BLSH010373257.1, from coordinate 2,647,039 downwards.
AAACGCGACCACTTTTGTGCAAACCAATCAATAAATGCCGATTGCGATTTTTTTTTTATCACAAATATGAGGAAGAATATAAATCGGCCAAAACCAATGAAAAAAAATGTTTTTTTATATTTTTTTTTTGGATTTGTATTTTAGCAAAAAGTAAGAAATGTGTTTTTTTTTTTGCAAAATTGTCGCTCTTCTTTTGTTTATAGCGGCGATCAGAAATGACGCAGCGGTGATCAAATACCACCAAAAGAAAGCTCTGTTTGTGGGAAAAAAAGGACGAAAATTTCGTTTGGGTACAATGTCGCATGGCCGCGCAATTTTCAGTTAAAGCGACGCAGTGCCGAATCGCAAAAAGGGCTCCGGTCCTAAAGCTGGAAATCCTTCCGGGGCTGAAGTGGTTAAACTGTTAAATGGAAGGAAAAGGAGGGTTCCTGCGCTAGGATATACACATAAACAGATCACACCAAAATAATATTATTATTGGGACTGCCGCCCTCCAATTCTTTCCCTGCGAAGCAAGGTAAGGAGTATTAAAACAAAAAGACTATTTTGGAGTTGGCGCTGTCTCCCTGAATGGTTTCAAGATGTACTTTATAAATATGCTTAGTAGTGTAAAAATTGTGATAGTGATAATATTTGTGCAATGTCCGTAAAAAATAATGAATAAATTATTCCAATCCTGTTAAGAAATCTACAATATCTTGTCGGTTAGCTGTGAAACATGTGTTAAAAAATGTGCTAATTGATTTAAAAGTGCAAAGATGTGAAAATGAAAATATTTTTGCAATGTCCGTGAAAAATCCGTAAAAAATAAGTTAAATAAAATCAACTCATATAACCACAAACTACTTATCACACAATTCTAAAAATTAGACCCCAATTGATAGAAAAAACTAGTGAAAAAGACGGATAAAAATAAATTTATGCAATGTGTAGTCCGTAAATTTCCGTAATATTATATAAAAAACAGTTTGAAAATAAATCTATCCACATTAATAGGTTGACTACTTCTAGAAACACTAAGATGGTAACTGATGAAAAACGGTGACTTTTGTGCCAGATGTTAAATCCACTCGGTAAAAGGTGACTTGTGCTCCCCTCTTGTGCCCGCACTTACCGAAGACTCCTTACCCCTACAGGGGTGTCCCGCATATGGTAAATGGGGTCTTTGAGCTCGATATCCGGTGTCTCACGGTTGGCTACTCCTGGCCGTCTGTCCTCGTCCGGGACCCACAGAGATAACTTCCCCCTCCAGGGGTAACCCGCATGTGGAAAGTGAAGTCCGTATGCTCGATTCCCTGTGCCGCCCCGTTGCCTGCTCCTGGCCGCCTATCCTCCTCCGAGATCCACTAGGACGCCATCCCGATCGTCATCGGTTCCAATCCGAGGAAAAAAAAATGGAGGTCCTCCAATAGTGTAGTATTTTCAATCCAAAGTTTTTATTTAAATGACAACTTTAAAAGCAGCTTGAAAAGACTTTTAAAACCAGCGAGCAGATAGCGAAGGGTTGCAGGTTCTACCTGCTTGAAGAAGGTATAACTCCCCTTCCTGTAATCCCCTTACTACGTTCCACCTGCTAGGTTAGCTCACTGAATGAGGCTCAGATGACGTCAGGTATGACGAAACGCGTAAGGCGTGGCCAGTAGACGTGATATTATCATTCATTCAGTGAGCTAACCTAGCAGGTGGAACGTAGTAAGGGGATTACAGGAAGGGGAGTTATACCTTCTTCAAGCAGGTAGAACCTGCAACCCTTCGCTATCTGCTCGCTGGTTTTAAAAGTCTTTTCAAGCTGCTTTTAAAGTTGTCATTTAAATAAAAACTTTGGATTGAAAATACTACACTATTGGAGGACCTCCATTCTTTTTTCCTCGGATTGGAACCGATGACGATCGGGATGGCGTCCTAGTGGATCTCGGAGGAGGATAGGCGGCCAGGAGCAGGCAACGGGGCGGCACAGGGAATCGAGCATACGGAATTCACTTTCCACATGCGGGTTACCCCTGGAGGGGGAAGTTATCTCTGTGGGTCCCGGACGAGGACAGACGGCCAGGAGTAGCCAACCGTGTGACACCGGATATCGAGCTCAAAGACCCCATTTACCATATGCGGGACACCCCTGTAGGGGTAAGGAGTCTTCGGTAAGTGCGGGAACAAGAGGGGAGCACAAGTCACCTTTTACCGAGTGGATTTAACATCTGGCACAAAAGTCACCGTTTTTCATCAGTTACCATCTTAGTGTTTCTAGAAGTAGTCAACCTATTAATGTGGATAGATTTATTTTCAAACTGTTTTTTATATAATATTACGGACTTTACGGACATTTATGGACTACACATTGCATAAATTTATTTTTATCCGTCTTTTTCACTAGTTTTTTCTATCAATTGGGGTCTAATTTTTAGAATTGTGTGATAAGTAGTTTGTGGTTATATGAGTTGATTTTATTTAACTTATTTTTTATGGATTTTTCACGGACATTGCAAAAATATTTTCATGTTCACATCTTTGCACTTTTAAATCAATTAGCACATTTTTTAACACATGTTTCACAGCTAACCGACAAGATATTGTAGATTTCTTAACAGGATTGGAATAATTTATTCATTATTTTTACGGACATTGCACAAATATTATCACTATCACAATTTTTACACTACTAAGCATATTTATAAAGTACATCTTGAAACCATTCAGGGAGACAGCGCCAACTCCAAAATAGTCTTTTTGTTTTAATGTTAAATGGAAGGGTTTACTACCGCTTTAAGTGACCAAAAGAGGAGGTATAGATGGAGAAGGGGTCCGAGGATAGAACCTTGGGGACCCCTACAGAAAGAAGAAGTGTAAAGACATATTACCTTGTTATGTCTTGTAATTAAAATGACAGAAAAATCTGCGCAAAGACAATTAGTTCTATAGTAGTACAAACAATGGAATGCCATCCAAATAACAGCTATGCACAATGTCTAACACATAAACATTAAAAGCAATCACTCAAAAGGGGGGTGCAGCTCTATAGTCAATAGTCACAATTCATGAGTCCATATACATTGATGAAAATCTTGCGTAAGAGGATAGATCCCACCAGCCGTGATAGAAAACACTCCTCCAATCACCACCGTGAGTTCACCGCTCTTACCATAAGTCTTGCGACCCCCTGAATAAGGGCAGTCAATCGCGCTTGACAATAAAACAGCCTGGAATCGCCTCCTCATCCACGTTCCACATGCAGGCAGGAATAACACACCAAAACAGTCAGCCAGTCATTCATGTAGGAATAAGAACGCTTGGACAATACCCTGCAAAGGTTATACTCACAACCAAGCCTTAGCACATAATACACAGTAATGAAGCCTGCAAAGCTGGGCTTTGCTTAGTTCCTTGGAAGATTCAGCTCAGTTCATCACAGCAACACCTGCTATCAGCTCAGTCATTGGCAGTCCACGGACTCGACCCCACTTCTGATACTAAATCTGTTGTCACGTTTTTGGGTTGTGTTCGATATGTGCAAAGAGAGATCACACAAATACTTAAAAGTATAACAAACACTCAAACATAAGTAACAACTTATTTTACAAATCCGATATTCTTAGCATTACCTTTCTGTCTTGATTCAGATAACATTTTCATTTAACACAGACAACACAATATGCATTCAGCATATCTAAGAACAATTTGGACATACACACATATCTTACGTTACTGCATTTTTACAACCTGAGCGGTCAGCTCATCGTTTTCAATATTCAAACAAGTTTCATTGCTCTGAAACTTCTACAGTCCAGAGACCAATGTTATTACTATCACATACTGAGGCTTCCTGAAGATACAGCAGTTTCATTTGTATATCAGTCTCTCGTCCAATTTTTAAAACAAATACAAAATCACAATCCGGCGTCCAGTGATGGGCACCAAAACAAAAATTGTCTTGCACTTGATCACCTAAAGGTTCCTCAAATAAGCCAGCTAAGTATCTGATTCATTTCCTGTGCTTTCTGAATGTACTGTAGCTCACAATACAAGAACACAACATTAAACCCAGCACAAACAGTCTAGCACAATTCTGCATCGTTTTGTATCTCTTATTTGCAGAAATCAACCCTACTTCCGATACTAAATCTGTTGTCACATTTTTAGGTTATGTTCGAAATGTGCAAAGAGAGATCACACAGATACTTAAAAGTATAACAAATGCTCAAACATAAGTAACAAAACTTATTTTACAAATCCGCCATTCTTAGCATTACCTTTCTGTCTTAATTCAGATCACATTTTCATTCAACACAGACAACTAGAGTTGAGCGAACACCTGGAAGTTCGGGTTCTGCTGGTCCGTCCGAACTTCGGGACAAAGTCCGGGTCCGGGTCCGGACGGAACCCGAACGATCGCACGGAAAAGTTACCCCAAGCAACAGGCACGCTAGCAAGCCCAAGGCAGGCCTGGGCCTGGGCCTGAAACAGGGCTTCAAGCCTGCCTGGTCGTCTTGGGCTTGAAGGTCCACAAGCGAGTTGAGATCAACAGACACAACTTACTTTTACACTAGACTTAATTCTGTCTTTCCATTACGATTCTTACCGCCTAAACATTTTATTCAAAACAATGAATACAAACTCGTAAACAATATGAAAATTCATAGACACACTAGAGAGAAACGTGTAAAGCTTGTATTGGATTTTTACACTGTTGTCTAAATCATAGCCTTCATCCC
>BLSH010373257.1:2627048-2637959 GCA_018402905.1 Glandirana rugosa | reverse complement strand
AATTTGGACATACACACATATCTTACATTACTGTATTTTTACAACCTGAGCGGTCAGCTCATCGTTTTCAATATTCAAACAAGTTTCATTGCTCTGAAACTTCTACAGTCCAGAGACCAATGTTATTACTATCACATACTGAGGCTTCCTGAAGATACAGCAGTTTCATTTGTATATCAGTCTCTCGTCCAATTTATAAAACAAATACAAAATCGCAATCCGGCGTCCAGTGATGGGCACCAAAACAAAAATTGTCTTGCACCTGATCACCTAAAGGTTCCTCAAATAAGCCAGCTAAGTATCTGATTCATTTCCTGTGCTTTCTGAATGTACTGTAGCTCACAATACAAGAACACAACATTAAACCCAGCACAAACAGTCTAGCACAATTCTGCATCGTTTTGTATCTCTTATTTGCAGAAATCAACCCCACTTCCGATACTAAATCTGTTGTCACATTTTTGGGTTATGTTCGAAATGTGCAAAGAGAGATCACACAAATACTTAAAAGTATAACAAATGCTCAAACATAAGTAACAAAACTTATTTTACAAATCCATCATTCTTAGCATTACCTTTCTGTCTTAATTCAGATCACATTTTCATTCAACACAGACAACACAATACGCATTCAGCATATCTACGAAAAATTTGGACATACACACATATCTTACGTTACTGCAGTTTTACAACCTGAGTGGTCAGCTCATCCTTTTCAATATTCAAAGAAGTCTCATTGCTCTGAAACTTCTACAGTCCAGAGACCAATGTTATTACTATCACATATTAAGGCTTCCTGAAGATACAGCAGTTTCATTTGTATATCAGCCTCTCGCCCAATTTATAAAACAAATAAGAAAATTGCAATCCAGTGTCCAGTGATGGGCACCAAAACAAAAATCGGCTTGCACCTGATCACCTAAAGGCACCTCAAATAATCCAGCTAAGTATCTGATACATTTCCTATGCTTTCTGAATGTGATGTGGCTCGCAATACAAGAACACAACATTAAACCCAGCACAAACAGTCTAGCACAATTTTGCATCATTTTTGTATCTCTTATTTGCAGAAATCGACCACACTTTTGGTACCAAATCTGTTGTCACGTTTTTGGGTTGTGTTTGAAATGTGCAAAGAGAGATCACACAAATGCTTAAAAGTATAACATTTATTAAAAGTAATGACATATACAGATAAAGATAAATAAAATATCAAGAATTATTAACTATATGTGCTTTTTCCCTTGCCATGGAATCTCCTTTGCTGTTTCGCAACATGGCACCAGGTAACCAGGACCAAACACTTGCCTCATGGCCGTTCTGGGTGAGACTAACTTATTCCAGTTTGGGCTGTTTTATTAAACTTGTGTATAAGGAATAGACCACCCCCAAACCAACTCCCTATGCAATATGACCCCTCAAGTACTTGACCAGTTAACAATAACATCCCTTTGGTATATGGTAGAGCTATGCTTATGTCTTTATTTAGCTCTTTGACCATGATGTAGAGGCTTAGAATTCATTAGTGAGCCACAATATGAACCAACAATAATAGGGCAATATGAAATATGCAATTTCCCCAACAGGGCAGGACAAGGGTTTTTATTATAGAGGAGCTCAGTAGCAGAACAGAAAAGAGATGCTTTAAAGTGGCAAAGGTTTGGTAATCGTTTGTTGCTTGGAAGGATGGTGGGTTGAAAACTGTGAAAGTGATGCGGTTGTGGTCAGAGAGAGGAAAGGGCATGACGGTGAGGCTGCAGGGAGTGCTAAGATGGGAGAATACAGGATCAAGAGTGTTATTATCAGAGTGAGAGGAGGACTGCGTGAGGTCGAAAGATGAGGTTAAGTTCAGAATTTGAGCTAAAACTATTAACATTAATGGGGATGTTAAAGTCAACAAGAATGATAGGGGGTATTTCAGAGGAGAGAAAGTGTGACACTGGTCCAGGAGGCCGTTATATCACTGCACTATTTAGAGAAATTGGAAAAAACAGATGAATACAATGAGTCTCAAAATAAACAAAAGCCACACACATGGATCAGAGCTTCCAAATGCACTGATTTTAGATTGGTAAGACTTGGTATTGTACCATAGAAGCAAACACATGATAGTGGTCAAAAAATGACTCCTCAAAGGAAAGTAATGCCACTGTGAGTATTAAAGTCCCACCTCCCAGTGTGTTTTGTTACAATAGGACTTTTTCAAGACAAATATTGGGTATTCACTGGGTAATCAGGGAAGCTAAAAAGCTTCATATTTTAAAAATGTAGCTCACCCTGGCCAAGCGAGTCACCAGGCACTTCTGAGAGACCAGCCTTCACCCTGGCTCTCTCCAGCAAGGGGCCTCCCCTGGATCTTCTCACCTTGGCTCGGCTTCCTCCAGGCAGGGCAGGACAGCTTCAGGACCACTTTAGCATACGTGGGCTTCGGGGCCTAATCAATGAAGCTCCCTCCAACAGCACCTCCTCCGACCCTAGCCTAATGCAAGAGATCAAGCACATAGACTGTCCCAAATATATATCATTACCCAGCATGCACCAGTGGCCATGAACCTCCTCCTGAAATATAAAGATTCATAACTCATAATAAATTAGGAGTTTTGCAGCTGCCCAAAGATAGAGGAGGACTAGCTTCCCCTAATGCTTGATTGTACTACTTAGCATCACAAATTCAACATCTATATGGTTGGAATGTTATAGACTTGGAGGACCCTATACAGCAAATTATATTTTCTCAACTTCCAGTGAAGATACGGGTGAAGTTAATAGCCACTCATTATTTTTATAGTAAACTTTGTTATCCTATATTGTATTCAATCCATAAAGTCTGGTCCGTTGTCCAACAATTCACTTCTCACGATGGATATAGCCAATACAGTCAGGTCCATAAATATTGGGACATTGACACAATTCTAATCTTTTTAGCTTTATACACCACCACAATGGATTTGAAATGAAACTAACAAGATGTGCTTTAACTGCAGACTTTCAGCTTTAATTTGAGTGTATTTACATCCAAATCAGGTGAACGGTGTAGGAATTACAACAGTTTGTGTCTCCCACTTTTTAAGGGATCAAAAGTAATGGGACAATTGGCTGCTTAGCTGTTCCATGGCCAGGTGTGTGTTATTCCCTCATTATCCCATTTACAAGGAGCAGAAAAAAGGTCCAGAGTTAATTTCAAGTGTGCTATTTGCATTTGGAATCTGTTGCTGTCAACTCTCAATATGAGATCCAAAGAGCTGTCACTATCAGTCAAGCAAGCCATCATTAGGCTGAAAAAACAAAACAAACCCATCAGAGAGATAGCAAAAACATTAGGTGTGGCCAAATCAACTGTTTGGAACATCCTTAAAAAGAAAGAACGCACCGGTGAGCTCAGCAACACCAAAAGACCCGGAAGACCACGGAAAACAACTGTGGTGGATGACCGAAGAATTCTTTCCTTGGTGAAGAAAACACCCTTCACAACAGTTGGCCAGATCAAGAACACTCTCCAGGAGGTAGGTGTATGTGTGGCAAAGTCAACAATCAAGAGAAGACTTCACCAGAGTGAATACAGAGGGTTCACCACAAGATGTAAACCATTGGTGAGCCTCAAAAATGGGAAGGCCAGATTAGAGTTTGCCAAACAACATCTAAAAAAGCCTTCACAGTTCTGGAACAACATCCTATGGACAGATGAGACCAAGATCAACTTGCACCAGAGTGATGGGAAGAGAAGATTATGGAGAAGGAAAGGAACTGCTCATGATCCAAAGCATATCACCTCATCAGTGAAGCATGGTGGTGGTAGTGTCATGGCGTGGGCATGTATGGCTGTCAATGGAACTGGTTCTCTTGTATTTATTGTTGACGTGACTGCTGACAAAAGCAGCAGGATGAATTCTGAAGTGTTTCGGGCAATATTATCTGCTCATATTCAGCCAAATGCTTCAGAACTCATTGGACGGCGCTTCATAGTGCAGATGAACAATGACCTGAAGCATACTGCGAAAGCAACCAAAGAGTTTTTTAAGGGAAAGAAGTGGAATGTTATGCAATGGCCAAGTCAAGCACCTGACCTGAATCCGACTGAGCATGCATTTCACTTGCTGAAGACAAAACTGAAGGGAAAATGTCCCAAGAACAAGCAGGAACTGAAGACTGTTGCAGTAGAGGCCTGGCAGAGCATCACCAGGGATGAAACCCAGCGTCTGGTGATGTGTATTCGTTCCAGACTTCAGGCTGTAATTGACTGCAAAGGATTTGCAACCAAGTATTAAAAAGTGAAAGTTTGATTTATGATTGTTAATCTGTCCCATTACTTTTGGTCCCTTAAAAAGTGGGAGGCACATATACAAACGGTTGTAATTCCTACACCGTTCACCTGATTTGGATGTAAATACTCTCAAATTAAAGCTGAAAGTCTGCAGTTAAAGCACATTTTAATCGTTTCATTTCAAATCCATTGTGGTGGTGTATAGAGCCAAAAAGATTAGAATTGTGTCGATTTCCCAATATTTATGGACCTGACTGTATATGCCCATATTGAACAACCTACCACTACCAGAAGTAGTAAAGCTTAAAAACTTTGAATCATGGAAAAAGACTGGCATTGTCTTTCTTTACCAGCTTTTTGACAATGATGTTATTCAACCATTTAATAAACTGGTGGAGAAATACCACTTATACAATAAATCATTTTTTCAATACTTGAAGTTGCGGCATGCTCTGCAGAGTCAAGCAGCAACTTTCCCATTAAAATTTGTTTTGTGAATTATAAAAGAAAAACTGTTTCAATAAAAAAATCTGATTTAAAAAAAAAAAAAAAAAAAAAAGGTTCATAACATAAATGCACAACCAAACTGAGCTTAGGGAAAGTCCAAATACAAACTTTGCAATCAGTCTGAGCTGCCTGAAGCCCTGCCAAAAACTAAACTTACATAGTAGCCCCAGTTTAGGACCAGGGGGCTACATGAAGATAAGACTGGGAAAAGTAGGAATTAAGAGAGAGAGGAGAAAGGAGAGAAAACAAAAGCGTGCTGGCCAACTGCACACATGTGACTTTTGAAGGCAGCCAGGGAGAGGGAAATATACTTCAGAAACCGAAATAAGTACAACTCCTTGAATGTCCAATAAGTCTGTGATGCCATCCAGGTTTCCCAGGCTCATGTCATGACTCCTACATTCTCTGCCACACAGTTGAAGCAGTTTTCACTATAACTAAAGCCGGACATAGATGGATTGAAATTTGTCTGGTTCCTTTTGATCCAGCTATATTTGGCTGGTTGTACCGAAGTTGATCTATCGATCAGTACAATCAGCCTGTCTATTTTTTGCCTCCTCCTAGAGGAATGAGTACATGGGTGCATTAGTACACTTACTCATTCTCACAAAGAGTTAAATGTAAATAGACACACAAGCACCTTGAAAATGTCTTTTATTGAAACAACACATAAAAAAATGTAATAATGGCCCACATTATAATTCCACATTAGACCCTAGAACATGGGCTATTTCTACAGAGCCATGTAGAACCCTGTGGTACTTCTTTAGTGCTTACCACCCCCCCCCCCCCCAGGGCCTGTTGAAGATAAACAGGTTTTCTTCCAAATAGTGAACTTTAACAGTAGAGGGGTTTAGGGTCACGGGATACTCCAAACAATCAAGGAAGGATTAACTTCCATCTGATGTTCCCACAAGCAACTTTTCTGTGAGTAGGAGGTTATGGCTAGTATGCTGACTGCCCTGCAACAGCAGGCCATAAAATAACCTTTGGCAACTGGTTCCCCTCTGGCACTTGCCCAGCTATCAGTCCCAGTGAAGTCTTTACTCACAATGTTCCAGGAGCTGTCCTCCAACCACCATCCTCTGGCAAATCCTCTGTGAAGAAAATAAGGATCCCTTTTTCAGTCCAGATCTGAGACAGTGCCCTTTAGAAAGGATACTTCTTTTCTTTTCAGGCCCTCAGCCCAACAACCGCTGAGGTTCAAGCAGCAATCCCTTGTCTCTTTGACTATCTCCCAAGGCAACAGCCACCAAGCCCACTGGAACCCTCCCTGATAAGGAAAAATATCCTGCTCAGGCCTCCTGCACATTTAAAAAGTTAAAATATCTCTTTAACTTTTTAACTCCACCATTGTCCAAGTGGTTTTACAATCAGCTGCTGAGGAAACATCCATGCATCTGGCTCCTTCCCAATGGATGGTGCAATTACTCTTTTGGCACATTGTTAGCAACTTAGCACCAAACTTATTTAGTAGTGTCTGCTGAACATGCACCAACTCTCCAGCCACCTTCTGGAAGCCCTATTCCAGGGACTGGCCAATGGCATGATAAATATTCACCTGATCATTTGAATCTCCCTCCCTATGCTCTGGAAGCTTCTACTAGAGGCAGGGGAAAGCAATCAAACTCTCAGCTCAGGAATCCAGATCAGACCCAACTGATCAACAACTACTTCACTCACTACAGTGGAGACAAAAACTAAATTTATCGAGCAGCCTAACTAGGAGGGTGCTACACCTTATTCTGGGGACAGGGCTAGCTTCTATTCAGTTCCCCACTAGAGGTCCCCACTTCCTGCTCAATTTCAAGATAAGTAGCAAGGAGGGGTGGAGTTGTGTGGTAAAATGAGGAGCAAAGAAATAATGAAAAGTCTGCAAGGACTAAAGTGCGTATCTTAGCCCCTGTAGGACCCTTGGGGCCTAGTCCTTCCTAAAATGTAAAGATTCTGTAATGGGCTTCCCTCTTGGAGAACTCTGTAACCTTGAGTGTACATAGCACTGTACAGAAGCAGCCAAGCTCAATGGAGCCACAAAGTATTGGACTGTTGCAAACTATGTTGCTCTGAACAAAATAGTTCTATGTAATATGCATGATCCCCATAACTAAGTTCCGGGGGTGGCGGGGGGGAGTGAAATGCATTGGGTGCATGGCCTGGTCGGAAACCAATCCATTGCCATTGCCACTTTATTCATTGCAGCATGACACCATAGATGTGTGACTTTCAGGGGTCACCCCTCCTTTCTTAAAACTATGCTGTATGTTGCTTATTGTGAAAGTAAAAGAAAAGTAAGAAGCAGACTGAGTCTGTCCATGGCTGTGGTGACAGGTCCCCTCTCTGGACCAAGTACCAGGAAACTGTTTGTCCGTTGTGTATTTGGGCTGTGTGTGTAGCATGGCCCAGACAGACCCTGAAAGCACAACAACAGGAGCCTCCTACAACTTAGTTGTTAAGAAAAGTGTTATATCCCTGAAAAAGGCCTAGGAGGCCATTTAGTTTGAGCCAGAGCATAGGCCATGGGTTTCTAACCAGTATTGCTGCAATTCATTTTACTGATCCCCTAGTGTGAGAGCTGGCAGATCAACCACCATTAGGGGAAACTGAGGACTGACTGCACTGGTATTGGTGACACTTACTGTAAGGTCCGTTTTAAAAAAAGGAGATCATTTATGTTGCTGTGCACACTGCGGGTTATTGCTGGATATACTTCTACATTGCACCAGCACTTTACGTTTCATTAATAAAATGTAGAGTGCAGTGCCTTAGATATTTTGGGGTTTGTTTTCTGCATAATTCTGAGAGAAATGTCCCTGATAGGACCAAAGTAAGGTCATGTGACCCGTCCTCTTACCACTCTCCCCTGATAACTAGAATGTTTGCTTCAGGGCATTCAAGCTGGTCGCTTATTTTGTATTTAGCTCTTTGTGGGGCACATTTAATGCAACTGACAATATGTAAACAATAATTCTCTACTTACTACACTGAGCAAAATTATAAAGACAACACTTTTGTGTTTGCCTCTATTTATCATGAGCTGAACTCAAAGATTGAGCCAATCACTATTTCAGACCATGCCCCCATAAGTCTGACGCTTCGGACAGACTTGAGAGGGAATGCAGAACGCACATGGCGACTGAACAAATCTATTTTAGATGATAAGTCGGCCATGGAAACCCTGTCCCGTACATTAACATCATATTTTGAAATAAATATACCCGGGTAAGTTTCTGGTCAGGCAATATGGGAAGCACATAAAGCCGTAATTAGAGGGGAATTTATTTTACAGGGATCCTGTATTAAAAAGATGAGACAAAAAGAAATTAAGGACTTACTAGATGAAAACCATAAACTGGAGATTAAACATAAAACCCACCTGAACCAGGCGGACATACAGAGATTGGAAACCTTGCAGTCCGATCTAACGCATTGTTTAGATCGCAAGGTCAGAAATAAATGCAGGTACTTTGCCTATCGATTCTACGAGCAGGGAAATAGATATGGTAAGTTACTTGCGAAACAACTGAAGAAAAAACAAGACTCACGGCATGTACATAATCTACGGTGCAGAATAAACAGATAGTAGATTCTCAAACAATAGCCTCTGAGTTTCAAAGGTTTTCTAAATCTTTGTATAACATCAACCCGCAATTAACAGGAGAGGCAGAGGAGGAGCAGAGGAATAGAATTTGGGAATATTTAAAAGATTCAGGGTTACCAGATGTACCTCGAACAGCTCTGGAGTAGATGGAAAGGCCGATCTCCAAGGAAGAACTGGGAGAGGTGATAAAGACCTTGGCAATGGGTAAGAGCCCAGGGCCAGACAGCCTCACAAATGCATATTATAAGAGGTTCATCTCCATACTACTGGAGCCACTTTGTAGATATTTTAATTCAACAACGAATTCCAACCCCTTACCACAGGAAGCGTTGATAGTTTATATAACGGTTTTACCGAAGCAGTATTGCGCTAATTATAGGCCCATCTCCCTCCTGAACTCGGACACAAAGCTTCTAGCTAAGATCCTAGCCCTTCGACTGCAGGATCACGTGGTGAAACTAATTAATCCGGATCAAACAGGCTTCATGAAGGGCCGAAGATAATACCATCAGGGCCCTCCACATATTACACTGGGTACAAAATGGACCAGATTGGACCCCCTGTGTAATATTATCAATGTATGCAGAAAAAGCATTCGATAGGGTAGGCTGGATCTTTCTGTTCAAGGTGTTGTGAGGGATGGGCCTGGGGGAGCAGATGATATGATGGGTACAGGCCCTTTATACAAATCCAAGGGCAAGAGGTAGGGTCAATGGGAGGCTGTCTGACTATTTTAGCATACGAAGTGGGACCAGAAAGTCCCCCCAAAGATGGCCACATCTCTGCAACCCTCGTTTCCATTTATATGACGCTCAGATTCATTACCTTATCTCGGGACTTATATAACCCTGGACCCTAAACTCCTATACGATCTTAAATATGGTACTTTAATGACAAGCATTTCAAGAGACCTGCAGGGATGGAGACGTCAACCTTTGACATGGTTCGGCAGAGTGAACGCGCTGAAAATGAATATACTACCTAAAATAATTGACATCATGGGGTTTATTTACTATAGCACCATGGGGGAACAAATGGTCACAAACAACTAAAATCCCTAGAAAACGACTAAATCTAGTCAGAAAAGGTATTCACTAAAGCCCTGAGGGAGAAAATAGTTGCAGAATCAAATTCACTATAGCACCCAAACAGCAGTGACTGGCTAAAAAACTAGTCGTGGTAAAAGCAAGGGAATTGCACATGGAAATAATGTTTGGAGCATGGTATGATCACCTAAATTGTGCTAAAATATGCAGTATATTATTTAAAGATAATCTGCTTTTAAACTGTGTGAAAAAGTGACTTTACTCCTAGGCACAGAGCACAGCTGAGCACAACTGAGCATGCTCAGACACAAAACAAGTGTCAAAATAACTCTCATGGAGCTATTCCTTGAGTTGTTAGTAAATACCAAAATGTGACTTATTTTACACACATTTTTTGGGAGTGAAGATGAAAGTTATTTTGCCAAGTGCAAGTTTCTGCCATTCATTCTAATGGTACAATTGTTACTTTATCTAATAAATTAATTTCATGTTGAAAAGAAATGCATCTTTCTCTCAAATAAATTGTCCTGGCAACAATGTTGCACATTTGATAATCAATTTTGTTTTTAAGAATGCTACAATGTGAAATCTCTTCATGTTTTGTAAATATTTTTTTTTAATCGGTCAATTTCACTTTGCTGCTGTCCAAGTCACAAAAATATTTCCCCAAACTCATACAGATGTCTTTACAAACCACAAACAATACCATTGCTTATGGAAATTTAAAATTAGTCCCATTTTTTTTATTCTTTTCAAATTATACTAATTTGAGCCCCAAAAATGTGATATGTGTACCAACATCAGAAATAAAAATGTCATTACCAAAAATCTGAGGATAACTTTATTATAATTATTTTTTTATTATATAATAATTTACTTTATAACAATTAATATATTCTATGCTCACGCAGCAAGAACCACCAAAAACCACAGATACAATTTTAGAAGATTTACTCCTGACTAATGTAAGTCCTGTATATTCCTAGACATGCAGTATCTGTATATTTATGTGTAGGAGGACTTGTTGCGTGTAAGCCCTGTGGTTTAAAAAGTAGCAGTTCTGTCTACCATTGCAGACGTCCTGAGTTTGATTCTCAAGCATGTCACTTCATGTAGAGATGTTGTTTGTCCTCTCTATATTGTTAAACATAACTCAGGGACTTACCTAAATTATGTCTAAATGTAGTATTTATGTGTAGGAGGGTTCCACCACCATTGCAAATCTTGCCAGATATACTAGTTATACTAGCTAGGCAATGGGGGTGCCTACCTTTACATGCACATGAACTTTAATGGGATCCCAGTCTAAGTCCGTAGGGTTCAATATTGAGTTGGCCTACCCTTTGCAGCTATAACAGCTTCAACTCTTCTGGGGAAGGCTGTCCATAAGGTTTAGGGTGTTTGTCTATGGGTGTATTTGTCCATTCTTCCAGAAGTGCATTTGTGAAGTCAGGCACTGATGTTGGATGAGAAGGCCTGGCTCACAATCTCCACTCTAA
>BLSH010373257.1:2604600-2626009 GCA_018402905.1 Glandirana rugosa | reverse complement strand
ACCCCCCCCCCGAGGTCCGACGTTCGCGTCTTTCCCATACCTCAAGCCCCCCTTAGGGAGTCACAAAACATTATTGTAAACCTCACCGGAAGGGGAATTTTAGGTAGGGACTCGGTTTCCCGAACCATACCTAAACCCGCCACCCCCTGTTATGTAATATCGACGTTCGTTCAACTTTAATGTAAAAACTAGTTACATCCCCTCCTACACCCTCGATATACACCACACCCACCCCAAGTAACTAAATAAACCGTAGTGGTGTGTTAACGAACGTCGGGTACACGTGTGTCGTGAAGGACAAAGGTCTGTGTAATGTGAAGGAGGACTACATATAGACATTCAAATAAATCAATGAACCCCACCCACACCACATATAGCTCCCACATCCTCCCCTACATTGATCAAAAATGTAATTTCAACTTGCTTGCAGCTATAATGTATTGTCCCCCACCGCCCAAATCCATACCAAGCCCTTTGGCTCAGGGATGGATTTTAAGGGGAAGGCCACTCCAAATGTTATTACAAAACACTGAGGGATTCCCCCCGAACTCCATACCCTTTCTGCGCTTGCAGCCTGGAGCCCCCCCCCCACCCCCCTCAGTGCCTCTTGTACCTATGTTGATGAGGACAAGGGCCTCTTCCTGACAACCGTGGTGGTTGGGGGGCTGACCAAAATTTGGAAGCGCCCATTAACAAGGTGGCCACCAGATCCTGGCCCCCCATGTGAATGGGTATTGGCTACATCATACCCATTCACCTAAAAAGTGTAAAAATTTAGACATTTTTTGTCCCATCTTTTATGTTAAAGTGTCTTGCGATGTACATCCATGGTCAATAGGGATGGTCCCCCGGTTCGACTCAAAAGTATGTTCGAATCGAACATCGGGGGGGTTGCCGAATCCTGAACATTATGGGGTGCTGGTGGGAAATTTGAATGGCCCATAATGCAGTGAAATTGTGGGGGAATGCTGCCCGCTGATTGGCCAAAGCATGTACATGCGCTTTGGCCAATCACAGCATGCTCTGCTGTGAGAGCCATGATTGGTCAAAGGAAGGGTGCCTTTGGCCAATCATTGCTCAGCGGGTCTGAGACCACACCCACACTATATAAGGCCACTTACACAGAGGCCAAATATAGTGAAAACATTTGCGGAGATAGCAAAAAGGTAGGCAGTGGCATAGGAATATATATGTACAGTATGGTATATATAATACACTGCATTCATTTATTTCAGGGACTTATATAGCCCTGTCGTTTTACATATATATTGTACATTCACATCAGTCCCTACCCTCAAGGAGCTTACAATCTACGGTCCCTAACTCACATTCATACATATATTAGGGCCAATTTAAACAGGATCTAATTTACCTACCTGCATGTCTTTGGAGTGTGGGAGGAAACCAGAGTATCTGGAGGAATCCCACACAGACACAGGGAGAGCATGCAACCTCCAGGCAAGTAGTAATATGGTTGGGAATTGAACCAGTGACCCATTTGCTCCCAGGCGAAAGTGCTAACCACTACACCACTGTGTAGACTATATACAGTGCATGCACACTTGGAAAAGGGTCTGGCATAGATTTTAAGAGGAACTCCACGCCAAAATTAAACAGAAATTTTGGGAAGGGGTCCCCCACAAAGTCCGTACCAGGCCCTTCAAATCTGGTATGGATTTTAAGGGGAACCCCATGCCAAATTTTGGGAAAATGGAGTTGGGGTCCCCCCACAATGCAAACCAGACCCCAAAGCACCCTCCCCATGTTGAGGGCATGTGGCCTGATAAGTTTCAGAGGGGGCGCACTCATTCGTCCCCACCCCCCTGCCATGCCAGGACTGCATGCTCGCATAAGGGTCTGGTTTGGATTTTGGGGGGAGCCCAACACCATTTTTTATAAATTTGGTGTAGGGTTCCCCTTAAAATCCATACCAGACCCGAAGGGCCTGGTTTGGACTGGGGGGGACCCCAACGCAATGCTTTTTCAGTGATCTTTATCTATATTGCAGGGAACCAGCAATACATTCCAGCCACAACCGATTTTAAATGACAATTTTTCCTTTACAAATATCATTTTGCGGTGCCACTGTTCTAAACATCACAGTGATCCATACTAAGGGGACCCATCAAGCACAATATTTAAGCACTTACCACCCGCCTACTGCAACGTAATGGCGGCAAAGTGGTTCGTTATCGCAAACCGCCCTCACCTGACAGCAGCTGCGATGACTAGCATTGTGAGCACGCGCATGCTGCTGGAGGCACGCTTGCGCGCTCACTGTGGGGGGGGCACTGGCTACCCGTGATGGCCCCTTTGCAGTGAAAGAACGGAGGTCCGTGTATGTAAACACGGATCTCCGTTCGGACAGAGGTGGAAGGGCGGTGATCACAGGATTCCTGTATATGGAAGCCGTGATCACTCCCCTCCCCCTGGCAGCCCAGCCCCCATACAGTTAGAACTCCCCATAGGGAACACAGTTAACCCTCTCCAGGTTAACCCCTTCACTGCCAATGGCATTTCTACAGTAAGCAGTGCATTTTTAGACCACTGATCGCTGTATAAATGCCAATGGTCCAAAAAAAATGTCTAAATGGTCCGACATGTCTGCTGTAATATTGCAGTGCCGCAAAAAATCGCAGATCGCCGCCATTACTAGTAAAAGATTTAAAAAAATACAACTCCAGAAATTAATTTGCATCATCCCTAAATGCAGCAACTTTTGCGCAAACAAAACAATAAATGCCGATTGAGATTTTTTTAACAAAGAAAGGAGGAAGAATAAAAATCGGCCAAAAACAAGTAAATAAAATTATTTTTATTTTTTTACAATTGGATTTGTATTTTAGCAAAAATTAAGAAAAACTGGTTATTTTGAAAAATTGTCGCTCTTTTTTTATTTAGAGCGGCAATCAGAAATGACAGAGGAGATCAAATATCACCAAAAGAAAGCTCTATTTGTGGGTAAAAAAGGACCCAAATTTGGTTTGTGTACAACGTCGCACGACTGTGCAATTGTCAGTTAAAGCAACGCAGTGCCAAATCGCAAAAAGTGCTTAGGTCCTAAAGCGTGAATTCCTTCCGGGGGTGAAGTGGTTAAAGGAATTTTTTTTTTTTGTCACTTTAAGGCTGGGTTCACACTATCCGACAAAAAAAAGGTCCAACTTTGATCCTACTTTGCTGTGCGATTTATGGTTCTACATAGGGTCCAAGTCGAACCGTTTTTTTGTGAACAGGGATCCGACAATACCATGCGACTTATGCTCTGGGGATCTTGAAGGGGAACTCCACGCCCAATTTTTTTTTTTTAAATGGCATGGGTCCCCCTCCAGGAGCATACCAGGCCCTTTGGTCTGGTACGGATTTTAAGGGGAACCCCCACGGCAAAAAAAACGGCGTGGCGCCCCCACTGAAATCCATACCAGACCCTTATCCAAGCATGCAGCCCGGCAGGCCAGGAAAGGGGGTTTGGACAAGCGAGCGTCCACCCCCTCCTGGACCATACCAGGCCGCATGCCCTCAACATGGGGAGTATGGGTGCTTTGGGGCAGGGGGGGCTCTGCACCCCCCCACCCCAAAGCACCTTGTCCCCATGTTGATGAGGACAAGGGCCTCTCTGCGACAACCCTTGCCGGTGGTTGTCGGGGTCTGCGGGCGGGGACTTAACAGTATGGGGTACACCCCTACCCATTTACCTGGAAAGAAAGTGTACAAAAAAACACATTACACAGGTTTTTAAAATATTTTATTAAATCAGCTTCGGCGTCTTCTTCCCTCTCTTATCCCTCTCCGGTGTCTTCGGCTCTTTTGCGGGGGTCTTCCATCTTCTGAGGGGTCTTCTTTCTTCTCCTTCTCTGCGGCGTCTTCTGCTCTTTTGGCAGTCTTCTCCGCTGTCCCCTTCCCTCTGTTCTTCCTCTTTTGTTCTTCTTCTTCTTCCCATGTTGACACGACGCAATCTCCTTCACGAATGCCCTCTCCGCTGTGTGCTGTGCCTTATATTGCCATGGGGCGTGGCCACCCAATGACATCAGCCGGAGGCCCCACCCCATATGATGTCACAGCTCCACCCCAAGATGTGACATAATATGGGGCGGGGCCTCCGGCTGATGTCATCGGTTGGCCACGCCCCATGCCAATATAAGGCACAGCACACAGTGGAGAGGGCATTCGTGGAGGAGATCGCGTCGTGTCAACATGGGAAGAAGAAGAACAGAAGGAAGGGGACAGCGGAGAAGACTGGCAAAAGAGCAGAAGACGCCACAGAGAAGGAGAAGAAAGAAGACCCCTCAGAAGATAGAAGACCCCCGCAAAAGAGCCGAAGAAAGAAGACCCCTCAGAAGATAAAAGACCCCCGCAAAAGAGCCGAAGAAAGAAGACCCTTCAGAAGATAGAAGACCCCCGCAAAAGAGCCGAAGACACCGGAGAGGGAGAAGAGAGGGGAGAAGATGCTGGAGCTGATTTAATAAAATATTTTAAAAACCTGTGTAGTGCGTTTTTTTTTTGTACACTTTCTTTCCAGGTAAATGGGTAGGAGTACAATGTACCCCATACTCCTTTACATAGGGTGGGGGGCCAGCATCTGGGGGCCCCTTGTTAAAGGGGGCTTCCAGATTACGATACGTCCCCGCCCACAGACCCCGACAACCACCGGCAAGGGTTGTCGGGAAGAGGCCCTTGTCCTCATCAACATGGGGACAAGGTGCTTTGGGGTGGGGGGTGCAGAGCCCCCCCTGCCCCAAAGCACCCATACTCCCCATGTTGAGAGCACGTGGCCTGGTATGGTCCACGAGGGGGGGGGCGCTCGCTCGTCCCCACCCCCTTTCCTGGCCTGCCGGGCTGCGTGCTCAGATAAGGGTCTGGATTTTGGGGGGGCGCCATGCCATTTTTTTTGGCGTGGGGGTTTCCCCTTACAATCAGTACCAGACCAAAGGGCCTGGTATGCTCTTGGAGGGGGACCCATGCCATTTTTTTTTTAAAAAATTGGGCGTGGAGTTCCCCTTCAAGATCCCCAGAGCATAAGTCGCATGCCAAAGTCGGATCAGTGAAGACACTAATCCGACTTTGATCCGACTTCAATGTCTTTCAATGGGCTAAAGTAGGATCAAAGTCAGACAAAAGTAGTACAGGAACCTTTTTCAAAGTCGGACCAGTTAAGACGGCTCTCATAGGGAATCATTGTTTTTGTGACGTAATGCAACTTGTGCTCCTAATGTCGGTCTGAGAATCGGACTAGTGTGAACCCAGCCTAACCATTATTAAAACCACTGCTCCTGAAAAAAAAAAAAAATGATAAACTTTTTTCTATTCAGACATTTCCCCTAGGGCTAAGGCTGTTAAAATTAGAGAGAGGGGTGGTAATTTTTTTTTTTATGGCAATGAACTTGCATACAAGCATTAAATGGAGGAATTCTGAAATTACAGGTTTGATTCCAGCCAACATCAGGCACATAGAACATGTGATCTGAGAGGCATCTTCACAGGCAAATAGACGCCGCATGTGAGTTAATTTACTCCCTTTTGTGAGAGCTGAAGTTGTAATTGCCTTTAATTGGGAGTTATTTTAAGGCACTGCTGGAGTAGATTTGGGAGGTATAGTAAATCAGGGCCCATGTGTGCAGTGCCAATTGCCCTTCCGCAGAGTTTTTTTAAACAAATACGGAGGGCATTTCAGACCTTTATATGGGGGGATAAACACCCCAGGTTATCCTAGGATATGAAGTGCAGGCATAAGCTTGAGGGTGGAGTCGGGCTCCCAGATATATCTTTATACTATAAGGCAATGACCCTGGCACGTATATTAAATTGGTGTCATAGTATAGAAGATAAACTCTGGGTTCCCCTGGAAAAAACACTAGCGGGTAGAAATCTGGCAGGCGCCCCATGGATCCCAACAGATTCCAGGGGCCTGTCAGAGTGGACGTCATCAATAACGTGGATAACCCTGTCCATATGGGACAAGATGAACGCATCATGGAAGTATGCTCCTGGAATATTCCCCCTGACCCCTTTGGGAGGATATCCATGGTTAACTCCAGGGGAGGAGACAGGATGGATGTGTGCACGTGGGGTAGCGAGAAAATACCACTTGTGCAAAATTTGCACCAAGGGGATTGTTATTACCACTACAGGAGTTAATACCAATGCGGGGGAGGACACCATTGGATATCTGGAGATATAGGCAAAAGGAAAATGCCTTTAATAAATTGAAAACTTAGGTGAGAACGTTGAGCTCTCTCACTATTTTTGTATCATTATGCCGTGAGAATCCGGAACACAGACACCTGCTATCCCGAATGTATAAAATGGGTTTGAATAATCAACAAAATATAGTCCCATACTTTATTAAAGAATGGGAGAGAGAGATGGAACAAAACCGAACACTGGTGCGAATAGTTCAGATGTTTCCAGGTTCTAATGTACGCTGCTGGAGGGGATGTGAACAGAGTGGTACTTTCCTTCACCTGTGGCGGACATGCCCAAAGATGAAATTCTTTTGGGAGGCGATCGTACCATGGATCAGGAGATTGACGCTCAGACCTAAAGAATTTACACCGTTACATTTCCTATTTCATGGAATGCGTTCATCAAATAGGTCATAAATGCAGCAAAGGCATTGATACCCAGGTTTTGGAAACAAACCACCAGCCCTTCATTAGCAGACTGGAAAAAGGAGGTAGATAGAATCATGGAAGCGGAGAGATGGTTACATATGGTTAGACATCAAGGGGAAGAGTTTGATGATATTTGGGCAGGCTGGGTATACTATTTCTCAGAGGTATCTAAAAAGTGATTTGATGCTACAGAACGTCCCATTCCACAAAAGACAAAGAAAGGGTATGTTTTTTAAAATGATGCAATCAATTAACCACTTCAGCTTTCACCCTTCAGGACCAGAGCACTTTTTGCATCTTTTTGCCACTGCGTCGCTTTAACTGACAATTGCGTGGCAGTTTGCGATAACGAGCCACTTTGCCTCTGTCATGCTGCGGTGGGCGGTCGGCAAGTGGTTAGTGGGTTAGTGGGAGTCGAGAGTAGGAAGAGTGGAGAATATAAAGAGGAGAATTTTATTTTTCTTCTTTGGTTGTTGCTTCTGGGGGGGGGGGGGGGGGGTTTTGTTGTTTGTTTGCTGTCAGGGTTGTACATGAGATGGTTTTGGGAAATTGATAGAGAAATTAAAGATGCACCTATGAGGAGAATTTCCTCTTGTAGATTTTTCACCAATAGTATTTTTTTTCCTTGCTGTTGCTTTTTGAGTTTTTTTATACACAAGGTGGTTTTGGGAAATGTATAGAGAAATGAAATATGCACTTATTAGGAGAATTTCCTCTCGTATATTTTTGTCACTAATTGCATTAAAAATATATATATATTTTTTTCTATACACAAGGTGATTTTGTGACACGAATATAGACACTAAAGAGGAGAGACCCCCCTTGAATATTTTGTCAATAACCATATTTTAGAATATGCCCCTGTATTCTTTATCTTCCCCCTTTTCTTTTTCTCCCCATTTTCTTTCTGTGTCTTAAATTCTTGTTTGGTTGCTGGATTTTAGATAATATGTGTGATATATGTAAACTAGAGAGCTTTGTAGTAATGATGAAAAAATGTAGAGATGGATAAATGTTTTTTATTGCTGTGAAATTTATATGGAAAAATAAAAAAATAAAGATAATTAAAAAAAGGAGAATTTTATTATTTATTATTTTATTTATTTTTATAGCTACATATCTATGATAGCACTAACGAACCGTGATCTGTAGATCTGAAAATGATTTCATGGGTTCCTTGAGACCTATTTTTTTTTCAAGGGTTCCTCCATTGTAACAAGATTGAGAAAAGTAGAATACATTATTTATTATTCTTATTTTTTTCTTCCTTTAATATAGTAGACCTTCTTCTTTAAAGTTTTACCTCATCCTGATCCATGATTATGCTTTATCAATTTCATATATCTGGGCCTAATAGCCCCTTTTGTATGTTGAATCGTAAAAATACGTATCTTAATTTACTGTCTTCTTTGACAATATGACATTTACATAAATAGATCTTCTATACAAAATACTTTTTTTCTTTAGAAGTTCAAATGAAAAAGGGGGTAAAAGCAATATATTTGTTAACTGTTGGTCTTCCTATATACTCCAGGGAAAATAAAAATCTAAAATATTGTGAGAGGTTCTTGAAGTTGCAGACTGTATATACAATGCAGTGAAATAAGCTTGTAATCTGATATAGAAAAGATTAAATTCATATCATAGCCTCTGGCAGACTGGTAATGTTGGAGAATGATGTACGGCAACAGCTGGAATTCTAAACCTTGCCTTCATCGTCATACAGTCAAAGACAATTACTCCAAAGGCTTTCAGCCAGTGTATGTACTGTAATAATTCATTTTTGTTAAGCAGCCACAATGGCATCTGACCATATGAAGGCAAAGCAAAATTGTGGCCATCTGGGCATGAAAGGAGAGGATGTAAATGAATGGTGAATAATCATTGAAAATGCTATGCTAGGGAACATTTCTACATATACAAGTACATCATGGACTATTAATTTCCCTGGGCACATTTAGGGGTGTGAATAATGAGTGATATTTTATAATACATGAGTCCTATCTCCTGATCCTTTCTGTGGATACTGTCTGAAATTCTCTATGGTATTTATCAAAAATGAGCTACAAGGACTGACATTTGAGTGGTGATTGAACTTTTCAAGTAAAGAGGGCAGGATCTAGGCCAGATAAGACAAAAGGTGGGTTTCAAACATGGGGCTGCAAGTAGACATGTGCAGAATGCAAAAATGTATTTTATTTTGGATAGATTCGTTATGTAACTAATTTCATTTTGTTATGGAATGTTATAGTTTGGTTTCGGAATTTGTTTAGCTTTGTTCAGTTTTCATAAAATTTAGTTTAGGTTTTCATTAAAATTTGTTTAGTTTATTCATTTTCTAACGAATTCCAACTTTTCAGAATGATTAGAGTTCGGATCAGTCGAAAAACAAACAATCAATTTGAATTCTGTGTGAAGAATACCTGGTTGTAAAGCAGTGGGCTGGGAAGCCACCTGCCCACATCCTTAACAGCCGATGACTCATCATCTGTCAGTTGGCTTCCCCACTGACAGTTCTTTTAAAGGGAAGGGCGGGGCCACCTCTCGATATCACCTGGTGGCACCGCCCCCTTGCGACATGGCGGACTGGAAGAGCCCCACCTGCCCCAAAGCACCCACCCCCCATGTTGGGGGTATGTGGCCTAATATTGTTCAGGAGGGGGCGGGCGTTCGGTCGTCCCCCTATCCTGACCTGCCAGCCTGCATGCTCGGTTAAGGGTCTGGTATGGATTTGGGGGAGACCATACTATGCCACATGCCCTCAACATAGGGGGGTGGGTGCTTTGAGTCAGGGGGGGCCTCATCCCCACATCCGTGGCTGGGGGGCTTATTGGACTCTGGAAGCCACCTTTAACAAGGGGCCCCCAGATCTCGCCCCCCCCATGTGGTAGTACCTCTACCCATATGCCAAAAAAGTGTCAAAAAGTAATAAAAACACAGAGACAGTTTTTGGCAATTCCTTTATTAAAAAAAATTTAAAACGGTGCCCCCGATGTATATCCATTCCCAATCATGCTGCCCGCTGCACCCGAAAAAGAAAAAAAAATGCTCCGACATGGAGGCTGTCTGCCTTCCGCAGGCTCCTCCATTTAAAAATGATTTTATAGGGAAGGGGCAGGGCCACCCGTTGACATCACCTGGCCCCCCTTGCACCATCAGGGACCGGTGCATGCTGGGTCATTTACGTCACAAGAGGCCAGTGACACAAGTGACATCGCCAGGTGGCCCCATCCTTCCCTATAAAAGAACTATCAAATAGAGGAGCTTCCGATAAGCCCCCTGCCAGCAGACCCCCACAACTATCGGCCACGGTTGTGGGGATGAGGCCCTTGTCCCCATCAACATGGGAACAAGGTGTTCTGGGGCCCCAAAGCACCCCCCATGTTGAGGGCATGTGGCCTGGAATGGTTCAGGAGGGGGCCCCCACGCTGGTTTCTTTTTAATTTTGTATTGCCGGCTAATTCTGCAATTTTTTTTTCATTCAGCTGTCAGCAGGGTAGCCCCCTTGCCTGAAAGCCCCCCCATATTAAATAAATGTGGCCATTATGGTTCAGGAGGGGGGGCGCTTGCTCGTCCCCCTCCCTTTCCAGACCTGCCGGGCCGCATGCTAAGATAAGGATCTGTTATGGATTTGGGGGGGTGTTTTTTTTTAAAAAAATTGGTGCCGTTTTCTTTAACAGTTTTGTATTGCCAGCATTTTTTTCTTTACATCTATCTTTCAGTGGGAGAGCCCACTGACAGATGATGAGTCATCGGTTGTTAAGGACGCGGGCGGCCGGCTTCCCGGCATGCTGCTTAACAACCAGCTATTCTTCACACAGAATTTAAATCAGTCAACCATTTTTTGACCAATTCAAATTCTAATCATTCTGAAAAATTTGTTACAAAATGAATAAACAAAACAAATTTGAACAGTTTTCAACAAAAATTGGTACTATTCATTACTATTTTATTCAGAGATTTGGATACACCTGAATCTCCGAATAACCAAAAATGTGTTCAAATTTGTATTTGGACTGAAACGAATTGCACATGTCTAGCTGTAAGTCACAGACTGGGGGAAAGTGAATAATCAGGGGGAATAAAGAACGTGATAGATGGTATGAGGGAGGTCTAAAATACAGGATTTGTAGGGGTGCTGAGAAACCTATTGGGTAATCCTCTGTATGCAGTAAATGAGCCCTGAAAAAGGTGCATTTGCTGCCATGTTACAACTCAAACTGTTTACCCCTTCTATCATTATGGATCAGATCCCAGGTGTGTTTAATCAGCCTTGCAGCACACTCAGGTTCTAATATTGGAGACATTAGGGAAATATGGGAGCTGCCATTGCTTGTTTTTTTTAAGGTATGGATATTACCCCTTTTCTCCTTTCATTAGTTAATGAACTAAACTGGCCATAGATGAGTAGTTTTTGTTTGTTCAGCCAGTGTACTAAATGAAAAAAGAACAAACAGATTACTCCATCCACCCAATGAAGTGGAAGGAGAACCCCTTTCATTCCCGGGACATTGTATTCTGATAGCGGGACAGCTGTTGATTGACAACTTGTTTGTTCAGCAGAACAGGGACAGCCACACGGCAATCAAAAGTCGTCCCGTCTGCTGACCCCCTTGCGATATCCATTGGATCTAACTCCTCCATATGGGGTCTGCAAGTGGGCCCGTTTGTTCAGACCATTGGAATGTATGCTGATGATATGCTCCTTTATATGTAGGATCCTGGTGCTCCCCATTAACACCTTTCATTCCAGGGTAGAACAAGCATCTCATCCTCTAGCCAGAGTTAGTTTGTTGATGTATTTGGACATATGCATTACCAGATCACCCTCAGATTATATCTCCCTAAATATCAAACCACTATACGCTATGATAAAGGCTAGAACCCATGTATGGGCCAAACTCTTGCTGGGTGTCATAGGTAGAATTAAGCTAATAAAAATGGTTCTTGTGCTGTACTTACCACTGAAATATTTCAACTTATGTATTCCACCCTTAAATCATTTGTATGAGTAGATATGGAAAACTGTAGACATAAATTTTACTGGCACACCTTAAAAGACCCAATTAACCTGGGGGAGCTGCCCTACCTGATTTTAATGTATACTATCTTGCTGCTCAATTATCCCACCTCTTCCAGATCTCCCACCCTTTCAATAACTGAAGGGAGAATTCTCACTTCCTAATTATATGCTTTTCCACTACCTAGAACTATGCCATGCCATACTAACTAAGTTCACATATACTTACTTTTAATTGTGATGATCATTATTGATATGACTTCTGTATATGCCGATGTTCCAATGATGGGTCTGGTCAAACCGATACTACAAGTCACAGATTGTTCTGTTCTGTTTTCTATTGTATGTCATGATATGCTTGTATTTCAATTAAGCATTGACTTTACTGACCCAGGAACAAGCCAGTGAAAATTAAGTATGACTAGTAAGGCCTCATACACACGGGCGTTTTGCACGCCGGCGTTTGTAGGCGTTTTTTGCAGCTCTCCATCTTATTCAATGGCCTTCTAAAAACGCCGGCGTTAGTGAGCAGTAGAGGGCGTCGGCGTTAGTGAGCTGTTTTTAGAACGCGGGACCATCGCGTTCTGTAGCTGTAGCGTTTTTGCGTTTTTTGACGCCAATCGGCAAAACGCTCACTAACGCTTGCTAACGCCCGCTAACGCCGTACCGGCGTTAACAAGCGTTTTTTGACGCCGGCGTTTTTAGGTTGAAAAATAGCAGAGGACTGATTTTTTTTAAAAAAACGCCTATTGACGCCGACGCTCGCTAACGCCGATGCAAAACGCTGCAAAAAACGCCGATTTTTTAAAAAACGTCGGACCTGGCGTTTTGCTTATTTATTATAAAACGCCCGTGTGTATGAGGCCTAAAAGTAAAGCAAGGATAAGGAGGAGCTTGTCGTCACTTCTTCTACATGTAAAATCTATTCTTTGGTAATACAATGTTCGGCTGTCACCAAATGCTTTTTGTTTTTTTGCATTCTATTTTATTTTTTCAATTCTTCTTACTAAATTTTAAAATACTTATTTAAAATGGTACAGAAAAAGCACAGAAAAGTACAGAAAAAGCACATAAAAATTCCAAACAAACAAAATAAGGCATTGCAGGACGTGCAGTGCTTGCTTAACTAGCCTAAAGTTATTTGCATTCTTCAAGTGATTGTAATCCATCGCCTTGTAAAACAACCCATTCAGTTTAATATAGAAATGAAAGCCAAAACATTTTTGTATAGATATAAAAAACATAATAAATACCCTGTTTCCCTTTTTTATATAGTGATCACATTCCCTCTGTTCTCCGCTGCATAAGAGCTGGGGGAGGAGAAACAGCAGTGCACTGAGCTTCCCAGTGAATGGCTGTGCAGAGGGGGCGTGTCAGGACAAGTCTGATCATTGGAGGAGAGTACACTGAGTTCCCAGCATAGCTAGAGAACTGACCACAGCGTGTTCTCCTGATGTGTGGTCAGTTTTTAATAGGAAAGCAGAGGGACTGGCAGGGACACCAGGGATTTCACATAAAGGTAGCAATACAAAGAGAACAGGATACTTTCTCATACAAGTATATGGGTACAGCAGGCACATATCAGTAATAAATATTGGAGTAACAAACACTTTAAATACAAATTATATGATTCAAAAATGGTGTGTCTTTACGATACCTATAGCATTTGTGAAACAAAGGGGGGCTATTAATTAAAAGAATAGAGGCTGTTTACTTATCAACGTGAATGTTAGCAAATAGGGTGAACCTTTGTTCACTTAAAAGAAGCATGACCTGGGGCATACACCATGGCCCACCTCCATCCCTAAATCGGAACAGAAACAAACAAATAATTGGTCATGGGACTTTGAATGAGGTGGGTCACTTTTTTGAGGTTCACACTTCAATGAACACAATTGTATAAAGGATGCACGACTTCATTCCACAAAAAAATGATCATAAATACTTTGCAGTAAAACCAGTATAGTTCATATATCCTAACGTCATGTGCATGATAATGTAGATATCAGAGTACATAACATCTATGGAGCTCAATGGCCATATGAACATCCATGTGTAACAATACAAAATATTATGTTAAAAAATGTCACAATAAGTAAAAGGAACCTGTGTTCACTTTGAATACCTAAGTATGTGTGAAGGACATTAAAAACAGGATTGTTGCTAGTGAACAAACTTTTCGCTTTTTTTAGCTGCTTTTACTGTGTACTATATATAAAAAAATGTAATATAATACTATGACGATAATTTTATCCTACTGATTAAAAATTCCACCCATACAATTTTACCTGTCATGTCAAAAAATATTATTGATAAACTGCCAGTGATCTAATACCCCAGCTCCAAGGGCAAATTCTTATTTTCATCATTAACAGTTTCTAGGCACATTCTATTCCTCTTCAGAGTCTGATAGTGGAGTTCCTGGAGGTGAGATCCTACACTGAGAAAAATTATTTTGTTGGCTTGTAATTTTAACATAAAATTGTTATCATTTTCAACAAATAAATAAATGTTAATTAATTTACTTTGATATCTTAGGTATCTTACTTAATTTTCATTAGTTCTTAAAACACACCTTTTACATTTACAACAATAATTTATAATATTGAGTAATATAGACAAAACTTTAAAGGTATGCGCATTTCCACATTCTAATTGAGTTACATTTACTTTTAAAAAATTATCTTTTTATTTGATTAAAATTGCGGTAAGTATGTTTGCCAGATGTGCAACCGCACACGTTTTGAGTTTGACGTCTTTTGGAACTTTGATAACCTGCACAAGGCAGTTCGCCTACATTTGAGGCCCATCGGGATAAAAGAGCGCCACCAGTGACAAGAATTTTTCACTATGTAATGGCATTGAAAGGTAAGAATGAACATTGAACAAATTATCTGTTACATGCTTTAAATGTTGCTTAACATACCATCAAAAATGTTTATTTTATTTGCAGATTAATATATTTATAATAAATGGACATACGTCTGTTGTATACACCTAAGTGACAACTGCATTCGGCAGATTGCAACCAAAATGCAGGGTCAGGAACCGCCGGCTATTAAGCTTAAAAACGGTTTTGTGCCACGAATGAATGTTTCTGCCATTCGGTTTTGAAGTTATTGCATATTAAATTTTAGATTATGTGACCTCAAGCCCCACCCAATTTGCACCCCGTGTTATTAAAATTTAAAAACAAAGAAAGCATTATTGTGCTGCATCTGTGCTGCATCTGTGCTGCAAAAATGAATGTTTGTGCCATTTGGTTTCAGAGATATTACGCATAATAGTTGATGAAACTCCGCCCACTTTGCACCCCATGCTATGACATTTTAAAAACAATTATGCCATTTGTTTGTGCTGATTTGTGTCACAAAAATGAATGTTTCAGCCATTTCGGTTTTTGAGGTATTGGAATTCAAATTAAGGTTATATAACATCAAGCCTCACCCACTTTGCACCCAATGTTATTAAAATGTAAAAACAAATATAGCATTTGTTTGCACTGCATCTATGCTGATTTTTGCTGCAAAAAGGAACATATGTGCTGGTTTGTTTTCAGAGATATTGCGCATTATAGTTGATGAAACCTCTCCCACTTTGCACCACGTTATTACATTTAAATACAATTATACCCTTTGGTTGTGCTGCGTTTGTGCTCATTTGTACCACAAAAACAAACTTTCTGTTTGTTCGGTTTTTGAGATATTGGACATTCAACGTTAGAGTATGTAACCTAAATCCCCGGCCACTTTGCACTATGTTATTACATTTCAAAAACATATATACCATAAGTTTGTTCTGCATTTGTGCAGCAAAAACAAGCATATTGGTATACTGTATTTTTTCACATAGCACTCTCATTTTGTATCAGAAAGAATGATTATGGGACTCATTTATGCTTTTAATCCCAGTTCACACAGGGACGACCTGTCAGACGACTTAACCGCCTAACAAATCGTGCTCCATGCAGTACAATGGAACCATTCTAATAGGAGCGACTCAAGTCTGTCCGACTTAGAAAAAGGTTCCTGCACTACTTCGGGGCGACCTCAGAGCAACTTGCATTGAATTCTATTATAGAAGTTGTTTGCAAGCCGCGCTGAGGTCACGCTGTGCGGGGCGGCTTCAGAGTCGGACGACTTTGAAGCCGCCCCTGTGTGAACTGGATCTTAACCTAAGCTACCCTAAAAACCTAAAATATACCTTTGAAGTTTTTCAGAAGATCTTTTTAGAGTTAGATGTGGGGAATCTATCTTCAAAAGTTTACAATTTAAAGTGCAAATTACTTTCCTAAAAGGTTTTAACAAAAGTTAATACATTCGGTGTTCTTTGTTCTATACAGATATACTGTATGTTACATGTGTGTGTTTCAGTTTGATTTGTTAGCTGAGAAAGAGGTTTTTTTGTTTTTTTTAACCACTTGCCGACCGCCAACCGCAGGTTGACGGCGACAAGGTGGCTCGATATTGCAAACCGCGGTCATACGACGGCGGCTGCGATATCATGCACTGTGAACGCACGCTCACTATGTTCAGGGGGGGCCAGGGAGCGGGTGCGGCGGACTCGATTTCCGCCGGCTACCCGCGATGCCCCCCCGCAGTGAAAGTACGGAGGTCTGTGTATGTAAACACGAATCTCCGTTCTGTGTGAGGGGGAAGGGCTGTGATCACAGCCTTCCTGTAAATGGAAGCTGTGATCACTCCCCTTCCCCTGCCAGTCAAACACTGTCACAGTTAGAACACGCCCAGGGAACACAGTTAACCCTTACAGCGCCCCCTCCAGGTTAACCCCTTTACTGCCAATGGCATTTACACAGTAATCAGTGCATTTTTATAGCACTGATCGCTGTATAAATGCCAATGGTCCCAAAAAAGTGTCAAAATGGTCCGACATGTCTGCCCCAATATCGCAGTACTGCTACAAATCGCAGATCGCCGCCATTACTAATAAAGAATAAAAAAAATAAAAACCCCAGAAATGAATTCTCATCATCCGTAAATGCGGCCACTTTTGCGCAAACCAATCAATAAATGCCGATTGCAATTTTTTTATCACAAATATGAGGAAGAATACAATTCGGCCAAAACCGTTGAAAAAAATTGTTTTTTTATATTTTTTTTTTGGATTTGTATTTCAGCAAAAAGAAAGAAATGTGCGTTTTTTTGCAAAATTGTCACTCTTCTTTTGTTTATAGCGGAGATCAGAAATGACACAGCGGTGATCAAATACCACCAAAAGAAAGCTCTATTTGTGGGAAAAAAAGGACGCAAATTTCGTTTGGGTACAACGTCGCACGACCGCGCAATTGTCAGTTAAAGTGACGCAGCGCTGAATCGCAAAAAGTGCTCTGGTCCTAAAGTGTGAAATCCTTCCGAGGCTGAAGTGGTTAAATAGTTTACATTTACATTTGATGGTGCTTTAATAATATTACATTTGTAATACTTTATAAATAAAAAATGTTAATTTGTTTTGAAAGCCTGTTTCATGAGACTTCCCTTTAAAAAAAAACATATTATTATTATTGTTATTATTAAATAATAACAATATACAATAACAATATACAATACACAATACACAATACACAATATACAAGTACAATATACAATAACAATAACAATATATTCAAAAATATATAAAATACATTTGATGTATGTATGAATGTGAGTTAGGGATCTTAGATTGTAAGCTCCTTGAGGGCAGGAACTGATGTGAATGTACAATATATATGTAAAGCGCTGTGTAAATTGACGGTGCTATATAAGTACCTGAAATAAATAAGTTAAAGCGGTTTTCTGCACTCATACCTACAACGAGTTAATTACATCCACTAATAGAACATGTTAATGCAACTCTAAACGTCACATCATCCATTTTCTAGCTTGTTGCTTACTTTATAAAATCCTTATTTTTGTCCCTCTGTTGCTCTCGAAACGGCCGCGCCATTTTAGCTGTGGGCTTCCGCGTTGTGTACAGTAATGTACTTCCGCCCTCACTGTGTAGTGTTGCCATAATCCTGCCCATGCACACTACGACCGGCAATACAGGCGCATCTTAGTTTCAGTTTTCAAAGCAAATGAAGACTAAACAAGCACAGTTCCTCCTCTTCCTGTCTAGCTCCACCAAGGAGCTCCACCAAGGAGCTCCACTATCGCGGGATTTCCGGGGCTGACGTCAGCAATTGGAAATGACGCAGCCCTGGCATGCACCTAGCATTTTTCCGGCAGGGTACATGCCTGCCGGAAAATGCAGTACAACGGCGAATGCGTGGCTGACATCACTGGATAAAAACATAAAGATTATACGGAGATGAGACTGGTGAGCGGGGAGAGACAAGTAAGAACACATTACACTAACATTGATACAGCATATTAGCAAATGTTTAGAAAATAAGAAGACAACCGCTTTAATGTATGCATTCCTAACTTAAACTTATGGTCTATAAACTGGAAAAATTGAGTTGGCTTTACTTAAAACTATAGTTCCAGACAAGTTTAGGTATGTATTCCCAACTTAAAACACTATGGTCTATAAACTGAAAAAAAATTGAGTCGGCTTTACTTAAAACAACAAAGTTGAAAACATGAAAAGTCTAATGAGTCAGACATAAATACGTTTTGTTGAGAGTACTCAAAAAGCTGATGCAAATAGTCGCCTTCATTTTTTTGGGTAGACCCAGCACAATTTTGTTTACAGTGTATCTATTATTTATCCATTTAGTTCTGTTTTTACTTAAACTGTTACTAAGCCCAGGACCCTGTATTTACTATATCTGGTCCCCCACAGTACACAAAACACGGAAATGCAATTATTTTAGTAGATATAAAGCAGTCTTATGACTTCTATCAGTGTCTGGTTAAAGCTTGTAGGAGGAGTTTACATTCTGCACTGGCTGTCCTATCAAGATGTAGGACCCCTAACCCTCTGTCTGGACAGTGTTGATTGGCCCTGTGCTGATCACATGCACTCTCCCAAGAAAAAAATGTGCAGTCTGACTCTCGTAACTCTGTCTTATCCTGACATGTTTTGGAGAAAAGGCAAGAAGGCGAGGATCAGAGAAGACAGTATCAAACAGCCTTTTTGCACAATGCAGAGGATTAACCCCTTAGGTTTCACAGTAAGTATAACAAGCATACTTTACTGCATATACACACTGATTTTACTGTTGTGGGTTTAGTAACATTTTAAGATGCAGTCAAAAACTAAGGTTTTTAACAGTGTGTGGGAGGCCTTCTTTGCCAAGTATATTAGCACTTAGCTTACTGAATGAAATCAAGCTATGTGTAAATTCAATTGGTTAAAGCTAAGTATTATTATTATTATTGCATGTACTTATATAGCACTGTCAATTTATGCAGCACACACACATATATATATATATATATATATATATATATATATATTGTACATTCACATCAGTCCCTACCCTCAAGGAGCTTACAGTCTACACATGGGCATAATATTGTCCAGTATCCGCTGGTTCAACAGGAACTGATCGACATTTAATCAGTGTGTACAGCTGTCCTTCTGACAGAAGCCGGTCTCATGACTGGCCTTTGTCGAAGGGATATGCTGGAAAACCAGCATCTGATCAGTACTGGAAGCAAATGGCTGTGAGTGCTAATCAGTGTGTTCAGGCGGGGGGGATCGCCGACACAGTGGGGAAGGCCACCAAACTAACATCACTTAGTACAGCTATCTCTCGGGTTTTTTTTGTTCAGCCCTCTAGATTTGTACACAGCCTAGGCACAGACACCAATGGCAACAGGTCTGCAGTCCCTGGTCCCCGCACATAGGAGACAGTTTTTCTTCCCTGAGCCTGGGAAACTCACTCTGTTCTCCTCCTCTATTTGCAGGGAATCCCAGGTGTTGTAGTTTGCAGCCCCATTAGCCATCACAGTGCAGCGCCCCCTCTAGATTAAGCTCTCAGTGTCCCATGTGGCTGTTGTGTAATCTTTTCTCCTCTTCACAGTCTTTCCACCACCACTAGGAGGGAAGGAGGGTGAGCGTGAGATTTTACACATAAAGCCTGCCCTGTCTCAGTGCAGCAGTGGGGGTAGGAAAGAAGCCTCCAGCACATACACACAGGAGTCCTGGTGTCCCGGTCTCCTCTCCAGCTGGCAGAGACCCAGCTATCAGTGGCGGCCCATAATGCAGGGTGCAGGGGGGCGCCCCTCCCCATCCATCCGGCCCCTTAATCTACACGTGGGATGCCGGACATGTGGATTTCAATGGTTTTTTTTTTTAAAGCACATGATTTAGAGCCTGAGGCTCTGACTGGCTTCAAAAAGGGTGGACTTGAGGCAGGGGGGTGGGGTGATCGCTGCCGTCCGTCTTTCATGTGGGGAGGTTTGTGGCCGATCTCACTGGGGGAAGTTTGTGGTGGTTTTGATTGCCGCCATCCGTCTTTCACAGGAGGGGGGGTTGTTGGCGGATCACTGCCGTCCTTCTCCTGCCAGGGGTGGTGTTAGTTTTCACCCCTCCAAAATATTGAGCACCAGCCACCACTGCCAGCCATGTTGGAGCCAATGACAGAATACATGGAAGGTGGAGGCTCCTTAGGAACCAATTTAAAGAATTAGGTTGCATGTTGAAAAGATGGACCTCCAAGGCAATATTCTCTGATATATTGCTTGTCCTTTGCGCAACACAGGAACGGCAGGGGGAGATTAGAGCCTTGAATGCATGGCTAAAGACCTGGTGTAAGAATGAGGGATTTGGGTTTTTAGAGCACTGGGCTGATTCTTCATTGGGGTACAACCTATATTCTAAAGATGGTTAGCACCTAAATGGAAGGGGGGCTTTTGTGCTGGGGGAGAGGTTTATGGGAAGGCTGGAGGAGTATTTAAACTAGGATTGAGGGAGATGGTGAATTAGATTATAATGGGGCAGACGGGTCAGACAGGAGTCCCATTGGTGGGTGGAATGGGGAAAGGTGGGGGAAGGGCTATGGAAGATGATATGAAGGTTTTCATGTTACAAACAACCATTCGAAATGGTACTGTGTGTACTAAAATAAAAAATATGCAACATATGTGAGCAAAATGTGACAATAAAGGAAGCTCCGGTGCACGAGGAGAACTAGGATTTAATTGGTATTGCTGAATCTTGGCTTCATTCTTCACATGACTGGGCTATTAATATTCCTGGCCATGCTCTCTTTCAGAAAGACAGGGTAAAACTGAGGGGTGGTGGCGTCTGTCTCTATGCGATAAGGGATCTCAAAGCGAGTGTGAAAGAGGACCTAGTTGATGGAGAGTGTGATGAGTCTGAAACATTATGGGTAGATCCGTACATGGGTGCGCATAATACAAAGGTTATCATTGGAGTTTGTTATAGACCTCCCAGTGTTAAAGAGGAGGTGGAGACTCAGCTCCTTGAACAGATGGAAAGGGCTGCAAGGGCTGGGACAGTGATAATAATGGGGGATTTTAACTGCCCAGAAATTGACTGGAGTAATGGCACTGCTGGGACAGTTAAAAGGCAAACATTTATAAACCTATTACAAGACAATTTTATGGTCCAGTTTATTGAGGCCCTGACTAGGAATGAGGCTTTGTTGAACCTGGTAATCTCAAACCATGCAGAACTTATTACCAATATTCATATAAAAGAACATCTGTGTAGCAGTGACCATAACATGATTTCATTCAATGTAAGCTGCAAGCAACAAACACATGCGGGAAAGATAAAAACACTTAACTTTAACCACTTGCCGACCGTGTATCGTAGATACACGTCGGCAAGTGGCACTCATTGTTGTGGGAGGACGTTATATAACGTC
>BLSH010373257.1:2573326-2593823 GCA_018402905.1 Glandirana rugosa | reverse complement strand
CGTCCTTCCATGTTCTCCTAGTCCGTTTGCCCATCAGTCTCAGGTTCGTACCAAGCAATTGCCCGCCCGTCGTCTCCATGTTTCCTCGTCTGTTAGCCTACCAGCACCCATCGGCCCCAGCCACGTACATCGTTTGTCGTCCAGTCCTGTTCGGCCCAGTTGTCCTCCGTCTTGTTTGTGTCCTTGTCCATAGGCCTCGACTCCGCATGTCCAGCCCTTGCGACATCTCGCTCGTCGTGAACGAGAGTCTTCAGAGGTCCAAATTTATCCGGGTAAACCGCGGCAAAGACCGCGCTTGCGCGCGTTTACTAAGGCATCCGGAGGCTGCCCCTTGGGGGGGGGCAATGTTAGGAAAAGGAACAATTTCTGGCCAAATTCTGGCATTTCCGCGGTGGTGCGCACATTTGCGCGCGTTCGCGCCAGAAACGGCGCCAAATGGGCCTATTTAAACCTGGAGACTTCTGAGAGCAAGTGCTGCTCGCTCTACAGCGTTCCCGACCTGTACGCCTCAGCTCCGGATACCTGTTCCTGTGTTTGTTCTGCCTCCTGTTGACCCGGCTTGTCCTGACCTGCTGTTTGCTACATGCACCGACCCCGGCTACCCACGACCATCCGATTGTCTGCTCCTTTGTACCTCTGCTGCCCGCCCGTTAACGAACCATGCTTGGACTCTGACTACCCGTTTGCCTGATCCTCTTGTACCTTCCTGCCTGCCTGTTGCCAACCCTGCCTGTACGACCATCCTTCTACTTGCACGCCTTCTGGAGCCTCACTACACCATCGGTGACCCTCCAGCCCTCGTGCCATCCCGCACTCTTGGGCCTCTGTCCCCACTACCAGGGGTCCTTGAATTGGGTGCTCAAGAGCGGTTGTTCCCTGCACAAGACAGACTCCACCGTCAGGTACGTGACAACTATGCACAAAAACATAGGAACTGGAGTGCAGAAAAATGGCAGCAGGTACTCTGAAGATGTGGTGACCTAAATTATCTAGGTACAGTCAGGTCCATAAATATTGGAACATCGACACAATTCTAATCTTTTTGGCTCTATACAACACCACAATGGATTTGCAATGAAATGAACAAGATGTGCTTTAACTGCAGACTTTCAGCTTTTATTTGAGGGTATTTACATCCAAATCAGGTGACCGGTGTAGGAATTACAACAGTTTGTATATGTGCCTTCCTCTTTTTAAGGGACCAAAAGTAATGGGACAATTGGCTGCTCAGCTGTTCCATGGCCAGGTGTGTGTTATTCCCTCATTATCCCATTTACAAGGATCAGATCCAGAGTTCATTTCAACTGTGCTATTTGCATTTGAAATCTGTTGCTGTCAACTCTCAATATGAGATCCAAAGAGCTGTCACTATCAGTGAAGCAAGCCATCATTTGGCTGAAAAAACAAAACAGACCCATCAGAGAGATAGCAAAAACATTAGGTGTGGCCAAATCAACTGTTTGGAACATCCTTAAAAATAAAGAATGCACCGGTGAGCTCAGCAACACCAAAAGACCCGGAAAACCATGGAAAACAACTGTGGGTGGTGACTGAAGAATTCTTTCTCTGGCGAAGAAAACACCCTTCACAACAGTTGGCCAGATCAAGAACACTCTCCAGGAGGTAGGTGTATGTTTGTCAAAGTCAACAATCAAGAGAAGACTTCACCAGAGTGAATACAGAGGGTTCACCACAAGATGTAAACCATTAGTGAGCCTCAAAAACAGGAAGGCCAGATTAGAGTTTGCCAAACAACATCTAAGAAAGCCTTCACAGTTCTGGAACAACATCCTATGGACAGATGAAACCAAGATCAACTTGTACCAGAGTGATGGGAAGAGAAGAGTATTGAGAAGGAAAAGAACTGCTCATGATCCAAAGCATACCACCTCATCAGTGAAGCATGGTGGTGGTAGTGTTATGGCGTGGGCATGTATGGCTGCCAATGGAACTGGTTCTCTTGTATTTATTGATGATGTGACTGCTGACAAAAGCAGCAGGATGCATTCTGAAGTGTTTCGGGCAATATTATCTGCTCATATTCAGCCAAATGCTTCAGAACTCATTGAACAGTGCAGATGGACAATGACCCGAAGCATACTGCGAAAGCAACCAAAGAGTTTTTTTAAGGGAAATAAGTGGAATGTTATGCAATGGCCAAGTCAATCACCTGACCTGAATCCGATTGAGCATGCATTTCACTTGCTGAAGACAAAACTGAAGGGAAAATGCCCCAAGAACAAGCAGGAACTGAAGACAGTTGCAGTAGAGGCCTGGCAGAGCATCACCAGGGATGAAACCCAATGTCTGGTAATGTCTATGCGTTCCAGACTTCAGGCTGTAATTGACTGCAAAGGATTTGCAACCAAGTATTAAAAAGTGAAAGTTTGATTTATGATTGTTAATCTGTCCATTACTTTTGGTCCCTTAAAAAGTGAGAGGCACATATACAAACTGTTGTAATTCCTACACCGTTCACTTGATTTGGATGTAAATACCCTCAAATTAAAGCTGAAAGTCTGCAGTTAAAGCACATCTTGTTTGTTTCATTTCAAATCCATTGTGGTGGTGTATAGAGCCAAAAAGTTTAGAATTGTGTCAAAGTCCCAATATTTATGGACCTGACTGTATGTGCAAGTACAAATCACGTTTCTCAATTGTTCATGCATGTGCATGGGGATTCTAAGAGTAGCTCTCACCCCAGGAAGAACTGCTTGATGTATTGGGTCCCTTCTACCCTGAAGTAGTAACGATTCACCCCTACCTGGCCCATGAACAACGACACACCTGTATTGCATTTTAAAAGGATTTTATTCATAAATGAAAGTCCTGGAAGGGAAAGGTTGGTTAAGCAACAAGTAACAATAGTACCAAAACAGGTTTACATTTGATCCAAGTCAGAGTATTCTCTTGCCCATCTTTCCCTCTGGCCAGAAAAAACAAGGCTGTAGTAAAGAACTGAGGCTGGTTCAGCAGTAAGCACAGAATTACGGACATTAGCAAAAGAAGTATATTCTAATTACCAAATCACAGACCCTGCCTACCACTTACCACTATATACAGTCCTGCTGACATTTGGGCCCTTAAGTTGGTGCTCTTATTTCCAAGTGGAACTATTTGTAATGCTAGGTTAATTACAAGCTTCAGTCCCCTCTGGCACACTGTTCAACAACATTAGCTGTATTACAAACAAAGCAACCAAGCTGCCTCTTACCAATCCAGGCCTATGGTGGAGTTCCCCTGGTCATCTTCCAGTCTAGGTTGGCTCTTCCACTCAGGGTGGAATAGGAGAGAATCGCAGCCCTTTGGTGGGGAAGCCAAGGCAAAGGTAGCACGCAGCCCTTGGCCTACCTCTCCAGCTTGTGCAAATTCTAAAAAGCCTGTATGACACATGTGTCCAGCCTGCCAGGCCTTTTCATGTGGCCCTCGCACCTCTCCTGAGCAGATTCACTCCCCAGCCACTATTCTGCGTGTCCATTCACACATGGAGTGTGGCTCGGCCCTGCCCCCACTCTCTCCTCATTGGTTCACTGGATGTGGTTGACGGTAGCATGAGCCAATGGCTCCCACTGCTCCCACTGCCGCCAATGAGGAGAAAGACAATAAACAAAGGAATAGCCTGGTGATGTAAACAGAAAAATTACTAGATGTGAGCCAGAATTCAGTGCATTATTGCAGTCATTATAGGACTGTTAAAACATTTATTCCAGTTATAAAGAATAAAACTCACATAAGGAAGAAGAATACAAGCACTTCATAGTGGGATTGCACCCAAAAGGACGTCCTGAGGCGCAGCGCCTTTGGATGTCCTTTTGGGTGATATCCCACTATGAAGTGCTTGTATTCTTCTTCCTTATGTGAGTGTTATTCTTTATAACTGGAATAAATGTTTAAACAGTCTACACTCAGAGGCACCTGTTTTTCTCTTTTTTCTTTGAACGAGGAGAGACCCGAGAGAGCTGCTGCTCTTGTGCACATCGCTGGATCGAAATGGGACTCAGGTAAGTATTAGGGGGGTAAAAAACAAATAAAATATTGCGCATGGGTATATTCAATGAGGTGAGCTGCAACTCAAACATGTCAGAATGAACATATGACCAAAACAAAAATAACAACAAACGAGTTGCGCTAAAAATTATAGTCCATATACACTCAAAAGAGTTAATGAATAATAGTCCTGGAACAATCTTCTTATTCAAGGAGGGTGCAAGTGCATAAATCCATCACCATGTGAAAACACTTTAAAGGATGTGTACTTACCAGAACCAAATGGTCCTTTGTTACAGAGGGTCTAACACGCCTGTGAATAAGCCCCACTCTTGCATACGCTGTTCTCAGGATTACAGGGATGACACTTCACCAGCATGGAGTCAGTATGCACTGGTTGGTATGTAAGAAAGCATAAAGGATCGCCAATAGTGCAGTTAAACCAAGGGTGTTTATTCATCAAGCATCCAAACAGGTCTTACAGCATCCCAGAAAGACATTAATGGATGAACAACAATCTGCGATGACTGAACGTATCCTGGCCCGACCGGTTTTGATCCATGAAGAAGTTGCCCCTGGAAGAAGTTCAATAGAACAAAACCAGTCGGGCGAGGATGCGTTCGGTCACCGCGGATTGTTGTTCATCCATTACTATTATTGACTATTATTCATGAACTCTTTTGAGTTTATTTGGACCATAATTTTTAGCACAACTCGTCTATTGTTATTTAAGTATTGGGGGGCTGCTGCACATAAATGTTTTTTTACTTTCATGGATAGAATGTACAAATACTCCTCTTCTTGGGTCCCCTGCTGTCCCTTCTGGCCCTACCTTCCTGCCCCCATAGCAATAAGCTAGCAGGTTTGCTCTCAAGCTAATATTGTGTGTGTCCAATCACACATGGAGTGCAGTTCGGCCCCGCCCCTGCTCTCTCTTGTCTCAATGGCTCCCGCTGCTGTCTCGGCCAATGAGGAGAATGAGACCTGGGAGAGCAGCTGCTCTCGTGAAGATCGCAGGATCGAGATGGGGCTCATGTAAGTTTTAGAATGCATGAAGCTAAAAAAACCTTGAGCCTTTACAGCCACTTTAAGTTATTACCAAAACCAGTAATAATTGAATGTAGAAGCATTGATTTAATATTATGAAGAGTAGATTCATCTATATACAACCAGCCCTTTGAGTGCAACCATAATGCTGATGCAGCCCGCAATGAAATTTAATTTGACACCCCTGTGCTAGGAAGTAGTAAACAGAAACAATAGGATGCTCTGAATAATAGACACACTGGGGCAGCAGGAACACTGTAGCAGTAGTACAGTCTCTGGAACAATAAGGCCCCTTTCACACTTGTACGACCTGAAAGTTGCACGACTTTGACGTGACTTGAAGTAATGCCTGTGTAATCTTGAGGTCTATGGACCTCAAGTCACATCAAAGTCGGATCAAAGTAGGGCAGGGACTACTTTGAAGTTGCATAGATATGAACGGTACTGATTGGAAATCATGGGGTACGACTTGTCATGCTACTTTGCAGTCCCAAGTCACAGGACAAATGTGAAAGGGGTCTTACACAGTCTGTAGAACAGTAGTACTACTCAAAATCCACAGCAGCAGATTCCCTTGTAACTTTCTCCAGACAAGCGGAAAGTCTTTGGCAAGGCAGCTTGCAGCAGCAGCTCACTCAGAAAACA
This sequence comes from Glandirana rugosa, assembly GCA_018402905.1. NCBI lineage: Eukaryota > Metazoa > Chordata > Amphibia > Anura > Ranidae > Glandirana > Glandirana rugosa. The sequence continues at coordinate 2,588,144 of BLSH010373257.1, read as the reverse complement.
GTCTTGCAGTCCAGGGCTCTTAGTAGGCTCACTGTACAGTTATGTAGCCCTGGAAAAGCACACTTGCTGGTCTCTGGAGCTCCTTCTATTATAGCAGCTCTCTTCTCCCCTATGCAGGGCTCTTGCACCTTGCTCTACACAGAACACTATTCACAGCACAGCAGAAACAGCACTGAGCTCCTGATGCTTTCAGCTCAAGCTGTACACAGCAATGTTGCAGAAGCTGCCAATAATGTGCCCCAGTCTCTAGTCACACTCACTGTGACACATACAGCTGCCCCTGTAGCAGAAGGAGTGACTGTTTCACACTTCCCTGGCTGCCAGCTCTCCTCCTGGGTTTCCAGAGGCTTTCTTTCTGTACCCCACATGGATCTCTCCCTTCTTCTAGTGGTGGGTGTGGCCAAAATCTGGCAGCAGACAATCAGGAGCCAGCCTGGCCCAGGCAGGCAATCAAATGTCCTCCTTATCCAGGGCTGCTAAGGGTGGGTCCTCTTCAACTGTAGTAACAGCCAATCAGGGCAGAGTCCAACCTACTCACTCTCTCTCTCTCTCTGCAGCTGTCCATTACAGAGAGAAGAGAAAAAAATGTTCTTGCTGTTGTTTATTTTGTCAGCACTACTGGGCAGGATTTTAGGAGCCCACCCTGTGCTACATAAACGTATACAGTTTTCCTACCATAAAGCTGCCCAGGCCCCCCTGTTTTGCTGATGGTGCTCGGGTCCGGTACAACAGGGCCAGCTGTACTGCCTTATCAGTGGCCCTGGCCATGAGCGATTTTAAGAGATAATTTTTCCTTTACAAATGTCATTTTGCAGTGGCAATGTTCTAAACATTACACTGATGCGCCACTTTACAGGCAGACCAAGGGGACTCCCCATGCACAATATTTAAAGGAATATTTACATTTTTTTCACTTTAATCATTATTAAAATCACTGCTCCCGAAAAAACTATCTTTTTTAAAACTTTTTTTGGCATTGATACCTGTCCCCTAGGGCAGTACCTGGGTCCCCATACACTTTTTATGGCAATAAAAAGGCATATAAGCCTTTAAAATGAGCACTTTTGATTTTTCCTGTTTGAGTATTTGAACAAACGTATTGCCCGTTTGTGGTGTTCTGGTGCGAACCGAACCGGGGGGGTGTTCGGCTCATCCCTAGTACTGAGTATGCTGACAGCTCTTACCCCAGCATTGGATGCAGAGGCAGCCATGGCTCCAGAAGTCGGATTCCATGTGAGTTGTTCTTCTACACCTTTATGAATGAATATATTACCCAGTGTAAGCATTTTGCAAACATTTATAGAATCAAACACATCATCATTAAATCATTTGTTACCCCAACACTTCATATTCCTGATATGTACCTGCTGTACCATGTATATGTATGAGAAAATAACTTGTTCTTTTTGTATTTCTTCCTTTACTGGTATTCCGGCCAGTTCCTCTGCTTTCCTATTAAAAACTGATCACACTAAGCAGGAGAGCACACAGTGGTCAGTTCTCTAGCTATGTGTGCTCTTCTCCAATGATTAGACTTGTCCTGAATCGCCCCCGCTGGACAGCCATTCACTGAGAAGCTCAGTGTGCTGCTGCTTCTCCTCCCCCCAGCTGGCATGCAGCTGAGAATTGAGGGAATGTGATCACTTATAAAAAAGAGAAAAAGGGTATTTATAATGTACTGTATTTTAATATCTACTGTATACAAACATGTTTTTCCTTTCATTTCTATTTTAAACTGAATGGGTTGTTTTATAATGTGATTGTTTACAATCACTTTAATATACCTACAGTATATTCTCCCCCAGACTTCTTTTCAGCAGACACTCTACTCCTGCTGATGTTGTGCTGTGAATCAAGCAAATGTTATTGTGAGGATGTATTAAGCAGCAATATCAACTTGACTTGTTGAAAAATGTTGAAAAAGGTGAATTTTTCCCTTACCAGGAATGAAAACAGTGTCCTCATGAGCGTATATTGGCACCACATCCATAAGAAGGCGATTATCTACCCAGAGACCACCAGAGGACTACCAACAACCTAAGGTAGTCAGGGTGCAAATAGAATTGAAAACATTTTGAAAAGCAAGACAATTTAAAACATCAGTATTCTAGCGTCTAAAAAAATAATAACGATTTAATTAGATTGTTTCTTACTGGACTTCTAGTCATCCTTATCATCCTAATAATTATCCCCAGAGACTGTCCGTGACTGTCAACACGATCTGTTCATATTCCCTAAGACTCCCCGGAGACATTATAGGTAAATAATCTCTACTCTGTACAGCATCTCTATGGCCTCTTGGCCAAGCACCTCCTTAAAGTGGTAATAATCCCAAAAATAAAAATATAATATATTGCAGCTTAGCAACCCTTAGATGTGGTGGTTGCATTTGTTTTATTTTTATAAGCTTTTTTTTCTTTATTTCACCTGGTGATCCAGGCAGTAACAAATTTCCTGTCTTCTGCATGTAAAGAATAAGTGTAAGTCACAGGGTGGTACTGTGGATACACCAAATAGTACCTAATGTGCCATGTCCAAGACATTGCAGCATAATTGGATGTTTACTAAATTTGGTAATGGACTTTTTAGGCACATAAACGCCAACAATGTATGTATAAAATCATATAATCTTTATTACAATATTTAAAAAAGTATCTATATAAGATATAATAAACAAGCTGATACAATATAAATAGTAAAAAACAGTGTGCCCTAGGTATATTCCCCCCCCAGCACCATTGTCAGTCTGGGGGGGGGAGGGTAGTGTTCGATGCACTAGCAGATTTGATGGACTTGACTAATAAATTGAAGTTGAACTCCAGCTAAAACTTTAGAAGCATTTGCAGCAAGCAGTCTTCTTTTCCTTTGGGATAAAGGTTTTATATAAATGAATAAGAGCTGACCATTGTAAGTGCCTCTGTCAATGTTAAATAGTTTGCAGCAGCTTGGTCCGTTAAAGTAAGTTGAAAGATAACAGACTCATTGGCTGGAATACCATATGAAAATAAACAGAAAAGGTCTAAAAAATAAACCTAATACAGCCACCATGACCATAAATTGGTAAGCTCAAAATGTAATCAATGTATGCTCTTGGGTTTAATATCGCTTTCATGTGTCACACAAAATCTGACGCATGCTACTTAACCTGTGTTCGGTGCATGGCATTTGGCCTACTGCATTAACTCTTCTGGTAACTTCCTCCCGGAGCCTCTTCCTCTCAGCTGAAGAGGTCTGGAAATCCAAGTCCCTCCAGACTCTGTCTTAGAGATGAACAAAGGCTTCCAAGAAGGCCTTGTTCTGCTGGAAAGAGTAGCATTGATTCCAGCTTTTGGCTTCTTTAGGCCCTTTGACGGTTCTTCCTCTTGAAGAGTATTTTGAGAGCCCAGAATTGGTGTTTTATTGTCATGTCTACCAGAATCAATTGTTTGCCTGGAGGCGTCCTCTGTTGGCCTAACTGCTGTATTTTTGGGGTGAGTCCCTCTGCCCTAAATTGCAAGAACTGCCTGAAATTTATCTCCCTGTCTTTTTGATGCCATATTTTTTTTCTTTGTGAGCTTGTTTTTTGGGGTTTTTTTGGTCTCTCAAACTGGCTTGGCTTTTCAGCTGTTAGCAAGATGAAATGTTCAGTGAGTTTGTTGTCTAGGGCCATTTAGTTAACTAGTTAATGTTTATATGACTCCCAATGTCCTTTGTGTTTTACTTGGCTGTGTTTGTTTAATGGTTTGAGAAGATAACTAATCATGTAGCTAGGCTTGTGGATATCAGGAACTGAACAACCACACAATATTAACCACTTGCCTACAGGGCATTTTCCCCGCCTTCCTGCCCAGGCCAATTTTTAGCTTTCAGTGCTGTTGCACTTTGAATGACAATGCCCAGATAGCAAGGATAGCTTGCCACAAATTTGTGGCAGTGTTGAATCGCAGTGTTGAAACATTTCCAATTTGTAGCAATTTTTTTGTGGCAAGTCTCTAGCAAGTCTACAGCAAGAGCTCTGCAGTGGGATGACTATTGCACAACATAGATCCCCTGTGGTGGGATGACTATTGCACAACATAGAACCCAAAGATAATCTATTAGAGCACAGGTGTCAAACACAAGGCCCGGGGGCTAAATCCGGCCCTCCGGGTCATTTCATGTGGCCCTCACACCTTTCCTGCAGCTGCAGCACTCCCCTCATCTCCACCACCCCCTGTCTCAGCAGTCGGCCGCTGAGGGGAGGACAGAACTCCTTCAGATCCTGCTCCTATATGTGTAGCTGCAGCACCCCCTCATCTTCACCTCCCCTGGTCTCAGCATTTAGAAGACTCCAGCTCTCCTCTAGTCCTCCTCTAGACCCTGCACTTTCTGCTTCCCAGCTCCGTCCCCACTTTGATGCAAGGACGGGTGGGGGACCCTTGACTTCTGATGGTGGGGGGGGGGGCGGCTCTTGGCATCTGATGTAAGGGGGGTGGTGCTCTGGACATCTAGTCTTACATATACAACCGGCCCTATCAGGGCAACCATAATGCTGATACGGCCCACAATGAAATCAAGTTTGACACCCCTGTATTAGAGGTTTGAGTGCCACATCCCTCTAAAGTGCATATATTAAACCTTTTTATAGTAAAAAAAAATGGGACTTTTGAGGCAAAAAAAATTTACTTAAAATACATTGTTTTATTAATTTCATATTAAATATATCACCATTGCATAAAAAGAATTTTCATATTACAATATACAACCATAAAAAAAAACCTAAGCTCACAATATAATATATCTTGTCCAAGATTAATAATAGTTCTCAATGCATTTCCTGGATGTAGTCCACTTTTTCAGGAGCCATTGGTACATATTTTTTACAAAAATGTCCATCCAAATACATAAGTGAATCTCAGTATCTATATCAGCGCTTCTTATTCATACACCCGCTTCCGGTGTACATCCATTGTAACAGTTCAACAAGGGTTAACCACAGGTCTTTGCTTAATATTGTGCACCTTCCACCATCACACAGCACCACGTGAGAGAATCCCCCTCAGGGGATGCACTTACCACAAACAGGCAGGTATAGACCCTTCAAATAATCTGTAGTGATGTCCACCTTATCAATGTGCTATATCCCAAGTACTCAGTGCATGTATGGGTACAAAAAGAGAGACCTCACATAGCTCTCTCTTTTTGTACCCATACATGCACTGAGTACTTGGGATATAGCACGTTGATAAGGAGGACATCACTACAGATTATTTGAAGGGTCTATACCTGCCTGTTTGTGGTAAGTGCATCCCCTCAGGGGGTTTCTCTCACGTGGTGCTGTGTGATGGGTGAAGGTGCACAATATTAAGCAAAGACCTGTGGTTAACCCTTGTTAAACTGTTACAATGGATGTACACCGGAAGCGGGTGTATGAATAAGAAGCGCTGCTACAGATACTGAGATTCACTTATGTATTTGGATGGACATGTTTGCATATATATTTTAGCAGCTGCTCACTTGGACTTATTTGTGCACCCTAAAGCAGAGTTTGTGGGCGGTAAAAGCTCTGGTTATTGTACATATTTTTTACAGCATACAATCTAAATAGAATAATAATCATCATTATTAACAGTTCATGGTAAAGCAACATCCCACTGCATATCACAATGACACACGTGCCAAATGTTGGGAAGGAGGACAGGCCCCCAGGAGGCCAACAAAGAAAGACCCCCCCCCTACACGTACACCCCCACACCAATGTCTCTCCCCCCTCACTCCCAGGACAAACATAATTGGCTAAATTTCCATTTTAACATTCTGATGTACAACCCAGCTACACACAGATATATTACCTTATTAATGTGGCGGGTTCCCTTCACTGCTTAATACACCATGGACTAAATAGTTCACAATTTATTCACAGGGCACAACTTTAGTTAACCCTATATGGGGTAGATATAAAGTGGAATAAAGTTATTACACAACATAACTGAACCAGAACTTGCAGCAGACTTGCAGAATGTTTGCAAAGAAAGTTGATCTGGAGTCATGCAATGTGGACTTGCTGCAATTGTGCAAAAAACTTGTGAAGCCTGGCAATAGCTCAGCAAATCATTTTCAAACTTGCAGCGCAATTGGTTGCTACCTTGGTTGCATGGTCATGCATCGCTGTACCCAAACAGGAATGTTGTCATTTTGTGAGACAGATAGAGACCCGAGCACCATCAGCAAAACAGGGGGGCCTGGGCAGCTTTATGGTAGGAAAACTGTATACGTTTATGTAGCACAGGGTGGGCTCCTAAAATCCTGCCCAGTAGTGCTGACAAAATAAACAACAGCAAGAACATTTGAGGCCCCCTTTACCTTGCAGGTTGACAACCACTGGTGTACATTCATTCTGTAAAGATGAAATATAAAATGAAAATTTTTGACATCTTCAAAGCCAGGTATGCTCATCAATGGCTCACGGGACATGAAGGCATTCCACTGGTAAAAAGCCATCTTGATAATTCTACATCAATGACCAGCATAAACACCCTTAGGGTTGTTCTCTGGCTTAGACCATCTACTACTCCTGAGGCAGTTTGGAAATATAAAATATAAAGGGTCGCTAGCAACCTCACCTTCCCAAGAACTGCTAGGCTGTGGTGGGATTCATGTTTTCATCGAAGAGGCTGTACAGGTGTATAATGCTTCTCTTCTTTCTGATACTCAAACAAAAACATGAAGTTGGCATATTTGAAAAAGCGGAGGACTGGCAATGATGTCCACCTCCACAGCCACAGCACCATCAGTTCCTGCTAAATTCACAATGACTTTCACCAAACACTCACCAGTCATGGTGAGCCACAATGGGTATCTCTCCGCCTAGCTGATGCCAAAACATACAATCTGCGGTGACACAAAATGTGTTCTAGCCAAAAAAAATAAAATGAACCTTGTTTTCTTAAGAAACAACAAAAAAATACATTTATGACTACTTAATTTGTCAAAATACTGCCTTCATCCTTTCACTTGCATAATGCTATACAGTTTTCTTTATTAACTGCTTAGTGAAATGACGGACGGGCAGGAGCACTCTTGTTCTGGGAGGTCATTATATGACGTCCAATCATTCTTGGGACACAGCACATCACCAATCATGAAAGGTCATGAAAAAGAATATAAAAGCATTACAATATACAACCATAAAAAAAACCTAAGTTCACAATATAATGTATCTTGTCCAAGATTAATAATAGTTCTCAATGCATTTCCTGGATGTAGTCCACTTTTTCAGGAGCCATTGGTACATATTTTTTACAAAAATGTCCATCCAAATACATAAGTGAATCTCGGTATCTGTATCAGCGCTTCTTATTCATACACCCGCTTCCGGTGTACATCCATTGTAACAGTTCAACAAGGGTAAACCACAGGTCTTTGCTTAATATTGTGCACCTTCCACCATCACACAGCACCACGTGAGAGAATCCCCCTCAGGGGATGCACTTACCACAAACAGGCAGGTATAGACCCTTCAAATAATCTGTAGTGATGTCCACCTTATCAATTATACCTTATCAAGCACTATATCCCAAGTACTCAGTGCATGTATGGGTACAAAAAGAGAGACCTCACATAGCTCTCTCTTTTTGTACCCATACATGCACTGAGTACTTGGGATATAGCACGTTGATAAGGAGGACATCACTACAGAATTTTTGAAGGGTCTATACCTGCCTGTTTGTGGTAAGTGCATCCCCTCAGGGGGTTTCTCTCACGTGGTGCTGTGTGATGGGTGAAGGTGCACAATATTAAGCAAAGACCTGTGGTTAACCCTTGTTAAACTGTTACAATGGATGTACACCGGAAGCGGGTGTATGAATAAGAAGCGCTGCTACAGATACTGAGATTCACTTATGTATTTGGATGGACATTTTTGCATATATATTTTAGCAGCTGCTCACTTGGACTTATTAGTGCACCCTAAAGCAGAGTTTGTGGGCGATAAAAGCTCTGGTTATTGTACATATTTTTTACAGCATACAATCTAAATAGAATAATAATCATCATTATTAACAGTTCATGGTAAAGCAACATCCCACTGCATATCACAATGACACACGTGCCAAATGTTGGGAAGGAGGACAGGCGCCAGTAAAAAACTCTGCGGGGGGTTGGCAACACTGACGTACACCCCCACACCAATGTCTCTCCCCCCTCACTCCCAGGACAAACATAATTGGCTAAATTTCCATTTTAACATTCTGATGTACAACCCAGCTACACACAGATATATTACCTTATTAATGTGGCGGGTTCCCTTCACTGCTTAATACACCATGGACTAAATAGTTCACAAATTATTCACAGGGCACAACTTTAGTTAACCCTATATGGGGTAGATATAAAGTGGAATAAAGTTATTACACAACATAACTGAACCAGAACTTGCAGCAGACTTGCAGAATGTTTGCAAAGAAAGTTGATCTGGAGTCATGCAATGTGGACTTGCTGCAATTGTGCAAAAAACTTGTGAAGCCTGGCAATAGCTCAGCAAATCATTTTCAAACTTGCAGCGCAATTGGTTGCTACCTTGGTTGCATGGTCATGCATCGCTGTACCCAAACAGGAATGTTGTCATTTTGTGAGACAGATAGAGCTTTCTTTAGATGGTATTGAATCACCGCAACAAAAAAAAGCCCGAAAATTTTGAAAAAAAAGCTTTTCTTAGTTCCTTTTGGGAAGCACTAGTAGAATGACTGTGAAAAAATAACATTTAACTATTACCCACTACATGGGATGGTGATGTAATGAATGTATAAAAAAGTTCTTCTTTTTTTATATATATACGTATGTATTGAATAAATATTTGTTTTTATACAAACAACCAGTTTGTGAGTCCATTTTGGTACCATGTAAAATCCCATAGCCCCCCTTCTCTCTCCCCTAGTGGGTGAGTCGTCCTATTCTCACATGGGACAAATATTTCTATATTGAACAGGGATGTAGGTACTTTATTTTAATGTAAAATAACAATATACTGAGCTTCACACATACATTTTCTTAGTTCCTGTTATAAAATTTTGTAAATACGTAATTTACCTCCTTCACTGTTGTGCCCTGATAGGCTGCACTGAGAGGCACTGATGAGGTAGCACTGATGAGGTGGCACTGATGAGGAGGCACTAATATGCAGCACCGATGGGCATTGGTATGCAGCACTGATGGGCACTGATAGGCAGCATTAATGGACACTAATAGGCAGCACTTATGGACACTGATAGGCTGCATGGATAGGCGGCATTGATAGGCACTTATAGATTGCACTGATGGGCACTGATAGGCATTGATAAGTGGAACTGATGGGCGACACTGATGGGCACTGATAGCTGGCACTGGTGAGGAGGCACTGATGGGCACTGACAGGCATCACTGATGGGCACTGAAAGGCATCACTGTTGGGCACTGACAGGCAGCACAGGTGAGCATTGATTGGCAGTACTGGTGGGCATTGGTTGGCAGAACTGCTGGGCACTGTTGAGGCTGCACTGATAATCGGGACACTGATGATCGGTGCCCTGAATGTCAGTTCAGATGTCCCCATTGAGGAATGCCGCTTACCGGCTCTCCTCTCTTCATCTCTCCTCATGAGCTATCAGCGTGAGGAGAGGAATGCCGATAAGTGTCATTTCCTTTTTAGACTGTGATCAACTGTGGTGGACACAGCTGATCACATGGTAAAGAGCCTGCGTCATATGCTTTTTTATGACCTTTCATGATTGGTGATGTGCTGTGTCCCAAGAATGATTGGACGTCATATAATGACCTCCCAGAACAAGAGTGCTCCTGCCCGTCCGTCATTTCACTAAGCAGTTAATAAAGAAAACTGTATAACATTATGCAAGTGAAAGGATGAAGGTAGTATTTTGACAAATTAAGTAGTCATAAATGTATTTTTTTGTTGTTTCTTAAGAAAACAAGGTTCATTTTATTTTTTTTGGCTAGAACACATTTTGTGTCACCGCAGATTGTATGTTTTGGCATCAGCTAGGCGGAGAGATACCCATTGTGGCTCACCATGACTGGTGAGTGTTTGGTGAATGTCATTGTGAATTTAGCAGGAACTGATGGTGCTGTGGCTGTGGAGGTGGACATCATTGCCAGTCCTCCGCTTTTTCAAATATGCCAACTTCATGTTTTTGTTTGAGTATCAGAAAGAAGAGAAGCATTATATACCTGTACAGCCTCTTTGATGAAAACATGAATCCCACCACAGCCTAGCAGTTCTTGGGAAGGTGAGGTTGCTAGCCACCCTTTATATTTTATATTTCCACACTGCCTCAGGAGTAGTAGATGGTCTAAGCCAGAGAACAACCTTAAGGGTGTTTATGCTGGTCATTGATGTAGAATTATCAAGATGGCTTTTTACCAGTGGAATGCCTCCATGTCCCGTGAGCCATTGATGAGCATACCTGGCTTTGAAGATGTCAAAAATGTTCATTTTATATTTCATCTTTACAGAATGAATGTACACCAGTGGTTGTCAACCTGCAAGGTAAAGGGGGCCTCAAATGTGGCCCTAGTGTATCCAAAGGACTGCATTTAATTTTTATGACATGTAATGCTACAGAAGACTCTCATAAACTGAAGATTTACCAGAGGAAATGGTCAGAGATTGTTCTAATTTAGTGGTTGGTGAATTAAGTCATGCTATAGGAAATAAGGGATGTATTGAATGAAACTTCTGGACTTTACTACTGTAAAGGCATCCTTTGAAAATTAACATTCCCTCTACTGCTTGCTGGAGCACAACGGTCAAACTTCACATACCAAAGGACCACATGTGGGCCTTGGGTTGCAGGTTGGGCACCAGGATCATACTCTTACCCCACTCCCCAGGTCCCCACTGTACTTATTTACAGGGATGCTGAGCTGTCAGCACCCACACACCTGGTCCAGTGGTCCAGGTATTTAAAATCCCCACTCTCCCTCTTCTCTGTGCAGTGCTTCTGGGACAGACCAGAGAGCTGCTCCTTGATGGCACTGAACAATCAGCAATCAACAATCATCACACACCTGGTCCAGTGGTCCAGGGATTTGAAATCCCCACTCTCACTCTTCTCTGTGCAGTGCTTCTGGGACAGACCAGAGAGCTGCTCCTTGATGGCACTGAACAATCGGCATCGCTCTGATCTGTCTCAGAAGCCTTGCACAGCGAAGCGGGAGAAAAACTGGGATTTTAAATCCTTGGACTATTTTACTGGCTGTGGGTACTGGCAGCTCACCATCCCCAGAGGTAAATACAGCAGGGACTGAAGGGGGAGGGTCAGGGTGTATGGTGTCATCTTTACATATTTTCTGTAAAGATGAATCATCACTTTAGTTAGAGTAAATGAATGCTCATTTAGTGAATACATTTCCACTAAGACTAAACTTATTCACACATATTAGCATAATGGTTGTGACATGTCCTGCAAATGTAAAGCCATTATCTGGGGTGGGGTCTGGTTAAACTGTGGTCTTAAAACGTTTACATGAATTGCCTAATTTTTCTTTTTCTTTCTAAGGGATGCAGGCTATGGGCAGCTCTCCAGGTTTTGGCTCCAATGAGACACCCCAGGCTGCAGCTGTACACCAGTACAATGAGGACTGAGCCCTGGTTCACACCCTCTCCCCGAACCCGCTGTCACAATTTCAAAAACAGCGTGGCTCCGCCCACACAGCCATGTCATTCATTCACAGGGTTCTGTGAATGAATGAACTACGAGGCTCGTCTTCCACTGCAGCAATTGGTTTGTAGTTCTCAATGAACTGTGAGGGCACTGGAGAGCCCTCTCATAGTTCATTGATTTTTTCTGGACTTCAGTAGCTGTCTGCCTGTATTGAAGGTACGGGCAGACAGCTGTACTGAGAGTCTGCAGGAGCCTGACATTGCACCTGTGATCTGCTGATAGTGGTTGCAGTGCTCTGCAGGCTCCTAATAAAAATAAATGCACATTTTTTGCAAAAATCATGCACCTATTAATTTTTTTTAAAAAGTGAACTTATCCTTTAATCCCTATTTAAAGAAAGCCAAGTCGAATGACCCTTTTAAAATGATTTGATGAACTCTTCACCATGGAGTGTGCTATATTTTATATTTTATATATCAAAATAAGTCCCTTTGAAAAACATTCACAAGATAGCAAGATACACCTCTACTTGCAACCATTGTACAGCTCCATTTTGCATCGATCAGAGATGCAGTATCTCACAAAAGTGATTACACCCCTCACATTTTTGTAAATATTTTATTCTATCTTTTCATGTGACAACACTCAAGAAATGACACTTTGCTACAATGTAAAGTAGGGAGTGTACAGCTTGTATAACAGTGTCAGTTTGCTGTCCCCTCAAAATAACTCAACACACAGCCATTAATGTCTAATCCGCTGGCAACAAAAGTGAGTACACCCCTAAGTGAAAATGTCCAAATTGGGCCCAAAGTGTCAATATTTTGTGTGGCCACCATTATTTTCCAGCACTGCCTTAACCCCCTTAGGCATGGAGTTCACCAGAGCTTCACAGGTTGCCACTAGAGTCCTCTTCCACTTCTCCATGACGAAATCACAGAGTTGGTGGATGTTAGAGATCTTGCTCTCTTCCACCTTATGTTTGAGGATGCCCCACAGATGCTCAATAGGGTTTAGGTCTGGAGACATGCATGGCCAGTCCATCGCCTTCACCCTCAGCTTCTTTAGCAAAGCAGTGGTCGTCTTGGAGGTGTGTTTGGGTTGTCGTTATCATGTTGGAATACTGCCCTGCATCCCAGTCTCCAAAGGGAGGGGATCATGCTCTGCTTCAGTATGTCACAGTACATGATGGCATTCATGGTTCCCTCAATGAACTGTAGCTCCCCAGTGCCAGCAGTACTCATGCAGCCACAGACCATGACACTCCCACCACCATGCTTGACAGTAGGCAAGACACACTTGTCTTTGTACTCCTCATCTGGTTGCCATCACACATGCTTGACACCATCTGAACCAAATAAGTTTATCCAAATAAGTTTATCTTGGTTTCATCAGACCACAGAACATGGTTCCAGTAATCCATGTCCTTAGTCTGCTTGTCTTCAGCGGGCTTTCTTGTGCATCATCTTTGGAAGAGGCTTCCTTCTGGGACGAAAGCCATGCAGACCAATTTGATGCAGTGTGCCGCGTATGGTCTGAGCACTGACAGGCTGAACCCCCCGCCCTTTCTACCTCTGCAGCAATGCTGGCAGCACTCATACATCTATTTCCCAAAGATGACCTCTGGATATGACGCTGAGCACGTGCACTCAACTTCTTTGGTCAACCGAGGCCTGTTCTGAGTGGAACCTGTCCTGTTAAACCGCTGTATGGTCTTGGCCACTATGCTGCAGCTCAGTTTCAGGGTCTTGGCAATCGTATTATAGCCTAGGCCATCTTTATGTAGAGCAACAATTCTTTTTTTCAGATCCTCAGAGAGTTATTTGCCATGAGGTGCCATGTTGAACTTCCAGTGACCAGTATGAGAAAGTGAGAGCGATAACACCAAATTTAACACACCTGCTTCCCATTCACACCTAAGACCTTGTAACACTAACGAGTCCCACCGGGTAGGGAAAATGGCTAATTGAGCCCAATTTGGACATTTTCACTTAGGGGTGTACTCACTTTTGTTGTCAGCGGTTTAGACATTAATGGCTGTATGTTGAGTTATTTTGAGAGGACAGCAAATTGACACTGTTATACAAGCTGTGCACTCACTATTTTACATTGTAGCAAAGTGTCATTTCTTGAGTGTTGTCACATGAAAAGATAGAATAAAATATTTACAAAAATGTGAGGGGTGTACTCACTTGTGAGATACTGTATTTCATACACACCCTCTGTTTGGTACTTTCTATCAGCATACAGGAAAATTACACTAGTGGTTCTGCATGCCTGTGGTTTCTCAAGGCATTGGCTTTTTTTTTAAGCAGCACCTCTCCTATGGTAAATCAGTCCCATTGCTTTGTATCAATCACTACAAAACACAGTTGAGCAGCACAAAGCAGTGCCCTTAAATGTGCTAAGCAAATATGTCTGTGCCCCTGTACATACTGAGTTATACCAATACATAAAAACATTACAAGTATTTATAACATTATTTGTATTACTATTCCTTTTCTTATGCTTCAGGGCCAGTTCACACCACAAAAATGCACCCCGGATATGTTCCGAATCAGTTTTTGCTTACAGTTCATACCACATGCAGTTCCAGTGCATTTTTGATACAATTTGCTATGTTCCAGTCAGGGCTGGACTGGGACAAAAATTTGGCCCTGGACTTCATCCAGACTGGCCCACTTTAATTTTGCAAACACACACATGCGGGGATGGTGACTGAGCGCGGATGGGGATGGTGACTGAGCTGCGCATGGGGAAGGTGGCTGAGCTGCGGATGGGGATGGTGGCTGAGCTGCAGATGGGGATGGTGGATGAGCTGCGGATGGGGATGGTGGCTGAGCGCGGATGCGGATGGTGGCTGAGCGCGGATGGGGATGGTGGCTGAGCTGCAGATGGGGATGGTAGCTAAGCTGCGGATGGGGATGGTGGCTGAGCTGCGGATGGGGATGGTGGCTGAGCTGCGGATGGGGACTGAGCATGATGGGGATGGTGGCTGAGCTGCGGATGGGGATGGTCGCTCAGCTGCGGATGGGGGTGGTGGCTGAGCTGGGGATGGTGGCTGAGCTACGGATGGGGATGTGGCTGAGCTGTTGATGGGGATGGTGACTGAGCTTGCATAGGGATGGTGGCTGAGCTGCGGATGGGGATGGTGGCTGAGCAGCGGATGGGGATGGAGGCTAAGCATGGATGGGGATGGTGGC
>BLSH010373257.1:2552000-2565768 GCA_018402905.1 Glandirana rugosa | reverse complement strand
CCTTTGGGTAAGGGAAAATTATTAACTGTCATCTTTACCTCTATACAGACATAAGTCCATTTATAGGTTGTTGTTTACCCTGTCTCCACATTGGTGTACAATTGAGAATGTACATGTATCGTTTGATATATAACGTTTTGTTTAAGTTCGACCGGTTAACAAATCTTGACTAGGGAGAGACCAGTCGGAGATGAGATGAACCTCAAATGGTCGGAGAATGAACGATTATATTGTATGAGAATTTTCGTACCTGTATGTCACGGAACGCTTTCATAAACCGGGGGAACTTGAAACGCTGGAAAACGTTGATTCTTCACAAAAAATTACAGTTTTATATCTTTATGTTTGAAGCCTGAAATGTGGCAAAAGGTCGCAAAGTTCAAGGGGGCCAAATACTTTCGCAAGGCACTGTATGTCCATGCTTTTAAGAGTATGTTATATTAGCAAGTAAGAGGCTGGTAAACTCCAAGTAGAGTAGAGGCTGACCAGAGAGGGATCAGTTCTAAACAATTGGCCAGCTTGAATTTGTTTTGCAATATATAGTTTGCTATGTACATGTAAGAGTTAACATGTGGTTACACCTCTGTCCCATTTGTTGTTGGATATTTACCTGAATACAGACATATCTCCATTTCTACTGTCAATTATTAAAAGGGAATGGGTTTCCGAAGTTGCTGGATTATTATTTGATGAAGCAATACACCGTAGCAAAACCTCTATTCCCCCTCTATCCTATTTTTTTTCTACACCTTTCTTTGCCCCCCCCCCCATGCAGGTGTTCAACAGCAGATCACCTCTGCAGTTTTGCAATTTTTAACTTTCAATGCTGCTGGCTCCTGCTCTCTCAGTGCTGTTTCCCTGCACTTCACAGGGAAGAATTGATAGTGGACAGCCCAATCTTGTGTCAGCAGTCTCTGTTAGCTTGGATAGGGGAGGGAGGAGAAGGAGGGAGGAGCAGGGGAGTGCCTCGTCATCCAAGGCTATGGGGCTGTGGCTTTCTATTGATGCAGACAGTATTGGGAGACACAACTCTAGTCCCAGCATTCTAATGGTGGCTCCACTAAATCCTGCAAGAGAAAGGAGCCACCCTGAAACAGGAAACCTGGGGCAGCAGTCATGACACCAGTTTAAACTGGAACAATGACAAGGATTAAAAGATAAAGAAATTGCATACTCAGTAAGTAATTACATCAGCTGCTGAAAGTGCTTAAAAAACAGAATTTAATATCACTTTAAGAATACACTGGAAGTGTGCATAAAACAGAGAACAGCTTTGAATTTGTGACATGATCAACATGTATTTTTTGCACTCATCAAACAGACATAACAAAACGCACTTACGGTAGATGCCTGTTTATTAAAAAACAGAAAAGGTAATATGTTATGTCATTTGGTACAATTTTCTCCCTCCTCCATGGACCTCCTCTGTTCTTTGCTATTATCCACAGCACCAATCAACTGCTTTTACTGTCAGTCGCTCGTGCTCCTGAAATCATATCCCAGGTTTCATTGTACATGCATTCAATTCGACTACTATAAGTGTTTTGTACTCCTATCAACAGAAATGTTTTCCTTTTCTTCAAAACCCTTTCTATACTCAAAAATCCTTAAATACAGAATGCAAAAAAAGGAAAAAGTGAGGGCAGGAATAGGTAATAGGCTAAAACTTTTGGTTTTTGAAAAGGAAAAGGGGAAGTGCAGCTCATGGGATGCCAGTGTGTGTCAAGTAGATAAAGCTATGAAGAGAAATAAGAATGTCTAAAAATGATAGTACAGTTTTCATGGCAGAGCAGCTATATGGCATAGGGCACATAAAAAAGTGGCATTTTTATTAAGCCTTTGCATATCATGGACAGAAATATTTTGGTCACATGTCTTAGAATGCCCGGTGTTATTTTTGAGTCATAAGACTTTTTAATCCAAGGGAACATTTTTTTTGTTTAAAAACATTTGCATAAATACCAACTGTCCTTTTCTAACCATAGGAATTTATGTTACAAAAGGTTGATTCTTCATAGCTGGTATGACTGCATAAAGAGATTTTTCTGCAGCCAACTGTTCTCTTTGCACATGTGATGTTTAAGAAGCTCTAGCAGAATAAGCTGAATTACAGCTCTGTACCTCTGTGTGCCACTGTCAAAAAAAACTATAATCACCCAACTGTTGACTTTTCCAGGCAATGACTAAACCTTAGTATATTAAGATATATAGAATATATAAGATATATTATTAAGATGATGCATTGCAATATAATGAAACTATTCAACCATTCATTTATTAGTTGAAAGGAATTGAAATGAAAAATATATCAAATATGTTCTGTTTTTTAGTAAAATAAAAAAAAATGTATGTTTTAATTAAGACACAAATTATTTTGTATGTCTTCTAAATAATCTGGCACAAGTTTCACATATACTGCAAAATAAATGTGTAAGTGAAAAAAGCGATTTGAAGGTTACTTTATGATGAGGCACAGTGGTAAACATATCTTTCTATATTTATTCAAGACAAGCCTGAGGCTGTTCTCTATGTGAAGGCTGCAGGTTTTGTATTACACTATACCCTACACTACCTTTCTAATGACAAATGTTATATTTTCTTATGTGCGCTTGCTGAGTCTGCTGTCAGAAAAAGAGGACTTAATGCATGGCAATTGCTGGATGCAGCCATAGGTTCGCTGATTTTCCTTGGACTATACCCATGTAAGAGATAAGTTACACTTTCAGTCTTTCATTCATGTCACAGCACAGCTTTAAGGAGCAGAACCTGAGTTATGATTTTTTTTAACATGGGTCACACACCTCTCACATTGCTATCAGGAGCTGGACAAAGGCTGATTATTTCCATTGGATGATTTGCTTAGTATCCTAATTTATTGGCCACTGTTAGCTAAATGATAAAAGCTAGATGATTCCTTTACTGGTTATTTTTGGCTCCATATTGGTATTTTTTTTAAATTGGTTAACAATTCCCAAACAATTCTCCATATATTTAATTGATAATTTCAGATAAATTGCATTAACACTTGTAATTGTCTAAACATTTACATAAGGGAAATAAAAAGACATTCAACACAAACTATTGCTTATTAAATATAATGTATAGGATATTACTTTATCAGTATAATTTTAAAGACAACCTGGAAATAATAGCAAAAACATGACTATACGAGTAAAAACACAGAAAACAAAGTATTTTACATTCTTACTTGCAACTTGTAGTATTTTTCCTTTTTTTCCCCTTTTTTCTCAGGGCTTTTCATAGTTCACACAAAGAAGAATTTTACAGTTAAATAACTTGCATAAAATGCACTACATGCACATATAATCTTATGGAACTTTTTTTTTTTTAAATTAATGGACTGGCAACAGGGTTTCTTAAGAGTAATGTGTGAAGTGGTTTTGAAAATAATGCATTCATTTATTATGGTCAGGACTTTAAAAAATGCATTAAAACACATTTTAAATATCTATATGTATTATAAATATGAAATCTTGCATATTAATATACAACATTTTCTTTTTAAGACAGAAGGTGAATCTCTATGATCCTTACCTTTTACCAGAGTTTTTTTATTTAACTGCTTGCTGACCAGTCGCCGCAGTTATACTGCGGCAGGTTGGCTCGGCTGCGCAAATCGCCGTACGGTAATGTCCCTAGCAGGTGCAATGTCCGCCGGGCACCCACGATCGCTCCACAGAGAGCCAGAACAGGGATCTGTCAATGTAAACAAGCAGATCCCCATTCTGACAGGAGAGTAGATAGAGATTGCCTGTTCCTAGTAATCAGGAACAGCAATCTCTCTCCTATATAAATCCTATGTAAATCGCGGGCGGCAGGCGCTATTGTTATGTAAATCGCGGGCGCAGGCGCTATTGTTATGTAAATCGTGGGCAGCCGGCAGAAGATAGAGGTGAAATTTATCTTTCTCTCAAAGAAATTGCCCTTGCAACAATGTTGCAATTTTGATCTATTTTGTTTTTAAGATTGGTAGAATGTTAAATCTTTTCATGTTTTGATAAAATATTATTTTTTCTCTGTCACTTTCACTTGTTGATATCGATCTCACAAAAATATTTCCCCAAACTCACACAGGTGTCTTTACAAACCAAAAACAATACCATTGCTTATGGAAATTTAAAATGCATCCCATTTGTTTTATTTTTTATTCTTTCCAAATGATTTTTAAGAGGAAGTAAACCCTGATGGGTTTTACTTCCTCTTTGTTACTCTTTGTTACCCTGCAATTTAAAAGCATAATAGGCTAGTATGCATCGCATACTAGTCTATTATGTGTCACTTACCTGCATTGGAAGCCTGCGATGTCCCCGCTCCAGGCCGTATCCATCTTCGCCCCTCTTCCTTCCAGGGCCGCAATCTTCGGCTCTGTGACAGGCCGGAGCTGTGTGACGTCATTCCCGCGCATGCGCACAGGAGTTGCCAATCATGGCACGATCTCAGTCAAGAAGCATCACGTTGGCACATGCAAGTACAGTGAGGTCAGGCACTGATGTGGATGAGAAGACCTGGCTCGCAGTATCCGCTCTAATTCAGCCAAAACATGTTCTATTGGGTTGATGTCAGGACTCTGTGCAGGCCAGTTAAGTTCCTCCACCCCAAACTCCTTCATCCATGTCTTTATGTACCTTGCTTTGTGCACTGGTGTGCAGTCATGTTGGAACAGGAACACCCCCAAACTGTTCCCACAATGTTGGGAGCATGAAAGGCCCACCAAAATCACAGCACCAGGCCCATGATGCTCTTAATCTGGCCCTGATGGAGCATAACACTCATTGATAAACCTGAGAAGAGAATTTCACAGCTACAGTTTAGGGATTAGAGGTTGATCAAAGAAAACAATTGAGAAACTCACAGGTTTGAGGCCACTTTTCACACATTGTCATAGTCTGGTTCTGAACCTGTAACCTCTGGCTGTAGCTCTTCTTGCTGTGTCACTTGACATGCTAGACAGTCCCTGTCTGTTCCTATGAACAATCTTGCCTTGTCTCTTGTTTCTGGTGAACCTTTGCTCCTCCCATAAACTTCCTGATTCAAGCCATGTCTCTGCAGTTTCTTTTTGCCTGATTATTTTTCTCTCTCCAGTCAATGCCTTGTTCCTTTGCATACCTGTATCTGTCCTTATCTTCACTACCACTTGTTACTGACCTTTGGCTTGTTTACTGACTACACTTCTGTTTGATCCCTCCTTGCTATATTTGCTAGTGGACTCCGGCTTGCTCACCTCCTGGTAGGGCAATCTTACAGACAGTGATCTGGCACTAGCATGCAGCAAATCGCATCTCCAACATTAGGAGCTCTGGTAAATACTGGTTAGTATTTAGACCATGCCTGCATCATCCATTGGGGTGACCTACTTGTGCAATTGTCCTGCTGGTTGGTGGAAGCCTCTTTATTGCTGTAGCTACTGGGCTCTGAGCCTGACTCCTTGCCTGACCCTGTCACACATATTTTTCTAATTACAGTCTGTTAAAAAAAGCTTTTACAGACTCTCGGTTGTTCAGGCTGCCATGTACACACATAATTGGGTGATTTAACAGTCACTGTACAGAAGCTTTGATGTAAAGAGTAATAAGTATTGTGTAGGCCGTCAGTTTTGAAGGGTTTGAATGAGCATAGATAAAAGGGCATAAGGGTCACTAGGGGCTGGAAAAAAAGTAGTCAAGAGATGCAATGACCAAATTATAGGGTATAAATAACAAGACAGCAAGGAAACTTGACAGAAATATATTTACATTCATAAGGAGAAATACATCTTTGCTCCTGACCATTGGCAAGAAGATTATCCAGAATTGTATTGAGGAGTTGGGTTATTAGGTAGAGAAAAGTATATACAATATGTGTGTCAAATAATTGTGTTAGCAATTCAAGACTATAATAGGATCTGTCTGACAAGATTAACAATAGAAGTATTACAATCACCTCAATATGGGCTAGGTTTTTAAATGACATTCATCCAGCTCTGAAAAGGTTGTTTCTGCATTGCTGTCTATGGTTTGATACCAGTAGTTGGGTCAGTACCACCCTGTGAAGTCGGATTGTTGCTCTACAATAGTTTGTGTTATGAGCGATTGATTTTGATGGGATATATAATGTGTTACTGTTGTCATATGCTGGTTGTACATTACATTACTTACAGTCAATGTGAGGTGTCCCTAGTGCTGCTGGATCATGGCTAAGTTAAAATCTTTCTCCTCCAATCTCCCCCCAACACCCATTGCGGTAATCTTCTGGAATGGTAGGGATTGATATTGCTGAGGGAGCTGTGACAGGTACTCATCAAGAGGGACTGACTATGCCTGCCCTTTATGCCTACCTCCAATATTTGTAGAAGCTGTACTATAGCTTCTATTGTAAGGGAAATTATAATACCTTGTATGCATTATATTTTGCCTGCGCTAATAAGCGCACTTTTCAGCTCTTTTGCACAATGCATTTGATTGACCTGTGTTTGAAGCAGACACAGACGCAGATTGCTTCATCTCACATGGCCGCTAGCAGGGATCTTGTCCTGCCTTAGCTCTGCTTTTCGGCCTTTTATTTATACTGGTCAGACAGGTTTAACAAAAGAGACTTGATGGCTTCACAATCAGCCAATCAGCCTCCAAGGCACAGTCACATGACATGAGCTCAATACAAAACCACCAACCAATGACACACTTGTTTATATTCAAACTATACAATAGGAAAGGCATGCATGTATGGGGGGGGGGGGGTTGGCTGGCCTGTATGAGAAAACAGCTGACAATGAAAGCCATGTGCTATCTTCATAGAGGACCTCCAAGCAACCCACCATACATGCACAACCTGCCAATTACGACGAATCACTATCAAATACAGCTCTCTGAACTAATATTGCATAGCAATTATGCTACTGTTCCATTAAAGGGTAAATTACAACACAAAGGAATATAGCTGCAGATCTCTGTCACATTGATCAGATGCCATAGAAAGCCCACAGATCATTATCCTTACATAAAGGGCAATACTAATTCCATAACGCAAGTAAACTGCCGCCAAGCAGATCGATCTGTACAGAAGACAGGGGCCCCCTGATTGACGGCAATACACCCGCGCCACAGAACGTGCATTGCACCTCAAAGATCCAGACCAGCGTTTGCTCCAGCGATAACCGCTCAGGGCGCCTGCTGGCCGGGATGATCGGGCGGGTAGCGTGTAATTATCAAATGATGGAAGATTTCCATTGTATGTGGCCTTTCCTCAATATCGGTTAAAGCCATATTCGCTGTACACAGCGAATACCGGTAAACCAACACTGGGAGACACTGTGACAATACATAATACACATCCTAAATTTCTACAACACCATGAATGAAAAAAGAGCTATGAATATAGGAGGCAGACCTTGCACTCATCCAACTATCCTCCATTCATAGATTACATAAATACATTTTTGACGTATAGCCACGTCTAAATTTAAGACCACACATACATGTAAAACATAATACATTTATTATTGAACATTAAAATACAATTAAAAAGACCAAGCACGCCTGAAAAAATATCCACATAACAGTGTAACATAAAATAAATCATGCAAAGTTATTAACATTATTAGTATATCCGTACATATGACTCACGTCACTGTGGTGGTCCAGCAAACGTACAAGTGCATAGCCTGGGAGCGGGCATAGGGGCACTGGAATAATTTGCACAAGTTATTTAATCTGTGATTGATATTGAAACATACTCTCTTTTTATAAAACATTTTTAGTGCTGCTCTGTTCTGTCCTATTGGGTCCTGAAGAAGCTGAGGATTGATGAAACGTTGACCTGGCAGATTTGGCTACCGGAAGCATACTGTTACTGCAATTTGCCATTCAATTGTCCTAATAAATATAAGGACTTGTGGTACCCTCTAAAACAGTGGTTCTCAATTCCGGTCCTCGGGACCCACTAACAGGCCAGGTTTGCAGGATAACTGAAATACATCACAGGTGATACCATTTGCTGCTCAGTGATTGCAGCATTCTAGTTTGCATCTCCCCAAGGTAATACTTAAAATCTGGCCTGTTAGTGGGTCCTGAGGACCGGAGTTGAGAACCACTGCTCTAAAAATATGTGCTGTCTCCCATATTGAGTCTATAAAGTCCTTTGGTTTAGATCAGTATCTGACTTTTGTCAGACCATTCTGTTATGTAGTCCATTCATAGATAGTTTTTTTCCTTGATGAGTGCCCTTCACAGCTCCCTCAGCTCTATTAAAGTGGGAGTATACCCTCCTATGGGTTTCGGCCAAGGAAGCTGACATTTTAGCCTCTGTTTAATCTGCATCTGCCATGATGCTGCACATGTGATCCATTATGAAACCACCCATTGGATGGTTTGATAGTTTGGTTGAGAGCACAACCAAGGAGACAGCTAGCATTTTCCGCATGCCGGGAATATTAACTATTCTTTGACCCTATCAAATCGATGGACATACTTCCGGTTTAACTCCCACTGCACTGGAAGATTGCAGCAGCAGGGGTACGGAAGGATTGGAGGAGAAAGATTTCAACTAAACCAGGAGCCAGCAGTGCAATGGACACATCAAATAGTGGCAAATATTTGGTGGACACCCATCAACCGCTTTAGCAGAGAGCTGGGTTGACAATGTGTGTTGAGTGTTTTCAGATCCCCAAAAGTTTTGAAAAAATTGTGAGATTTTGTGGAGAAAATTCTCCATTAAAAAAAAAGATTTTTAGGGTTACAAAAATGTCTTTCAAAAATCCTACCTGTTTTGCAATGCCAAAAACTGTCCCTCATTACTGTACCTTTTTTTTTTTTACAGAAAGAAGGAAAACAGTGGAAAATAGAAACAAAAAACAGTAAATGAATTAAATTAAACTACTCTAACTATACCCACTCCTAAAAAAACACTTCTTCTAAATAAAAAGAAAAAAAAAATGCGGCAAAATGTGAGTTTGCTTCCGCATTTGGAGTGCCATTAAAAATTAGTGGCACCAAAAGTGCTACAAGTTCATTTTAGGCTTATAAAGGTGGCTATACAATATACAGTATGATTTAAAGCGGCGTTCCACCCAAAAGCTTCGGATGCTGAAACTGAGCTTTTGGGGAGGAGGGGGAATGCGGATAACCCATCTTTAAGGGTACTTCTGCTCCGGTCGCCTTAGGCGATCGGAAGTGGAAGGTTTCCTTCCCCCTCCCTCCCAAAGTCTTCTGGGACACAAGACAGGTCCTAGAAGACTTTGAGGCCAATCACGAAGCGCAGCGCCGCTTGCGCATGCGCAGTGAGCGCCCGGACGTGAAGCCGCGACCGGGTGCCCACAGTAGCAATGCCGGCGCCACGGAGGGGATGGGGAGAGATCCGAGGCTCCATGTGATCCCATCACTGGACCGGGAGACAGGTAAGTGTCTGTTTATTAAAAGTCAGCAGCTACACATTTTGTAGCTGCTGACTTTAAATAGACATTCAGAAAGGGTGGAATTCCGCTTTAACAATTTCTGTACAATCTCCTTTAGATTTACCATAAGGCTACTTTCACACTGAGGCGTTTGAAAAACGCACACAAAACATCAAGCGTTATGAACGTGTTTTTGCCGCGGCTTTTCCGCGTTAGCGCTATAATTAGCGCTAATGACCAGGTGTTTTTCAAGCGCTTTCGATTCGCTTTTGAAGCACTAGCATTAAATAAATAGCACAGCCCCCTACATTACATCCTGTTTACTTCCTGATATTTTGACCTTTCCACAACCTATGGGCGTTTTGCTGGCGCTTTAAACGCGTTTTAAAGCGCTTTACATTCATTTCAATGTATATGGACATTTTTTTTTTTTTTTTTAACAGCTTTTATTTTGGGATTTCAGAAAGAAAACAAACATATGGGCATACAAATCCAGTCGTATCAGTATAATGAGGTTACAGGAATAAACAATATATAACACTGATGTAACAAAGTGGCTTGATGGGTTATAGGAGTAAGTTAAGCAACTGGAGGATGCTTGGAGAAAGGCAGTATGGAATGCCGGGTATGGGGGTGAACATATTTGGCAGAGCCACCCTCTAGACACCCCAAATGGGGACTCACTGTGTCATAGAGGGTGGGGGCTGATAAGAAATAAAAGAAGAGGGATAAGTAAGGAGGGGGTGGAAGCCACTGTTGTATTAATCTTAGTTAGAGGATAGAGTATCTGGATTCTCGTATGCTTGTTATTTTTATTCAGGTAAATTAACAGGATATGAGGGAAGAGAAAAGGAAGACGGGGAGTAGATGTAGAGAGGGCGGGAAGAGAGGGTGAGAGATGGGGGGGGGGGGAAGAGGGGGAGAGAGTAGGAGGGGTAGTGAGGTCAGAGACTTCAGGAGGCAGTCCGAGCAGTCACACCGAATATATGGACATTATTAATGCGCTTTTTTTAGCGCTCAGAATAAGCACAAAAAATCATGCTTGCAGGACTTTTTTAAATGTGGTGCCAGCGCGACGCCCCAGTGTGAATAGGTACATTGGAATTAATGGGCAGCGTTTTAGAAACGTTTTGGAAGCGCTATTTTTAGCACAAAAACACTAGGAAAGCGCCTCAGTGTGAAAGGGGCCTAACTGTCTCATAGGAAGGCACACCTATTTATCCAATCACCAAAAATGTATATGGCAGCTTACTAATCCTTGATGTGGTGGCTGCATTCTTTTTGCAAATAACACATTTGTTGTCCCTGGGCGGTAAAATCACTTCTCTACAATATCTATGGAGGGAGCCATGGTTGACAGCCTAGGCTGCTCTTCTGATATGTACCTCTTCATCTCCATTACATGGGGTACATGGCAATTAGTAGTTTATAAATAGCCAGGGAGAAAGATTTTCTTTAATGCAGCTCACAGAAAGTGACAAAGGCACTGCCTTTCTGGCAGGATCAACAGATATTTTCTGTATTTGCTGAAAATATTCTTAGTCAGAAAAAAAATAAAAGAAAACTAAAATAGTCACCACATCTAGGCACTGTATATTGCATTTCCATTCTTGAGTTTAGTTATCCTTAAGGCCCCTTTCACACTGGGGCGCCTTATAGGCGCTATTTAGCTAAAAATAGCACCTGTAAAGCGTCTCCCCATTAAACCTAGTGTATCCTTTCACACTGGGGCGGCTCGGGGCTGTGCACTTGCGGGAGGAAAATTAAACTCCTGCATGCATGATTTTAGGGGCGGTGAAGGAGCGGTGTATACACCAATCCTCCATCGCCCCTGCCCATTGGAATGAAGGGCAGCGCTCCTGAAGCGGCTGTACACCGCTCAGGGAGTGCCGGCACTTTTAACCCCTGTTTAACCCCTTGTGGAGGGGGTTAAAAGTGCCCTGCTGCCGCCCGAATATCTCTGCTATTACAGCAGTAGATCGCCGCTAAATTAGCGGTGGTTTACTGCTGACGCTCGGATGGTCCCAGTGTGCAAGGGGCCTTAAAGTAGACCTGTTGCTTTACCCTGCATAGGCAAAGGACAGGTGTGCTTTATGATGTAGGTAACACTTAAAGTTATTAAGGATAAGAGGGACTTAGGAGCATATCAAT
Source organism: Glandirana rugosa (assembly GCA_018402905.1). Classification (NCBI taxonomy): domain Eukaryota; kingdom Metazoa; phylum Chordata; class Amphibia; order Anura; family Ranidae; genus Glandirana; species Glandirana rugosa. Next base: position 2,554,232 of record BLSH010373257.1, on the reverse strand, counting down.
AGGCTCAAGAATTTACCAGGTGTACTAAACACATATTTCATATGGGTAATAATTGATGCAATATAGTAGATACATGAGCTGTATGGTCACTATTTTGCAAATATGCTTATGGAAAGCAGATTCAGTCACTATCCAACTCCAAGTTACATACTAGCTCCAGGAAAGTTATGCCACTTATTGCCGCAGAAGAGGTCTGCCCCCACTGTCAAAGAACTCGTATGTAGCCCGAAGGCAGGCATAGCTTCTGCCATCGGAATAATAAAGCTGTTTGAAAAGACACTGAGAATAACAACAGGTTCTTTAGGTTTTGTTACCACTATTTCAGCTACATTTTTCACGCATTCTATGATTTAAAAAAGCCTGCATGATATAAATTGAAGTGTAATGGCGGTAATTTATAGTGTATCCTGCTATACAAAATGAAAAAATAGTATTTGCTCTAGTGAAGAGATAAAAAATGACAAATGACAGAAATATTTAACTAATAATTTTCCTGTACATAAACCTCTGCTTTTAAAGCCACTTCCTTCCTGAAGCTAAGAAAGCTTTCAGTAAGAAACAGCAACAGGAAATCATCAGCAGACTTGTGTTCTGTCAGCGGCATGATTAACAGCCTATTATCCACAGGGGATTATCTATGTTTTGATTATAGATTTGGGTAATGCCGCATAGAATAAGATAAATATCCAAGACACAATGACATTAAAAGAATTATTTAGAATTTATAACCCAGGAAAATCTGCAAACATATGATTTATATAAAAAGATATATTGGAATTCATCAAGTGTAGTTGGAATGTGCGGTATTTTCATAAATTATTAGGATTTCTGCAATGACAACCTTATAGACATTATTGCTTGCAGGACTTGAGAGTAGTCATTTACAAAAACACGTGTATCACCCTCAAGGTGAGTGCTAGGATAGTTAGGTAAGTGTTAGTATGTATTTTTGATAGGAAAATTTAATTGCCACCCCGTAGTCAGCGTGGCTGTAATTTTGGATGTGGTAAAAACATAGTTTGGCTCTCTGTACTCAGGGAGCTGTAATTGTTTAGTTAGGTCTGTTCTGTGTGCTCTGCTGCTGCCAGTCTGCCTGATAGCTCCCTTTGTATCCAGGTAAGTTGAGAAATTTCTGGAAGATAGGTGTGGAGTTATGCAGATGGCATCATGAATATGGATGCAGCCTCAGCCTATCCCAGAGAGGCAGGCTCTAAAGGCATGCTGGGAGATTGTATTTATTCTGGGAGCACACAGAGCTCTGGGTCTTGTTCCAGAGTGGAGGAGTCCAACCTGAGGGGGGGGCATGCTGCCCTCCGAGGCAGAGGCTGCTGTTGAAGAAGCCTCAGGTGGGTGACCTGAGGGGAGGAATGCTGAGATTCAGGTGCTAGGAAGAAGCTGACTGAGGTGAGCTCTCTGCCAAAGATCTGTTTGGCATCATTGGAGGGTGTCACTTGGAAGATTGGAAGCAGACTATCATCTGTCCTTGGTAGAGTTGAGCGAACCCGGACTGTAAAGTTCGGGTCCGTACCGAACTTTGGGGTGTCCGGGACCCGGATCCGGACTTTTCAAAAAAAGTCCGGGTCCGGGGTTCTGGTAATTTTAATGAAAAATCTTAAAAATGCTGTAAAAAAGCCCAGGAAGGTCCTAGAGGTCTGCAAAAGGAAGGAAAATGGGGGCAAGGGTGGGACAAGTGCCCTACAAAGAAATGGGGACAGGGAAATAACTTTAAATATTTTAAAAAATATAAAAACATAAAAATGCAAAAATGGAGATCATCTTCAAAATGGGTCTGAAAAGTATTAACCACTTCCCGCCGGGTGGACGTCCATGGACGTCATAGACTTTGAGCGGGGATATCTGAATGGTGCCAGCAGCTAGAGGCACCATTCAGATATCATTTTTTCCAGCTGGCGATTTTGTACACCCCAAGAACGATCATAGCGGCAGTTCAGCCGCTTGATCGTTCTTGTAGGCAGCGGGAGGGGACGTCCCCCCCCCTCCCGCCGCCATTCGGTGCTTCTCCCGTGCCGCCCGTACGATCGGCGGCAGGGAGAAGAGATCCGTCGCCGCTGGAGTGTCGTCAGGGAGATGACTGATGACCATCTGGTCACCAGTCATCTCTATGACCCTCGGAGGACCGGGCGCGATGTTATGACGTCACGCCCGGCCCGGCTTTTGTAAACAAAGCCGTGATCACGGCTGGAAAGGCTGGGATCGGAATTTTTTTTTCTG
>BLSH010373257.1:2488275-2502315 GCA_018402905.1 Glandirana rugosa | reverse complement strand
GAATAGTACACGTTCTACACTTTAGTTGATTCCACGATTTTACTATTATTTACAATTTTAGATCATGTTTACTATTTTTAGGCATTTTTCAGGCACTTATCATTTTAGCACCTTAGTTGATTTCACATCTTGCACATGATAAGATTTGCACAATAATATTCACTATTGACTGGATATATACCAGAGTTTGTTAGATTTCAGTTTTTTTTTTTTTTTTCTTTCAGTTTTTCTCTGGTGTAAATTACGGAGCCTTTTCTCTAACAACCCAGGAGATTCACGTGTGTGATATCACATTGGCACATTGCACTTTATTTTATATCTTGCACAATATCACATTATTTATATATTTATATATTTCACATACTGTATTTGTTTTACATGAATTGGTTTATTATAAGTTGGGGCACATATTGAGCATGAAGGGAGGTAATGTATGGATGTAGTTGGCATTTCTTTTTTATCTCTCACATATGTTATATGGTTTAGAGATTGTTATACTGACGTACTCACTCCCCTTTTTTACACCTACACAGGGTTATATTTTGAGTCAGTTGCCAAGAGTTTCTCCATTCTAGATATAATAGTGCCAGCATACTGGAAATTTTATGAGAAATTTAGAAAGTTTTTACAGTGACTAATTCTATATGTTTTAAGTTTTATATTTATATTTATATACTCATATTGCCCTCATCCACTCCAATTACTGAAGGACTGTATGTGAGTGGGGAGCAGCGCCAATACCACCACTAATTACTCCCTATAAAATAAAAAAAGGTTTGTTTGAACCCACAGGAGTACAGGAACTAATCTAATGGAATAAGAAGTGTTCACTTAGTGAATGTTCACTGAGCATAGCAAATAAGGTGAAACAATGTTCATTCAAACGTGCAAAAAATATATATCCCTTTTTAAATTTTCCTTTGCACATAATTGGGTATTCAGGGCACAGTTTTGTACTATTTAGTAAGCCTAGTAAACATTCAGTTTGCAAAGTGAACATTTGCTCTGCTTAAGGAATAGTCCCTACTTCTTTAGTAAATTGCCTCTATTGCACAGTTGTAACTTCTTAAATAGCCTCTAGTTGTTTTTTTAAAGATGATGTTTAATCTGCTTATATTTTTCCCTCCCTGGTTCATTCTTTCCCTTCATCAACATGCTAATGGAATATTTAAATTAAGCTTTCTGGTTTTCATTAGATACCTTATTTTAGACCCAGTACTGGATCTCTTTGCTTCTCTGTACAAAGGTAGCGGTCATGGCTGGTGGGAGGAGCTAGCTAATAATACTCCACTCAACAGCCCTGAGCTTTGATGCAAGCAGTGGGCTGGCTCTTGAGAGAATTTCAAAATCTCTCCATTGGTTCATATCAGTTTGAAAGAGTGGGAGTTACTAGGTAGATTGCATTTGCACGCAGACCGCCCTATATTATGTCCATGCTAAGCATCCAAGATTAAGAAATCGTAAATGCAATGAATGAAAAGGGCAAGCTAGGGACTAAAAAGCTGTGAAGAAAAGAGCTGGATGCCCTCCAGACAGGAAATGAGGTGGGCTCTATATGACTTCCTGCAGCTTCTATAGCACATTGTAGGAATCTCACAGTGTGCAGTGAAATCACAGTAATTAATTTCAGTGCTTCAGTGCTTTCTGTGCCCTATTGTTAAACCCTTCAGAATGTTCCTGTTGGTATTGAATATTGCCTCTGTTTAGTTCCAGCCTGGAGTGCATGGATAGGGTGGAACCAGGAGTGGCATCAGATCTCTGTATACATCACTTGCGGTGTGCCTGATCGCTGGCGCATTGGGGTACTTAGGGCAAGGCTGGTGAGAATTATGGGGGGGGGGATGTGTCCCCCTACCACAATATGTCATGCCCTTCTGATTGGCGGGCCCTCCTTTTGTTGGAGAAGTGATTGGCTCCCCAGGAGACCTGGGTTTATATAAGGCCAGGCAATGGTGGGGATATTTGTGTATGCTGAAGGACACATGGCAAGCGTAGAGGGCAGGCATCCTTTTTGAGGTAACCCCTGTGGTAGATATAGAGGGATTTGGGTTAAGGTTTTTCTCTTCCCTCTCAGGACATTGTTTGTGAATTGATATCCCCTCTCTTTTACTATATAGCGTTGGTTAATCTCATTACATCGGGTTGCCCTGCTCTGTATGCTGTGCATCTATATACAGTATGTTTATACCTTTCTGGTTTGATCTAGTTGGGGTCTTTTTAATGGAACTATGTAAGTCTAAATTAAATGTGTCCCTACTTTAGGATAATGAATTCCTATTATCTTTAGAGATTTTTAACATTTTATTTTACTTTCTTTGCCTTCTGTGAAAATAGAAAAAGCATAGGGGTTCAATAAAAATGTCGGTTTTGTACCCTGGAGTCTCCCCACAGGCACTAAAGGCTTGTTTGATCCCTCCCTCTGGCACCAATTTTGAGGCCATCCTCAATGGGGCTAATCCTACCCCCACCCTCTGTGTAATCTCATATGGGCCTCAACATTTGGACCCAGTAGCCCCTTTGGGGTTAATGGGACTCCAGAGATGACACCCTAGATATCACCGATGTGCATTTATGTCATGATATCTGTAAGTAAGCACTTGTTGGTGTACGCATAATTTATAGATATTTGAAACTATATTATGTCTAAAATACATTGTATATTCAATAGGTGGTTGGAATTTGATCATTACTTGAAGATATTACTGTGTCCCATTCCTGAAGAAGAGGGGTATCTGCAAAACGCATTGACCCTTGTGAACATACACTGTCTAGCCAGTATCTATATATTTTTTATTATTATATCCATAACTTTCTCGATGGAGTAATAGATAAAAACCCCTTTTATCTTTTTTGCAATTAATAAATATTTGTGATTTTTAAATTGATGCGTACTGTGCAAGTAAAATTTGATTCCCTGCATGCTAGATATTTTTTTGAGTCATTCGCAAGCAGTTCTGGTAGAAATTAGCCTCCTAGCACCCAGGAGGTGAACATGGAATGCTTATAATGATTGTCCCTAGAGTTTTATTTAGACACATATATGCGCTATGTTGTATAACTTATCTTTTATAAGCACTTACTGATGATATGGTTATATCCAGCAATTCCTCAGGTTGTGCATAAGGCCAGCCATAGATGGTGGGATATTCTTTCCTGCAACCCTCCAGCGAAACTTTTGTGTTCTCCCGGCGTCTGAACAAATCCAACAGGCTGATTGTACCCAAGTCGATCAATCATTCAGCCTGCCCGTACATGGTTCAAATCCTTGAGATTCGAACTATCTATGGCTGGCTTAAAAACCTTAACTGAGGCTCTCATTGCCATTTTTGAAGTTATGCTTTACAATCAGAAAACCCTAATGATGCTATGCCATCTATATGACAGATGTGGTTGTACTGCACTTTGCTATATTGGAGTATTCTATTAGAGTATACTCTGTGGAGGTTTTAAATCTGACCTTCAGGCAGATTAAAGAAAGCACAAACAGGTAAAGAATGTTTGGGTTTAATTTACCCACTTGCCATGCACCCACAGCACATTTACTGTGAGTGGGTGGCAGCTGCAGGTTAAGCGACATGCTGATATGTCACTTAGCCCATGCGCACTGGCACTCTGGGTTGTACAGAGTAGGTAATTGTCAGGCTTGGCTGGCAACCAAGCCTGTTTTGTTTTATCTGGGTCTGGAAATTTACTCAGGGAGGCTGGTATGACTCACAGGCAACATCTCTAAGACCCCCCCCCCCACTTCTAGAAACTGGTAGAAGATTCAAGAGGAATGGGAGTGGAGGTCAGGAGGAGCTGCCTGGAGTATTCATGAGGGCCCTGACCAATCCCCAACAGATGGGTTGGTAGGGGGCAGGCCCCCTCAAATACTCAGGGTCAGCCCAGCTGGGGGCAGTGTAGTTTGGGTGGAAGATGGAGTGTTAGGCTGTTGGTGGCCCTTGTAGCTGCTCCCTAGTCTGGGGGGTGACTTCAGACCTGGGCTCAGGTGCGAAAGGGACCCTCTTCATGACACACGTACATGCACATCCCTAAGCCTCTGCGGATGCCAGATTGTGAGGAGACCTGGGCCCGGTTTCAGAACATTCAATAGGAATGGAGTTCTGGGGAGGGCAACCTACAAGGACAAAGTAGTGATTGTGAAAGCAGAAAAGTGTGCTAGGAGTCACTTTGTCACTGCAGCATGAGAAGATTGCCAAAGCCTGACTTTTATCTGTGAAGGACTGCTGGTTTACAGCTTACAGGTAAATGTCTTTACACGGACAGCTGGGAGATAGTTGCCTGTGTCTTGCTTTGTTTTTTCGGACGAGGTCGGCTTGCCCCCTGACCTATGCCAGCTGGATAAACACTTGTCACTGTTAAAACTTGGGTGAAGCCTAGATCCTGACACTAACTCTTTGAAAAGAGCCTGCTGACCAAGGAAGGGGCCTCTCCAACCAGGAACTCTAAAGACTGTATACCTTACACTTTTCATTTTTTTGTCAGCAGGATCATAACCCACTGTTGAAAGAATAAAAAAAGTGTGTGTTTGCTGTTCATGTTTCTGTCAGTAGGATCATAACTCCCTTCTGACAGAATCTGTGAATATTTAGTTAGAATTAGTGATAAGATATGTATATATGCTGATTGATTATGTGACATGTGTACATATGTTTTTCCAAGAGTACCTGTCTATTTTTCTACTGCTATTTATTTGTAACATAGCCCCTGTCCAAGTTGTTTCCCTTTTTCTCTCCCACTTTTATGGGATGCCCTTGCTCCTGAGCCCAGGAGTTATTTTTCAAATTCTTCCAGCCATGGGGACAGGGTGGATGTTACGGGGTGGGACTGAGTGTAACACCTGCTAGTGTGCTGGAAGTGTAAATAGGTTTTTTTGTACAGGGTAGGTAAATTGTCAGGCTTGGATGGCTGGCTGACAGCCAAGCCTGTGTTGTTTTATCTGGGTCGGGAGAGTGACTCAGGGAGGCTGGTATGACTTACAAGCTGCATCTCTAAGACCTCCCCCTACTTCTTAAAACTGGTAGAAGGTGCTAGAGGAATGGGAGTGGAGGTAAGGAGGAGCTGCCTGGAGTATTCAAGAGGGCCCTGACCAATCCCCAACAGGTGGGCTGGCAGGGGGCAGGCCCCCTCAAATACTCAGGGTAAGCCCTAGCCCAGCTGGGGGCAGTGGAGTTCAGGTGGAAGATGGAGATGGAGTTTTAGGCTATTGGTAGCCCTTGTAGGCTCCCCTAGTCTGGGGGTGACCTTGGGCCTGGGCTCAGGTGCGGAAGGGACCCTCTTCATGACACACAGAGGTGTCCTGACCAGGAGGCACGGAAGCAAGGTTGAGGACAGCAGTGGTGCACTGTCAGGCAAATCTCCAATAAGGAAAACAGCCAGGAAGGCTGGTGAGTGTACAGTCAGAGGACTAAGAGCCATACCTGAGAGGATTGGGTGCAAGAAGTCTGGGATGGATGGAGTGTCAGTCTGGGTGGACTGTGGAGTCTTAGCCAGGAGGGCTAGTGAAAGGGGCAGCTGCAACCAGGCGGGTTGGCAGGGCCTGAAGAGGTGGTGCTGGGATCAGTAGCCATAGGAGTAGGACAGCTGAACACTGGGACTTCTTTTTGCTACACTACCAAAGGGACCCAGGATCCCTGCCTGTAAAGGACAGCTGTTATGGTCTTATTGCACTCTTGTCAGACCATCCTTACAGCGCCAACTTGTCCTGGGAGTTGTTGTTCCACAAGCAAGTTTGTGCTGGAGGTAGAAGAAAAAGTGTATATACAGGATGTACTGTATATAGTTTGTGACTCTGAAGAGTTCTAGGTTTGATCAAATGGGCATCCCATAATACCCTCAACCCTATCCAAGTTCAATTCCCCTAATAAAACACAAAAACAAAGCTGCAAGGACTGATTCTTGTCTCCAGCGTGTGGTGGAAAATTCTGTGTGCCTGGCTGTGCAGGGTGGGAGATACCAACATTCACCAGCAGTTCCTACAGGGTTAGTGCTACATAAAAAATTGAATATATGTATTTTTTTTACATACTGTAACCAGTCAGTATTCCTGATCACTGCCACACCAGTCATATGATGACACTATACTGCACTGGTGACAGTATGTAAATAAAATTGTGAAACACATTTATTTCATTTCTTCATTTTCCAAATAATTATGAAAAAAATTACATCTTCCAGAAACTTGCTATGCCTCTTACTAAATATCTTAGACTGTCTACTTTCCAAAACGGGACGGGCAGTGGCTGAGGATCGGGTGAAAAAGCACTGTAGGTCAGCAGCAGGAGGCCTAGAGCAGGACTGTCTCATCTCCTTGGCTTGATGTTTGCCCATAGGAGCAGTGAAGCGGGTTTTGTACCAGATAGCAGTCTCTGGGTAAGCTTTGAGGATCGGGAGCTGCTGCAAGACATGTCTCATCACTCCATTCACCAAACCACGCCCCCCGCATACTTTTTTAGGCCCTGACATAAGTAAGAAACCAAGAAGGGAGCTTAAGCTATGTAAATAATGGAGCACGTTGAGACTTGAGGATGATAGTTAATTGGTTATAGATTAAGCCATTCATAACCAATGAGAAGGTGCTAGGCAGATCTGCAAACAATTAAAGTGGGCCCTTGTACCATCCCCTATATTCAATGCAGTGGCAGCTGGTCCACAAGGGGTGCAAGGGCACCACCCCTTTAGCCCGCACCATCTGTGTGACCATGCACTGTGTGGGGCGCTCAACCAACAGGTCTTTAGGTCCAGATCCGTTGCCCCCTCACAAGCACGTGACCACATCCCAAGGCCCCAATAGGCCAGTTTCATATTGTCCTCTGCGTCCCGAGCCCCCCCACCCTGCAATACCAGCAAATTGGCTTCCCGGCCAATCAGGACAGAAAGACCCAGGATCCGGAAAGAAGACCGGGTCAAGACAGAAGCCGTGGTGCCGGGCACAAGTGGAGTCGTGACAGCTGGAGGGCTCCACCGTAGGGTGAGTGCGGACCTGGAGGGGCCCGCCCTCTCAACCCCAAAATCCTCCAGCACCAGCCGCCACTGATTCAATGTGGTCCCCTGACAATAGGTGGCCTCATGGGAAGTGTGCCCAAAATAAATGTACCTGTTTATATCAGGTATATGAATCTGATGCTTACTCTGAGATTTGTCATGTGAAGGCGTGATGAAATTCTGAAGTGACATCAAGCAGTCAAGTATAGACTAACAGGAAATCAAATCTGATTGGGTTACAAGCTGCTATATTTGATCTTGTCCACAGCAAAAGTAGGTATATTGCTCTATTGCATACATACTGTATTTAGGGTTGCTTTCACCATAATTTTCCCTCTTATTGAACACAAAAGAAGTGGGAGCAATATTAATTATCTGTCATTTTTAACTTATATGTAAAGCCATTTTTTTCATACTGGATAGAGTGGGGAATGGTTAAATCCCCTGTCAGGTTTTCCTTTGCCTGTGTCCCTTTGACCTCTTCTTCTGACCCCTTCATTAAATACCTCCTCGGGTAAGTCTTCAATATCTCCTACCTCCCCATCCAAGATTAAACAATGCTGTGGAAAAAGCAACTAGTTGATGTTTGGTGCACCCTCCTTCCCGCTGACAGAGATTACAGCTTTCATTCCATGGCTCACAACTCCTATAGTGGGATTGACTATTTTTTGATCTCCCAATCTCTTTTGGACTCCCGGGTGCAAGCATCTTATGGCCTTTTCCTGTAGTCAGATCATGTTCCAATACCCTTAACTCTGAGCAACCCCCTGCAGTCGAATAATGATCCTCATAGTAACCTGAATGATAACTTATTAAGAGACGCCCTGTGTGTCATGGATGCTTCTCAGACCATAAATAACTTTATTCTAGATCATGCGGCTGATACTACTAATCTCCTTACTCAATGGGAAGCCCTTAAATGTGTCTCGAGGGTTTATCCAACGTGGATCTTCACTGCACCTGAACACCACAAACCAAAAACAAAATTTAATTCATTTTTAATATTCAAAGCAAACTCCCCCATCCATCCATGTCTCTATGCTTTTTTTTATTGAGAAATCACTTTGAAAAACAACACTCTAACATTTCTGGCCGTGGCCATCTTGAGTAAGGGCAAATGATTAAAGTAGCATTTACTTCCTGGAATAAGAAATGGCAGATACTGGACCTGACAGCGGGAGTCAGCTTCAAAGGAAGACTAGGTCAGTGGAGAAAGAAGTAATTGGCAAATGGAGAGGAACCAGGAGAAGAAGTGGACGGAGAAGAACTGGGAGAAGAAGCAGAGGAAGAAGAACTGAGAGAAGAAGCAGAGGGAGAAGACCGGAAAAATAAGACAAGGAGCTACGACGGGGGACATTCTTCAGGGGTACAAAGTACCCCATACTCATTTACATGGTGGGGCGGGATAAAGGGGGCTTTCTGGATGCCAAAGAGCCCCCTGCCTGCAGAGCCCCACGCCACCCAGAGTTGACAAGAAGAGGTCCCCATCAACATGGCACCTTGCCCCAAAGCACCAATCCCCCATGTTGAGGGCATGTGGCCTGGTATGCAGGAAGGGGGTGCTCGCTCCTCTCCCCCTTTCCTGACCTGCCGGACTGCATGCTCGGATAAGGGTCTGGTATGAATTCTGGGGGGACCTCACACTTTTTTTTTTAAATTTGCCATGGGAGTTCCCTTAAAATCCACACCAGAGCGAAGGGTCTGATATGGTCTTCAGGGGGACCTCACACCCTGTTATTCTTTATTTTGGCATGGGTCTCCCCATTCAAGATCCATAACAGACTCAAAGGGCCTGGTATGGATCTGGGGGGACCCCACAATGTTTTTTTTTGTTTTTTTTTTATAAATGTGCCATGGGATTTTCCCTCAAGATCCTCAGAGCACAAGTCGCATGCCACAAGTCGGATCAGCTAAGATGATGATCCCGACTTCCATTCAAATCAATGGGTTGAAATCATGCCCAAGTCAGACCAAAGTAGTGCAGGAAGCATTTTCAAAGTCGGGCCAGTTAAGATAGCTCTCATAGGGAACCATTGATTATGACATATCATGTGACTTGTGCTCTGGAAGTTGGAGCACATGTCAGACCAGTGTGTAACATTTCTATTCTCCCTAAACCTGGTACGAACCCCTTATCATCACTTTTATCTGGTATCATTCATAGTGATCAGGTGGGTTTTGTCCCTGGTCGGGAAGTTAGGGACACCACCAGGACCCTCTATATAATTTCGTAAAGTATCATTTGAAAACTTGTCTTTTCTCATTTTATACTGAAAAGGCCTTTGACAGAGTGAGCTGTGGGCTCTTGCACCTGGCAAATAGACCAAGGTTGCAATTTTATTACTAAAATCCTATCACTTTATTCCCATCCCTCTGCATCTGTACTAGTAAACGGTTCTATTTCCAATCCGTTCTCAATTCCAATGGTACCAGACAGGGCTGCCCTCTTCCCCCTCTCCTTTTTGTTATTGTTATAGAACATTTGGCATAGGCCCTCTATTACTGGTATACAGACCCCGTCGATGTACATGGACAATTTCCTCCTTTATATTCAGCAATCCCATATTTCCATCCCCACTCCCTTACAAGAATTTCAAACGTTCAGAGCATTTAGTAATTTTATATTAAACTTGTCCAAAGCTGAGACATTAAATATCCCCCCCCCCCCCACCCATTTAGCTTTGCACAAATTTTCCATTCCACTGGAAACTGAGAGACATCTCTTATCTGGCTATTGTGGTCCCAGCTAATCTCTCCAATCTCTATGCACTTAACGTTGGCCCTCTTTTGACAAAGATCCTGAAAGAGTTGGAGGCCTGGAGCTCATCTTCTCTTCCTTGGTTTGGCAGATTGAACACCTTAAAGATGGAAATTTTCCCGAAACTACCACCTTAAGCACCCTCTCCATTCGCTTTATTTGGAATAATGGATTTTCACACTTGCATTACAAACTCATTATGTATGCCAAATCTCAGGGCGATATCAGCCTACCTGACGTCTAACTAAATCATTTGGTGGCCCTGCTTTTGCACATGCTGGAATGGTTTCCTGCCCGCTGTCTAAAACTGTGACTGACTTTGGCAGAATAAGATCTCTCTCCATTTGACTTGCGAGCCTTACTGTGGAGTTTCAAATATAAATTACAGAAGTTACAAGATATCTCACCCCTGACAATGCTGGTTTACTTCATCATTTGTCCACCCATCCCCCAACTCCATTATTTGACAATTTAGATCTCCCTCAAGGGGTAGGCGCCTCTACGTTAGTCCCCTACCAAAGATCGGCTTGGCCAATTTTTTTTTAATCTTCTGCTGGAGGTTCTGTTTCCTCCATCCCATGGGGATTACACTCGAGAGATTGGCTAGCTAATTCTCACTTGTAAGCTTTCTGTAGGAGATTGTGTTCATCCCACCACACAAGGCGTTTCTTTACAGAATTTGAGAGGCTGTGCACTTTTAGTGAGAGGGCTCGAGTCACTGAACTGGGTCGTGAATTTTTGGATGCTGACTAGCAGAGTTCCTTCTTATTTACTCATAAATCTGCCAACTCCAGCCATGCTCAGGAGAAAAAATGTAAGATCTTTTCACAGTGGTATGACTCTCTATTAAGCCTTCCCTTGCACTCCTGCTACATGCTGGCACTGTGGTTGTGAGAGGAGCTCTTACTTACATATTTGGTGGGGCTGCCTACGGATTAAAACATTTTGGTCCAAGGTTTTTGCAATATATAACAGGATCTATGATGAATCCTTAACACCATTTTACTAGGCTCCATTACATCTCAAAAGAGGAATCTCTTATGCTTTTTTTTTTTTTTAATCTGCAGCCAGACAACTTATCCCTCAATTTTGGAAGTCCACCACTTCTCCTCCTATTACCTTCTGGATAGCTATATACGATATTATGCAAATTGAAGAATGGTTAGCTTTGCACTCTGATTCTTTTGACAAATGGATCCATTTTTTTCCTCTGTTGACATTGATCCTTTTCTCCCACTTCCTGGTAGGGCCCCTGCACCTAAGCCCTGAGGTGGTTGAAAGTGATAGCACACCCTCTGTGGGCTTTTTTCTTTGTTTCACTAACCCGTCACATAGCTCAATATTTCTTGGATGAGACTATGTTCCAGAATTCTTCTTGCACCTCTTTTTCCCTCCTACATTTTTTTCCTTTCAGTTATACTCCTTTTCTCTCTTTTTTTTGGATTTATGGTACTCTGGGACACACTTTTGTTGACCTTTTGATACCTGGGGCCCCTGTAATTAATATTTTTTGCTATTTGACTACATACTATATGTACTTAATTGGCCATTGCAAATGGGGCACTGCCTACATTTATGTTTGTATGGTTATGTTCTTGTATAAATTTATATATCTGTTTTGTATTTTTGTAAAATCAATAAAAATACATATTTGCCTTTAAAATGGGAATTATCTTCTAGCCATATGCTTAATGGATAAATTAAGGCACTTCTTTGGTTGTTTTTAATGTTTTTCTATTTGCCTGAGCTGGCTAAATATACTATTGGTTATGTAGTTTTAAAGCAGTGGTTCTAAAGCCTGAAGATTTTTTTACCTTGCATTCTCTACATTAAGGTAAAAAAACATTCAGTGTGTGGCTTCCCCCTCCAGCCCCCCTTATACTTACCTGAGCCCGAACTCGATCCAGTGTTGTGCACGAGAGCAGCAGCTCTCTTTGCTCTCTCCCTCCTTGCTGGAAAAAGAGGCAGCAGTGGGAGCCATTGGCAGTACTCTGCATGTCAATGGGCACACAGAGCCGGTTTGAGAGTGAGCACACACGTGTCCCCATAGCAAGCAGCTTGCAATGGGTGTGCTTGGCATAGGGAAAAGCCAGGAGCGCCAGTGGAGGACCCAATAAGAGTAAGATTGGGGTTGCTCCATGCAAAACCATTGCACAGAGCAGGCAATTATAACATGATTGTTATTAAAAAAAGTTTTACAATCACTGTAATTATTTAATAAATGTATAACTATGATACATATTTTTGCGTCACCCCTGTGGATTTTCAGACATTTTTAACCAGATTTATGTTGCCTGTGTATTTTATTTATTTATGAAAATAATTGATATTTGCACATGCTGTGTACTATCACATGTAAATCCCACCCTATAGCTTTGTAGTTTTTAAAAAGGAAATCCTTAAAAAGGAGCTGTCTAGACTGTACTTTTTCTAATTACTAAGTGACAGTGTTGCCTGTGTCCTCTGTTTCCCCTTGTTAATTTGTTTTCTCTTATTTCTCCTTTTTCTTCTATGCTGGAGCTAAGCAAGTATATTTGATTGGCATTGTAATACCATCACTTTCCAAGGGACTGTAGGGACAGTGGCAAGTCTATTAACTCCACCATTCATCCCTGTTAATGGACTCACTTTCATTTCACAGAATGATTTGCATGCCTCTGGTGACACATTTTGAACCTGCTCTGCATCTGTTTGCTCATGCATCACAGCACTGATAAAGATAATGCCACCAGTAATTCAAGCAGGTTGCTAATGATCTTGGCTGTAGGTTGACAACACATGCTGTCAGCTACATAATTGCTGGAATATCACCAGCTGTAGCAGACTAATATTGACATACATTCAGAGGCAGATTTATTAGATATACCCAACTAAAATACCTAATCTTAGGAACTAGATACTTAGGTACACATATGGTAAGCATTGATACTTAGGTATGATGCAGGTATTCTATTGATGCTTCGTTTTCAAGGGGTGTGTTAAAAAACATCCCTCAAACCATTTTATAGTCACAAACCTAAACTATTGGCACAATGCAGGATTGGTCCATAGGGTCTTACTATGCATGCTAATCTCTGACCCTACCATCTGAATATCTCAACATAAATTGAGAATTGTCAGAGCAGGTAACAAATATTTAAAATTATAATATTTGTTATTGGGTTTTGATGATACTCAGCCCACTGTTTACTTATTTTAATTTTTTTAGCTAACATGTGGAATTCAGTATAGTCTTCTGCTGCTGTAGCTCATTCTTCCCACAGTTCAATGTGCTGTGTGTTTAGGGATGCCCTTCCATGCCATTGTTATAAACAGTGGGGTTGATTGACTAAAGGCAAAGGTGTTCACTTTGCATGGAAAATTGTACTTTACGAGGGAATTTTCCCCAGAGCTTAGTGAATGTGGTGAGACTTCACTTTGCAAAGAATACCTAATCAGGTGCAAGGAAAATAAAAAAAAATCATTTGTTTGCACATGATTGAGCTTTACCTCTAACTCACTAACCCTCAAGGAAACTTCCTCACAAAGTGCAACTTCCCAAAGTGAACAGTCCATTTGCCTTTAGTAAGTCAAGCCCAGTGGTTATATGAGCAGTTGCAGGTTTCAGCTTAGCCTTTCTCCCCTGACCTCTCACTTGCCGACCGCAATGTGTATATATACGCTGCTGTTTGCAAGTGGTTTACCATGATTATGGCTGAAGCTGTCAGCCATAACCCCGGTATCTTTTTTTTTCAGCCGCCGGCTGGCTTTTTCTTGAAAGCACTCCGAGCGGTCCCTCTCCTGGCACTCACCGGTGTTTCTCAGGATTACAGCTTTTATCGGTGCGCCTAATAAGTAGAGTTGAGCGAACACCTGGAAGTTCGGGTTCTGCTGGTCCGTCCGAACTTCGGGACAAAGTCCGGGTCCGGGTCCGGACGGAACCCGAACGATCGCACGGACAACGAACCCCATTGAAATCAATGGGGACCCGAACTTTTAGGCACAAAAATGGCTGTAGGAAAGTCCTGGAAAGCCCCAGAGGGCTGCAAAAGGAAGTAAAATGGGGGTAAGGGTAGGGCAAGCGCCCTACAAAAAAATGGGGACAGGGAAATAACTTTAAATATTTTTAAAAAAATAAAAACATAAAAAATGCAAAAATGGAGATGAATGTGGTTCATCTTCAAACTGTGTCTGAAAAGTATTAATTAACGGTAGAAGCCATATAACTGTTCTAAAATCATCTTCAAACTAGGGCAAGTGCCCTACAAATAAATGGGGATAGGGAAAATAAATTAAAATCAAATAAAAAAATGGGAAGG
>BLSH010373257.1:2465508-2480068 GCA_018402905.1 Glandirana rugosa | reverse complement strand
TGTTTTTTGTTATTTCCGGAAAACCAGACGTGCCGGTTACCTACCGTACCGGGTTATAGTAGAACCTATTTCATAAGTATAACCTAATTCATAATGTGAAGCCGAGTCGTGAAAGATTTTCCGAGAAGAGATAAGGAAGTGTCCATTATTAGGGACGACGTGAGTTCGAGGGATGAAAAGACGTATACTATGTGACAAACGACATACAAATTGGTGAAGTCGGGGCCTTCCAAAACGTCGAAATCCTGGTCTCGTGAAAAACGCTAAGCCGCGACGCAGCGAAACTGACTGTTAACGCGCCAGCACGCTGCAACATGGGTTTTACAACGTCGCACGACCGCGCAATTGTCAGTCAAAGCGACGCAGCGCCGAATCGCAAAAAGTGCTCTGGTCCTAAAGCTGCAAAACCTTCCGGGGCTGAAGTGGTTAAACATACAGCAAACAGTGTATCATATGCAGAAAAGTAGGGAGCTTGAGTGCAGCAGGGATTATTACCTGTGAAGGAATAGAGAAGAGCCTTTTAGAAAGTGCTGAGCCGAAGTGTAATACTTAATCCAATATGAATACTTTATCCAAGATGATATTGGGCCATGCCATCCATTGGCCGTGCAGACCAAAAGGCCTTTATTGTTTTTTGTGTTTTGTTTTTTTTTTTAATTCATTAAATTGTATTTTTCCCCAAAAAAAAAAAATTGCGTTTGAAAATCTGCTGCGCAAATACAGTGTGACGTTATAAATTGCAACAATCGCCATTTTATTCCCTAGGACGCCTGCTAAAAAATATATATAACATTTGGGGATTATAAGTAATTCTCTAGCAAAAAATACTGATTTTAACTTGTAAATAAAAAGTGCCAGAAAAGGCCTGGTTTTCAACTGGTTAAAGGAGATGTACAGCCAAAGATTGTTTGACTGTACTTCTCCTGTGGATCACAGGAGTACAGTTTGTTCTGCACTCCTGTAACCAATTTTCAGCAGACAGCACGGTGAAGCCCGCTGTTGGCTGACATCATAGAACTGGTCCAGGCTCGGGAGAAATCGTGACCATATGGCCAGGATCTGCCCACATACCTGGATCATCACCTGTCTTAGCCTCTCAGAGAGCCACTGAGAGCATGAGCCAGCCGCTCCAGCCCCCTCCACAGCCCAGCGCTCCAGTGATAATGTAATATACTGCAAACAGTAATATATTAGTACACAATAACATTTTATTATAGAAACATATTTTTCTGTATGAAGACAGCTGTATCACAATTTGATCAAGGAGGAACTGCACAGTAAAGAATTGCTCGCAGCTAAGCATCGAACAAGAAAAGTGTTTTTTCTTCCAGATAGATACAGCACAGAATTGTAATTTGAGAATATCAAACACCAAGTAAAAAATGGCCATTAGAGAACAAGAATATATAACTGTCTGTTTTTGTTTGGCCATGATAAAATAAAGTTGGTGATTAGGCCATAAGAATACATGAAGAAGGAGATGAAGAAGGGAGTATTTCTTTGAGTGTAAACAATGTCATTAAAGATCAATTAGATGCTCTTTAGAGAGTCTCTAAGGCTGGCCATAGATGGATCAACAAAAATGGATTTCCCTATCCACACAAGCGAGGTGGATGGAGAAATCCTCCCTGCTGCGCTATTGTATTCTGACATCGGGACTCCTTCGCTGTCAGAATACCCTGATCAGTGCTGCGGCTGCTTAGCCGAAGGCGCTGATCAATTTACATTTTTCCAACATTCCCGTTCAAAAGAAGCCGATCATTAGGTTGACACCTCTCGAGTGGAAACGGCTTGAAATTTGGCTGGTCTCTGCTGAAACAGCTTAAGTCCTTTCATGTGATATAGATGCAAATGTTTGTACCACTATAATATTGAAGATGAACTAAATGAATTGGATATGTCCTATTCTGTCTATTGTTATATTTGATGCCTTGCTACTTTTATTGTTTTTCAAATATACAATCAAATGAAATGCATTTTGTATTTCTGCCTTTTATTTCTAGTTTTCGTGTAGTGGCATTAGCACTAAAACAGAAATGAGCCAAAAGCCTTTTGCTCCCTATGTGTGCAAACCACCATCTAACATACTAACCAACAGCACATGATATGAACTGATTTAGTCTCTGCTGAAATCCTAAATAACACTGGTATTATGCAGCAAAATTATTGCAAAATCTCTGATTGCAAAATATAAAAGCTGAAGGTTAACCTACTTATTTTTTACGTATCATTACATACAGTATCTCACAAGAAGTGAGTACACCCCTCACATTTTTGTAAATATCTTATTCTATCTTTTCATGTGACAACACTGAAGAAATTACACTTTGCTACAATGTAAAGTAGTGAGTGTACAGCTTGTATAACTGTAAATTTGCTGTCCCCTCAAAATAACTCAACACACAGCCATGAATGTCTAAACCACCGGCAACAAAAGTGAGTACACCCCTAAGTAAAAATGTCCAAATTGGGCCCAAAGTGTCAATATTTTGTGTGGCCACCATTATTTTCCAGCACTGCCTTAACCCTCTTGCGCATAGAGTTCACCGGAGCTTCACAGGTTGCCACTGGAGTCCTCTTCCACTCCTCCATAATGACATCATGGAGCTGGTGGATGTTAGAGACCTTGCGCTCCTTCACCTTCCATTTGAGGATGCCCCACAGATGCTCAATAGGGATTAGGTCTGGAGACATGCTTGGCCAGTCCATCACCTTTACCCTCAGCTTCTTTAGCAAGGCAGTGGTCATCTTGGAGGTGTGTTTGGGGTCGTTATCATCTTGGAATAGTGCCCTGTGACCCAGTCTGCGAAGGGAGGGGATCATGCTCTGCTTCAGTATGTCACAGTACATGTTGGCATTCATGGTTGCCTCCATGAACTCTAGCTCCCCAGTGCCAGCAGCACTCATGCAGCCCTAGACCATGACACTCCCACCAACATGTTTGAGCGTAGGCAAGACACGCTTGTCTTTGTACTCCTCACCTGGTTGCTGCCACACATGCTTGGCACCATCTGAACCAAATAAGTTTATCTTGATCTCATCAGACCACAGGACATGGTTCCAGTAATCCATGTCTTTAGTCTGCTTGTCTTTAGCAAACTGTTTGTGGGCTTTCTTATGTATCATCTTTATTAGAGGCTTCCTTCTGGGACTACAGGCATGCAGACCAATTTGATGCAGTGTGCGGCATATGGTCTGAGCACTGACAGGCTGACCCCCCCACCCCTTCAACCTCTGCAGCAATTCTGGCAGCACTCATTTCTCTATTTCTCTTTGGTGTGACCATGGCGAGGCCTGTTCTAAGTGGAACCTGTCCTGTTAAACGGCTGTATGGTCTTGGTCACTGTGCTGCAGCTCAGTTTCAGGGTCTTGGAAATCTACTTATAGCCTATGACATCTTCATGTAGAGAAACAATTCTTTTTTTCAGATCCTCAGAAAGTTCTTTGCCATGAAGTGCCATGTAGAACTTCCAGTGACTAGTATGAGAGAGTGAGAGGGATAACACCAAATTTAACACACCTGCTCCCCCTTCACACCTGAGACCTTGTAACAATGATGATTCACATGACACCAGGAAGGGAAAATGGCTAATTGGGCCAATTTGGCCATTTTCACTTAGGGGTGTACTCACTTTTGTAGCCAGCGGTTTAGACATTAATAGCTGCATGTTGAGTTATTTTGAGGGGACAGCACATTTATACTGTTATACAACCTGTACACTCACTCATTTACATTGTAGCAAAGTGTCATTTCTTCAGTGTTGTCACATGAAAAGATATAGTAAAATATTTACAAAAATGTGAGGGGTGTACTCACTTTTGTGAGATACTGTATCTTATTTTAGATCCAGTGGCAATGCAATGCAGAAAGATCATAGCTGGTGGGAGGGTCTGGAAGGGTGCTGTTAGTACTTCCTGAAAACATCACAAACACCCTGCCTAAGGACCAGCGGCGGCTGGTGTATAAGGGGCGCTGGAGTGCCCTCTCCCTGCCGCTAACAAAAAGGAAAAAAAAAGTCAGCCCAGCCCCCCTGCAGGAGGCACTGGCATATTGACTTTTCTTTTTTTTTCCTAGGCTCCTTGCTGTCAGCAAGTAGTGAGCCGATTGGTCAGTCATAAAAGACTATGTGTGTCTGCAGAACAGGCGCACACACATAGTCTGCTTGGCTGCCCCCTGAGCCATCAGAGCCAATGACTCTCTGGATGTTGTGGGCGGGGGTGGGACTATGGCGGACGTGCTGGCTGCGTGATTACTCACGCAGGCGCAGCACTCTGCCGGGACTTCCGCAGACCGTCCATGAGGAGAGGAGGGCAGTCCACTGCCAGCCAGGTTCCAGGCCGCTCTCCGCAAGCAATGCCTCTGCACACTGTCAGCATGCTCTCCGCAAGCGCTGCCTCTGCACACTGTCAGCCCACTCTCCGCAAGCCAATCTCTGTACACTGCCAGCCTGGACTTGTCCCGACTTTGGGGGGGTGCCGCGAGCCCCTATCTGGGAACCTGTATACCCTATGTAGGACCTGGTATACCCCTATCTGATGACTGTATACCCTATCTGGGACCCTGTATACCCTATCTGGGACCCTATATACCCTATCTGGAATCCTGTATACCCTATCTGGGACTCTGTATACCCTATCTGGGACTTTGTATACCCCTATCTGGGACTCTGTATACTGCTATATGGTGACTCTGAGAGTGTATACTGCTATCTGGTGACTCTGTATACCCCTATCTGGTGACTCTGTATACTCCTATCTGGTGATGCTGTATACCACTATCTGGTGATGCTGTATACCCTATCTGGTGATGCTTTCACCAGCCGCCACTGCTAAGTACTGAGAGACAAGACATATATGTGCTCTAATCCCAATAGCTTGTACATGTATTTAAACTATCAGGTGGTAAAGGGATGTGACCACATATTAACACTACAAATTCTGGATGGACCCTCTGCACACTGCCATACACCCTTTCCTGCAAACCATGCAATGAAAAACAGGGCTTTTTAGTTCACACAAATTGTAATACATGTTAAAGCTGGCCAAGTGCGTCAACGTAATCCCTCTTATGGCCAGTCCTACACTGCTCTGCCACTGGAAATGCTACGGTGGACACCATACCAACATGGGGCATGCAGACACAAGGTGGGGGATAGCTACTAGGTTCAGGTCTGGTCACGGACCTGCGTTACAACAGAGATTGTCTCTGTACAGTTCCCAGAAACACTCAGCCCTGATGCAAGAAGTAGGATAAATTTTTTGAAAAGTTATGAAAATACCAGAATTATGTGATGGGTGGATGTCAGTCTGGAGGAGTGGGTGATTCTAGGTTTCTAGGTGGAATGCATATGCATGGAGACTAACTCAGGTAAAACACCCATGTAATGCTGAGTCTCCATGATTGAAAGAATTATAATCTGATGAATTAAATGGTTGGACTAAGGACAGTCAGACCAGGGAGGAAAGGAAAAGATTATCTTGGACATCCTCCAGCTGCAGCTTCTAATGATTCTACTCTGCAACCTGTAATCATCTGAGAGCAATATCAGCTTTAGGTCACTCTTTAATCCATCTTTATCTACATTCCACTGCACCATATGTCATTAAATAAACCAGAGAACACAACATACATTAACTTAGAGAAGATGAAGTAAATGTATTTATTACTTGTTTTTCTTATGAACAGACTTACACTATTATTGACATATTTTGATTCACAGGAAATAAAAATCAACCATACTTTTTTTGCTAGACGAGTACAATATTCTTTACACACTCATATTTTTACAATACACAGCTTTCTTAGGCTGAAGCAAACTGCAACGCAATGTTGATGTCATGTATATTACAACTACTTACAATTTCAGAATGGTGAATGGCAAAAAATAAGTTATTTAAATATGGATTTCATATACAGAAAGTGCAACACAGTTAAACATTAGTTGTTTAAAGTTATTTCTCTTCCAAAAGATATATGGACTCAACATTTTAATATACAAATTGTATATCGCAATGGCATGGAAAAAAATGAAAGCATTATAAGCATTGGTATACGATGCCACTGGAGGAAGGACTGCAATCCCTTTAATTAAGATGCTTAGAAATGCCCACAAGGACAAAGTTAGTTTATGGCAGACACAGTGATTCAGTCTAGATACAATTATTAATGGTGTGCTAGGTGATAGAAAGACACACTGTTTTCACAACCCTCAAAGTGTATTTCGTAGCACATCAACTTTTAAAATATGATTTTATATAGACTCTTAGTTTCTTTTACAAATATGTAAGCATAAATAATGGGCTTAAAAGAAACTGCCAGTAGGAAAACCGGGATAGACTGGGTTATGGTAGGCACCATAACTTTTCAACCACATTAGAAATTAGTTCTAGCACATGCTGATAGCCCCAAAGGATCTGTAGTATTAAAATACTGAAAGGAAAAGGAAGCCATGGCGACAATGACTTTAAATGTACCAATGAGAAAAATGCATACATGTATACAAAAGACACTGCATATCAAAAAGTATTTTGTTTTATTTTAGTATACTATATATCCAATTATAAAAAAAAACCCATATATAAAATTAAAAAAATAGATAAGCTGGTGGCAACCTACATCCAAAACAAGTCCGGAAATTTGGATGTAGACTACAAGGATATTTAGGGAGTGTATATTGTACACTAGCTTAACTGTGTGATATATTTTTCATTTTATATATAGGGTTATGATAATTGTATACTTTTTTATAGTATACTAAAATAAAGAAAAATTACTTTTTTATATATGCTTTTATATACATGTATTTGTTATGAGACAATTTTCCTCATTTAAAGTCCCTGTTGCTATTGTTCCCCCTTTCTTTTTTGTTGCATTATGAAATCGGATAGTACCCTTGAGGAATTGGCATATAGTTAAATGTGGATTCTACTTTATGTTTAGGGTCTAATTAGCATAGAAATTCTAAACGTGTTACTGCTCAGACACAGACTACGTGGACAGCTCTCCAAAGGCTGCTACCCCACCTACATTGCATTGTGGGAAGGGGGGGGGCATGTCTGAACTCTGACCTTAGACAAAGCCAGTGCACACTCTGAGACTTCAAAAGCTAACTTTGCTTCTTTAAGTAGCTTTGTCAGTCTGCCCTTATTTTCCTAAAAACTACTGATACAACTATACAAGCTGGAAGTTGTAGTTTGATTACATTAAAGTTTTAAACTGCACATTTATTTTCAGGCATTTTTGTAACTTTAGAAATGTTCAAGCAAGACTTTCTTACTTGGAGAACTTATATATGCAGACAAACAATCAAAATGCACAATTTTACTTGTATTTCCTAAATGCTTTGATATGTCACCAGTGTTATTACTGTAACAACATGACCTCATTCAAGTGGCACTTTTATGCTTGAGGGACCGGTTAAATGGGCTGAGCATATTCACACGGGTGAGGAGGCGTTGTGAATACTGCTGTATGCGTTTTATATCAATTGCATAAGTTGTACATCAATTTTTATAATTTTCCTGATCACCAATGTCATTGGGAATGAAAGTGAGGATAAGTCCAAAATTTTCAGTTGCCACCAAAAGAAGAAGAGAGTAAATCTTATAATGGGGGCCCTTGTTGCCATGACAAAAGAGTGGATATTCCTCACACTGGAAATATATCATCTCATTCTCCTTGAGTCTAAAGGACAGGAAGTAAAGGGAAATCTTTCTAATGAGGCAAACATGACAAAAAAATGATAGCAGTTTTAACCCTCCTCTATACAATCCAAAATATAAAAAAAACAGATTTAGCTTCAGATTTAACCCCTGTAATAAAGAGGACAATTATATATTTACATTTTAATGCAATACATATGGTATATTGACAATAAATCCAATATCCATGAACACAATTATAAAGGAAGTGGTTTTCCCACTGTTAACGTAAGGTAGCAACTACCCCCACAATGGTTTAGATTTATCTTTTTGCAAATAGACTTTATTGGAATTTATAAGAACAAGTTTAACTTGATTGACTTTTGTCTTTTTGAACAATGTTGTGTTGTGTGTGACTGATATGATCAGTCATTTTGTGCTACAATATGCAAATGTGTCTTTCCCCTGTAATGAAGCTACATACTAAGTATTATTGCTATCATGAAGCTGTGCAGTTCATAATACTTAGAATGTAAGTTTATTTTTACCAGTGGTGGTAAAAATCTCAGAAGCAAGGTAAAAATGATAATTGGTCGCTAAGTACATTTCTGAGCCTTTTATTTTTGTGGATGGAAGCACTTGTTACCTTACTCTTTTAAACTAACTGTAGGCTCTTATCCTGGACTGACTGTAAAATATATCTTCAAAACGTAGTCTTCCATAACATTTTTTAAAAACCATACTGTGTTATGTGTTTTGCCTTGAAATGGCTGTACAGTCAGATTAGAAGTTGTATCTACTCCATTACATCACCAAGAAGTCCCCAGCAACCTAAATTACACAGTCAACTGGTCTGTGAACAAGCATTAGATCTCTGTAGTTAATACTTAAAATATGTTGAAAATGCTATATTATTTATACAATTATACATCTGGAATAAAATAAATCTCTGTTGTTTGCAACTGAAATAAACTGTACATAAAAAGAATATATATATATAGTTTTTTATTTCTAAAATAATTCATGAACCTTAAAAGTTTGGCATTATTTTGCATATACAAATGAAATGAATACTCAGTTATAGCAGTACACAGGAAGATGCATGTTTTTCCTTTGTAATGCCAAGTGATTTTAGATTAGTAAAATCTGAACTCTGTACATCTGCACCTGGTGAAAATGTTTGAATGGATCTATAATATACATTTTCCAGGCACATTAAATATCTGAATAATTGTCTGTGTCTTGTATTTTACCAGTCATAAAATGTTGGGGTAATATTTATGGAAATGTATAAAAGACAGAGTAGCTGAAGCAAACATTGTAAAGTGAGCAAATATATAGAAAATTGCAAAGCCAAGTAAAATATGGTTATAACATAATCTAACTTTAGCAAAGGAAACTATTTAGCATAGTAACCAATCACATGTTGGCGTTTTTGTTGTGTGCTCCTACACCTGCTGTTAGAGCCTAATTCGTTGAAATAGGCAACACCCCTACTTTTCTTTCCTCCATTTGTCAAGTCATTGTATAAACAAACATGATTATATACTTCTACTGTGCTTACATACGCGACTTATAGTTTAGTTATTACAGGATGAATATCATTCAAATGTCATCTTCAGTGCAATACTAAACTATTGCAAAATGGAATGTTCTCCAGACAGTATAAGCAGTGTGTGGTCCATCGCACTAAATTTCAGTTATGAAATGTAACTGTGAATCACAAATTTGAATACTGCTGATGTTGTCATACATAAAAGACTATATTATTTTGTTTCAGGAATGTGTTCAATGCATTTTAGGAATTGTGTTTAAAGTGTGGTTTCCCTACATAATTTTATGATTTGTGGTTCGCTCACCCAAATCGCTTGATCTAAGTATAATTAGTATAGTTAGTTCCAAAAATGGTTATCCATAAGGTGTATGGCACCTGTAACCCAAGAATTTATTAAAACAATAAAAAAAACACAAATATAAAACTATTATCACCTTTGTGGCATAAAGGGTTCTTATGGGCAAAATATGAACTACGCAGACTCTCTTAGTAGACTGCAAAAAGTGAACATTATTAACACAATCCTGCCAATCAGAGGACTCACATCCTCTTATTCTTATGACACATTAAGGTTGACTTACTAAAACTGGAGAGTACAAAATCTGGTGCAGCTGTGCATGGTAGCCAATCAGGTTCTAACTTCAGCTTGTTCAGTTAAAGTGATAATAAAGTCAGATTTTTTTTTTTAATAACGAATACATTATACTTACCTGCTCTCTGCAGTAGTTTTGCACAGAGCAGCCCTGATTCTCCTCTTCTTGGGTCCCTCACTGGCACCCCTGGCCCCTCACTCCTGACCCCCTAGCAAGCAGCTTGCTATAGGGGTGCCAGAGCACGCTCACTCCTGAGCTAATGGCTCCCGCTGCTGTCCCAGCCAATGAGGAGGAAGAGACCCGGGAGAGCTGCTGCTCTTGTGCCCTTCACTAGAACAAGATGGGACTCAAGTATTAGGGGGCTGCTGCACACAGAAGGTTAAGCTTTGACAAAAAAAAACTGGAAGCTGGTTTCTATGCAAAACTGTACCTGATTTTGGACTCTCCAGTTTAAGTAATTAAACCCCATTGTAAAATTATCTGTAGCAAAAGGAGGCCTGAAAAAAAACATTTCAGTCTAGAGAGGAAGTGAGCAACATACCAAAGGGAGCCAAGAGTGTGAGCTCTTCACAAACTCTAGGTGGATCCATCTCCTGCAGCTCAATTCAGCTGCACTGCCCTAAATAAGGAATCCATTTTTTATTGTTTCTGCCAGAGCTCATCTATATTCCTAACTCACTTTTGGCATTACATTCACTTTCTTTCAGATGAAAAGTAAAACTGTATGTTCAGACTGATGCATCCACTTTAAAATAGCAGACAGGTTTACTGATTGGTTGAACATATGCGTACATTTACCTAAATCTTTACATCAATGGCAATGCAAATTATTCCCAATGCTTCTAATATGAAAATGAACTGTAATGAGAGGATTATGTAGAGCACTGCTGACCTCTCCTAAAAATACTAGTTGATTGTTTCTAAGTGCACAAAATATAATAGGTTATTAAAATCTATAAGCAGTAACACTAGAGATTGTTAATCCGGAAATATTAGATCGCATTCAAAAATCAGGAATGAATTTTTATCCCTGATGTAGCAAATTCAACTATACTTTATAAGGGTTTTTGACTTTCTCTGGGTCAATCAAGGGTTTGGGGTTATGTGTGTGTGTTTTTTTAATATGTTTCATTCTGTCTTTTGGTTGAACCAGATGGATATATGTATTTTTAACCTAACACATCTGGTGGTCATGCTGAATGAGTGACTACTTTCTAAGTTAGTGATCCATCAAGTAATGACTTCATAACTGTCTCACAGAAACAATAGTTGTTCTCTACGTGATATATAAATTGGTTTCAAATAGTACACATCCATATCATTTTTATAAAATAAAAATGCCTTTTGTAACACTGCTTAAAAATGATTATGAATATACTGTATATATTACTGAAAAAAATACAATTTGGTATTGTAAAATGAATCTGTTTCTTTGAGCTCAGTCTAGAACAGTTAAAGAATCATATCATTAGATATGAGAAATGCTGCCATCTAAATTTTGGCCTTTCTCCAGATGATTGAAGAATGCGGTAATTGCAGCATAGCCTGTTATCTCAGATGAGTTTCATATTCTGGATGAACAGGGTGCGATTCTATTTGTACAGTTTGCTTTTTTTCTTTTTATGGTTTTAAACATCTGCACTTTGTAAATAATAAATTGTCCGTTATATAGAAGGAAATACATTTTTTTCTGTGTTGCATCAGATTAAGCAAATTCTCAGAATTATCCTTGCATACCTGTCAATGCAGGTTGTTGTAACATGATTTTATCATACAGAATACTACATACAGTATATTGTATATATGCTTTATCAAATGCAGTACTATGTTACTTTTGAACAAGAGATAAAATCAAATGGATCTGAATCTTGCTTGACAAACATGGCTGGCGTATGGGTTAAGCCAATGAAGAGGTTGCCACAGACCACAAGATTCCCACATTGTGCTTTAACATACATAAGCGTATTTGTTGGCTATAAATTTGCAGAAATTGTAATACCTTCTCATGGTTTCCCTTTTCAGCCAGTCCTAGTACAATCCCTGCTGTAACAGGTGCTGTATAAATGTACATTGCTAACGTGAACCCATTAAACTATCCATAAATTTTCATTCTTTTAATCTTGGGAAATGTACAGCATATAGGTTTACATTCTGTATCAGAAACTGTGCAAAGCTTTGCAATCCAGTTGATGAAATTACTTACTGTAACTGCTTTATATCATATTGTAAAAAGCAACCCTGTTGAACACTTTCTGCTAGTTACATTGTTGACTTTTCCTGAATTAATACTGATAATGCACAGACTTCGAATGGTCTCTCGTAAGTGAAAGTTACAATAGGACGACATGGCATTCAGCAAAATGCTTGCTTTTGAAAACACATTCCACTATTGTTGATGATGATGTATTTTTATAACCGACTAAACAGACTTTGTTTTAAATTCATTATTGAAAATGAAGAATTTAAGGCAAAATAAGATTGTTACTGCAGTTAAGCCACATCAATTGCTATTGTTATTAATATGTAAAAGCACATTCGCATTAGTTTTTCAAATGTTCATTTAAATTCATTGTAATACGTTGGCCTATTGTAGATAAGTCCTCAGATCTGAAAGTGAAAGAATGACTAGTGTGTGTAGATACTGTAAAGCACTCCTCTTTATCCACAGCCTCGCAGGTCTTTTAGATGCACAGAATAGTCAGAATTGCAGCTTGCAATGCATATAGTTGAACGGATTCCAAAGCACTGCCAACATGACGTCATGCAAGCGAAAGACCCCATCTGAAAATCGTGCTTCACTGTTCATTGTGTACTGGCAACCATATTTATTGGTATAAGCAGGTCTGCAAATACAGTTCCACAATTTAAACTGCTTCTGGTGTTATGGTCTTTATAAGTCTTGCCGCCTCTAGTATTTTGCTTATATGCCTCTCTTCTTTTATTCCAATGCCTTGTAAGTGAGTCTGTGAGAGTGCAGGCACTTTATTTAATGTTGTGAATCCAGCTTCCAACAGAGGGCATGCATACATAGGTAGGCCAATTGATATAAGCCAGTCGGAAACAGAAGAAATATGCCCTGGAGATACGGGTTTTCTGCAGATCTCTGTTAGGCCTCCGCTTGGTATCTGCAAAGAGGACGATTGACAATAATCCTAAATTAGTGACAGTGGAGACTTCACACTTAAACATAATTTGGCTTTTTGTAATAATGAATATTGGTGTAAAAATGAATATTGCTTCCTAAAAGCCTCTATTGGTACCAGATTTATGCAAGCAACAATACCCTTGTTCAATTGCACTAACTGGTTGATTTGATGAATAAACAAACATTTTTACTGGAAAATCAGTTTTGGCAGAACCAAACCAAATTAATCTTTCTTGGTTTGGTTGAATGATTGTTTTAAACAAAAGGTCATCTGATACAATCCCATCTATGATAAACCAATTGTATGTCATTATGTGTAATTCCAGAAATTGCAGTCTAAAGGCCTGCAACTATACATTGCTCAACCAAATAACATATCAGGATTTATGGATCAATGATTTTATACTGTACTTTTATCCCAGGGTACTCAAGTATTGGCAAAGCATTTTGTCCCTGCCTGGGAATGTTTGAAACTGTACGAATATCTCTGTAAATGAAAAATTCAGTCTGCAGTCTGAAGTTTTATTAATTATGACAGATACAAACTGTTTTATTCAATAGATGAAAGCAATATGCAGAATTCAGTAAATCATATAAACGAATTCAAACGAATCATTCATTGACTACTGACTACAGTAAACACAAAAGCATTTGAATGTGCTTTAAAGCTGAACTCCAGACAAAAATATGATAAAATGAACAGCCCATATGAAGATTAAATGAACAGCCCATATGAAGACAAAATAACAGAACTCACTTTTGCTTCATTATTTAGGTTCAGTTCAGGGATTTCCCCCACATTACTTTTTTCAGCCACTATCATTTTTAAGTATGAGGTCAGCATCATTCAACCCATTTTCTCAGAGCCCAGGTTGTCTTGGACCTGCTCCCGCCTGTGACTGGACAGTGCAAATACAAGCAGTACAGTGATGACATTTTTTCCCTGTCACTTTGCTTTCTCTTCCTATCAGCGTTCTTCCTGCCATCACATGAAATGATTGTCTGCTTGTACTGCCTCTTCTTCTTACACTCCAAGCCTTGCTGAACTGACTCAAAGACTCATCAGGTTAAATCCAGATCAGATTTTGGCATTTAACCACTTCAATACCAGGCACTTAGGACACTTCCCGCCCAGACCAATTTTCAGCTTTCAGTGCTGTTGCAATTCGAATGAGAATTGCGCGGTCGTGCGACGCTGCACCCAAACAAACTTTTTGTCATTTTGTTCCCACAAATAGAGCTTTCTTTTGGTGGTATTTGATCACCCCTGCTGTTTTTATTTTTTGCGCTATAACAAAAAAAGACCGAAAATTTTGAAAAAAAACAAACATTTTACTTTGTTTCTGTCACAAAAATTTGTATAAAGTACATTTTCTCCTTCACTGACGGGCACTGACGTGGCTACACTGATGGGCACTGATGAGGCTACACTGACGGGCACTGATGAGGCAGTACAGATTGGCACTGATGAGGTGGCACTGATAAGGTTGCACTGATGATGGGGCAAATATGCAGCACTGATGGGCGGCACTGACAAACAACACTGATGGGCACTGATACGTGGCACTGATATGCGGCACTGATGGACACTCCTAGGCGGCACTGATAAGTGGCACTGGGCACTGA
>BLSH010373257.1:2429055-2441398 GCA_018402905.1 Glandirana rugosa | reverse complement strand
TGGGAGGGTTAACTGTCACCAACTACCAGTGTAGGCGGGGGGGGGTATATTTAACTGTCATTACCACCAAAGCAGGGGGGATGGAGGTGTTATCTTTCACTGTCACTGACCACCAATGGTTAAATGTCACCACCAACTACCATGAATGAGGGAGATTAATAATATACTAGTGCTGACACCAATGCTCGTAGGCTATTATTGCATTCACTGACACCAAAGCTGGGGGCGATTGTGTCCACTGACACCAGTGCTGGGGCTATTACTATGTTCACTAACATCAATGCTTGGAGCTATTATTGCGTCCGCTGACACCAGTGCTGGGGGTTATTACGGTGTCTATTGACACCAGTGCTGGGGATTATTATTGTGTCCACTGACACAAATGCTATTGGTTATTGTACTTCAACTTCTTCAGTGTGCACTGCAATATGTTAAAAAAAATGCAGCAGGACCAAACTTCTGGGGGATTGAGGTGCAAAAATGCATTGCTATTGCGCGGCCCTCTGCAGGTGTCTGGGGGCCATACTTGAGGCCCTCTATAATTTTCCAGTTGGCCACCACTGATCTTTTATCAGTGTAGCCATGCTATACAACCACAGCATAGGAGATAGAGTAGTGGCTGACAAAACCTTCTACTTCTTCCTCTTTCCAAGCGCAGTACAGCAAGTTGCCTGTTATTGTGCCCTCTTCCTCCTCTTCTGTTAATCCTGCCACAGGAGGAAGATCTTAGTCGCTGAGGGGAAAGGGGGGTGTGATTGATAAGGTGGCAGACTATCCATGACTGCCACGGATTGGAGAGGAGGAAAGGCAGAACAGCAGGGAGGAAGGATTTTGGTTAAAGGCACTTGAAGAGGACTGGAGGAAGCAGCAATGTGGGCCTTTTTATAAAGTATTTGCTGCCAACAGCACCATTGTGGTGTATGTCTTCTACCTACAGCAGCATATTAGCCATGGGAAATGTATCAGCCATTTGCATACCCCATGTATGTGAAAACAGGACTGCACCACATAGCTTGGAGGGAGCATTCCTCCTCCTCCTCTTTCCTCATTTTCCCCTTACCCCCCTCCCAAAATATTCTCCTGCTGCAACATCTTTGCTCTCTATAGACAGGGAGAGTTTCAGGGGCTTAGGATGCATTAAGCATGGGCCAAGCTGTGGAGGGTCAAGAAAAGCTTAAACTTCTGCAAAATTCTCCTATACCCACCCCACCAGCAGCACCCTTCTCAAGGAAAGTATTTCTTCCCCAGAAAGTGCTGAAGTGGAGGAATAAACAGATTCCCAAATCACCTCCTACCCAGCTTCCTGATGCCAGCTTTGAAAAACAGCTGTCTTTTCAACTGCTGCCATTCCATTCCAACTTGTGAAATCAAAACTTTAAAAGAAGGGAAAAAAAACATCATTGAAAAGTAATAGTGCATACACACCAGGAGCCAAGTAACTCAATAAAGACAAGGACGGCTTTGCGTCATGTGACCCGGCTCCCCAGCATACCCTGCGGCTTTACACTCCCGACGCTGCACCGCATCACTCCTAACGGAGCTGGTAACCACGGGGAACTTCAGACCGGACTTGGCTTCCCGAGCACAGACATAGGCGGCATGTGACAGACTGCACTACAGGACAGCAGTGAACGCCATACATCTCAGGTCCTGGATGGACATCTCAGGTCCTGGATGGACCCCGGAATTTACAACACTGTGGGTGAGATCTTTACATGGGGACATCAGGACCCTCCAGTATATACTACACCCGTTTGAGACTGTGCTGAAATGTGACTGGCTCCTGCTTTTCCATCTCTCCTGCTGTTCTTGCTACCCCGGGGAAACCTAGACTATTGGCTGACACTCTTATGTGTATCAGACCACTGTGCATGTATGCTCTCCCATCTACTAGATGCTATTTGGTGCAGATGCCCTTTACTATCAAGATTGAAGTGATTATCTCTCTACTCTGAACTGTATCCCTGGATGTTGATCCCCCCTATCTGACCCCTTGTTTTCTGGCTGTATGTATGCAATTTCCCATACATATCGGACATTGAGTGTCAACTGATGCTATCGTCTAGCTTCCACTTATGGGTCAATTTGATAACCATCGTGTGTGTATGTTTGTGTGTGTGCTTGGGAGCCCGGGCTGTTTTTAATTCATTTTCTTGGCAACGTTGTCATGAATATTTTAGCTGTGGTGTGGTGAAGGTTCTGTGTTTTTGCATTCTTGTGAATAATTATATTTTTCATTAATAAACTTTTGTACACATACCGCGGTGAGATTCCTTATGGAGCTCTTATTTAGTCCCTGCCCCGTTTGCTGAGACTGCTGTTTTCCTGAACTTGTGGAATCAACCACCTTCTGTGAGTTTATGGCCAGTGTTACACCAAAGTGGTAAATACCCAGTTGGCTTTATTTTGGGTATTCCTGCCATCCATCATGGAATATAATTGTGACTGTGTTGCCAAACCATGCTGTCAGTGGCAGGGCACATATGCCCATGTACATATGGTCTAGTAAGACAGCTGGGAACTGCATATCCTTCATGGCACACTTTTCAATTGTCTGGTGATTAGTAGGATGCAAGGAAGGGCATATCACTGGAGCTGGTGGTGTCATCATGGGTCAAGACAGTGCAGTCTACCCTACCCTTTTACCCCTCACTGGTCTCATCCTCCTCCTTGGAATCGAGAGTCCCCCCCTAGAAGCAGGCAGCAGCAAAATTGAGGGCATTATCATATGACCATGTGCTGCTCGCCTTTCCCCAAATCAGGACCATCCTTAAAAAAAAAAAAAAAAAAGACAGACAAGCCTAAAAGGAGAGGTAGAAGAGCTGCCACGTTACTAAGCCTCTTCCTTTTCCCCCTACTTCACCTATTCCGCCTTCTTCTATGTGATTATGGCATGAAGAGAGGCTCCGGGGTGTTTTTCACTCCTCCAATGGCTCATCATCTAGGACACCTGTACCATTTTAATCTCTTTTCAATAGGGTGACTAAAAATAGCAAGCTGGGATTAGGCAGAAAGCATTGACACAATCCACTCTCTTGTGTTCCTCCTAAAACACACACTAGCTAATAGATGGTATTACTCACATAAAAACATTCACTGCAACTCCTCTTGGTTTTAGTGCAAAATTATGGCCCAATCAGTCCAATATTAACATGCTCTCACTCACCATCACTTTTTTAATTTATTTAAATAATTTCATTTTTTTTGTTTCCTTCTAAGGCCATCCCATGTTTGCTTGACCATAAAAGCCTTACATGGAAAAAAAAACACGTTAATATGGGTATCAAGCAAATACGGGCAGGGATCAATGCGGATATTTAAAAAATCCACAGTTTAAAGTTGTGTTCAGTGTGCAGGAGATTTTTTTTTTCCCCAATATGCGCTTGAAGTACTAGCATGGCCTTCTGCACATGTCAAGTTGGTGAGGGCTATCAGAGTAAGTAAAGGGATTTGTGACTGAGAAGCTGGCTTGAAAAAAAAAAACCTCAAGACTGCTGTAAAGGAAATTTGTAAGTTCTGTATATAATTGTATTCTATTTTGTATGTATTGCACACTGCACTCATTGTGCACATGGCACTAATAATGTTTTCATTACATGTTTTCATTCTTTCGAGACCTGATTAGAATCAGTCTGCCTATGTTACGCCCCTTGTTACCATACAAGTACAATTGTAATACTAATGTGATACCTACGTAATCATGTGTATAAAAACCTTCAATTGCGTCATAATAAAGCAGAACAGTTATTTGGAAATATGCTGAGTATATCTTTTGTGGCTGTTCCCTACTGCAGTAGTTATAATTAATTTGGAACCACTAATCAATATGAGGATAGGAGTTGCCTATCTATAAAATTCTTGGTCACTGCCAAACACCTTCTACCATCAGGTGATAGGACATCGGCAATAGTTTTGCTGGGACCACCCCCAGTGTATCAATTTAACCCTTTCTACTTCATGAGCCACAACTTTTTTTGTAGTAAGCAATACAAAGATCACAGAGAAAAGAAGGGAGAAGCCCTTGTGCTGTACTGTACGCCAAGATATGAAATTTACAGGCACGTCAAAATCTATATTATCTTAATCATACAGTACAGGACACAGGAATTGATTTCTATACCATGGGATGTCCCTAAGCAATATGAGTGGTGGGCAACAAAACAGCAACAGGCCCCACTGAATAAACAAGTGGGGTCAAAGTACCCAAACAGACAGTTGACAACAGAAGCACCTTGCAGCCGAAGTACGTATCACCAGGGCCTCAAACAGTCAAAAATTAAAATGTGAAAAGATGATCAGGTTGTGGCCCCACAACTTGTAAGAAAAGCATATGCTACATGGTGCCACTCTGCAAGCACCCCACAACTGCATGCTTCTGCGGGGTCCAAGGGGTTAAAGCAGGTTGTGAGAAAGCAACACAATGCTGCTATTATGCCCAGTGCATTGCTTCACATTGACCTGAAGATTTCTTCTTTCCTGCTGCTGGCATCACCTGGAGACCGCTAGCCGGAATAAGAGGTGCAATGCAGTTGGTATCACTCCCCATGGGTTAAGAGCCAGCATTACAGAGGAGGCATCGGCGCTCTCCTACGCATGTGGCTCCTGCTCTCTACTACAGCTCCAACATTACAAGTAGTCTTTCTGCATTGCACTATGATGCTCTGTAATGGCAGGTCAGTAAGCCCAGAATGCAATCTACCAGTTATCTGTCCAAGATCTACTGTGTTGCTGATCCCCCCCCCCCCCCATAGAGGGACCACCCTGTAGGGAAATAGAACAGGAGCCAGTTCCCAAAGAAAAGACGTAGCAGGTAGCCATCGATAACAGTCCTGACCCCTCCTAGAAGGCGAATCGTAAATTGTTTGACATGCTTTCAAGGCAGGACATGGAAAGGGAGAATGACCAGAAAATAGGGGGAGCCTAGGCTGAACTATGGCTGCCAGGGGCAATGGAGAGAAGAAGGCTTCATTCTTACAAAGGACCTTTAAGGGAGTAACCCCCTTGAATACAAGGGGAGGGCTCTGCATGGGATAAGAGCACCCGATGAAGGCCACACAGGTAACTGGTGATGAAGAACAGCAAGAACAGCAACCTCTTGGAAGGTGTGCAAGAGCCAAGGTTTCAACAAGAGGATGCGCAAGGCTGAACCAAGACTTGCAGGGTACCAATGGCTAGGTGTTTGGCGATTTCGAACAGTTGCAAGATGAAGGAGGAGAACAAAGTCAGGGATTCCCTATCATCACAATAGGTAAGAACTACCCTCACATGCTAGATTGCAGAGAATGGGGAAAGCAATCTGCATACCCCAAAGAAAGATGGGCACCCAAACCATGCTCATGAAGCCAAGATCAATAACACAGGGACATTTTAGAACTTTAGAGTCTGAGGGTTGTAAGCCTGGGAGATACATAATATGGTAATAAGGAGTAAAATGGACACTATGTAGTGGAGCAAACTTCCCTACATACTGAGGAGCAGAGTCCCAGTGATTCTGAGTGGTGAAAACTAGCACGGCTGCTTCAGAGTCCACCAGTATAGCCTGAGAGTAAAACTCATGAAGGGGTAACAGAGGGGTGCACAGACAAAAATGTCATGCTGAAGGAGAATGTGAATAAGAATGATGTCAGGACTAGAACCATGATGTACCCCGGACAGTAAAACATTGGGGAAGAAGCCAGAGACGGATGCGGGATCAACTGAAAGGGAGAAAGTGTGAGCATCAACACTTGGGCGTGCAGTTCAAAGAATTGGGCTCAGGAGTAGAAATGTGCTTAGGAATATTCAGATCCTAGTCTTAACCCACCTGAGCTATCCAGCAAAGAAGCTGTCGCTGCACACCGCTAATCATAAGCAAGTAGCCAAGGCATTCCCTACCCTGCAGCCGCGAGCATAACAGGGGCACGTACACGTGTGGCTGGGGATGCCTCAGCCACTTTTATGATTAGCGGTGTGCAGTGACAACTTTCTGGCAGGGTAGCTCAGGTGGGTTCGGAATAGAATCTGAACACGATTAATCTCATCTGCGCTCAGGGGCTTTGCAGTCTCCAAGGAATCCTGGGATTTGAGTGGCCAAAGTGTGATTAAGTGTCAAATAAAATAGCACATGAGAGTGAGGTGATTTTTTTTTCAGTAATGTAAGAACTACACTGATTTGTGTGACTAAAACATGTTCTACTGCATTTGCTATTAAAAGACAGAAAATCTTTCACATGAGAGCTATAGTGGCAGGTCTACAAGGAACCAAGCAAAAGTCACATGTAGTGCAGTGCACATAGTGACAGATTTACAGTAGACCTTGCAGGAGCCTCAGTAATTAGGACAGATTAGGCAGAACTTTTTTTTTTTAAATTTTGGATATTGTGGAGAGGGATTAGAACACCTGATTAGAACAGTGATATAGGGGAAATGGGAGCACTAGTTCTGGTGACACTATGGGATGCCCTTATTTTGGATGGATTTCTTCTCACTTCCTGCTTTGGCTACGGGACAGGAAGTAAATCCCCCCTATGTGACGCAAATGACAAAAAAACTGACAGGGGTTATAGCCCTCTCTTACTCTATCCAAAATGAAAAAAAAAGTTTTGTCTTTAGCTACACTTTAAGGGCATGATGGGACATCTGTCTGTAAATGGACAGAGGTCCTTTTGTAGGATTCAAAAATGCCTTGTAATTCTTACTAAAAGGGAAGGGGATGACCACCCTCTGTGACTGGGAAGCTGCAAAGAGGTGTAGGGAAACTGTCTGTTTTTTTGTTTTTTTGTAAAGCAGCAAGTAAAAACAGGTAGTAGAAAGGAACAGATAGGGGACATAGAGAGACTCATTGTGTACCTCTCCAAAAGGCAGAGTAAAATAAGACTGGGATGTCTCTGTTCTAAGTTGGAGCAAATGTTGGTAGATGTCCCCCACCACCAGGGGTGGAGACAATCCTCAAAAGAAAGATTCTGATCAGGTTCAATAGGTTTCTGCCATGAAAGGATGGACCTGCAGTGAATGATAATGCCTAGAGGCTCTTGGAGATCAAACGCATAAGATAGAGGGAGAAGTGATTGTGTTCATTGGGGTAGAATCCACCTTTCCTCTGTAGTAGCCTTAATCCCTCAAGGGATTTTAAAGGAGGAACTCACCTTCAAGGGGAATGGGTGAAAGACACTTTTTCTGAGCAGAGTCAGCCAACCAAACTCTAAGCCATAAAATTCTACACATATGCACAGAAAGTAAGGACATTCTTGATATTTGATGAATCACAATCTCCATTGGCCTACACAAAATAAGGCCAAAGGCGAGAGCTGTAGGATTATCTATTTTAGGAGAAAGTTCACTATTAAGCTCCAGTTTGCCATGGTCTGGGCAACTGGCAAAGTAGCAATAGCTGGCTGCAGGGCTGGACCTGCCAGAGCAAAGGATAACTTTAAAAGAGTCTCCAAACACATATCAATGGAATACTTAAAGGATGGAATGCCCTCAAAAGGAACACTACATTGATTATTTAGTGCAGAGATGGCTGGGTTCACAGTGGGAACAGTCTATTTATGGATTGATGGAAATGCTAGGAGTGGATAACCTCTTGGAGTTGGGCTAATCATTATATAAGTTCAATTGGTCAATTATAGGGAAATTCGTTCTACAAAAGGCTGTGCAGAACTAGGCGTATCTAATCAGAGACTAGTATGCATTGCCTTAACCCAGTGGTTCTCAACTCCTGTCCTCAGGACCCACCAACAGGCCAGATTTTAAGTATTACCTTGGGGAGATGCAGACTAGAATACTGCAATCACTGAGCAGCAAATGATATCACCTGATTAATTTCAATTATCTTGAAAACCTGGCCTGTTAGTGGGTCCCAAGGACAGGAGTTGAGAATCACTGCCTTCACCAATGAGTTCACCATAGTCTGCATGTGACAAAAAGCTGAAGAATTGACTTTTGGCAGTGAAAAATGTTTAGTAGACTCTGCTAAGACATTGTGGCAAAGAATACTAAAGACAGGCCTCAAGTTGCGCATCTGTGAGGGAGCCCAAATAAAGGGGATTGAGTGGTACAAGACCTTGCTCTGGAATAAGGGAACAGCTATCAACCACAGAGGAACTTGGGGATCCCTCAGGACCTGCATTGGGATTCTCATTATTTGTCCCATGTGCTCCTGTCTCAAAGTGCCTGTAATCTGCCATTGCTAAGTGAGGATATTTCCCTGCAGGGGCTCTAAGTTTCTGCAGCTGTGCCTCCGAGGTATCAGTCAACAGATGAGACAGCTTGTGTCATTAGTGGAGGATGGTGGTCAGAAGTGCTCAGTTAGGAGTCTTACTAGGCAGGTAATGAGGGAGACAAATAGAACACCAAATTTAAATAGAGACTATAATAACACTACCTATAAAGCTGAATGAAGCAAGACAATAAAAGCTAGGGAAAAAAACAAGTCTACATTACCCCATAACCTGTGCCTTCAAAAATATTTTTTTTGCTTAGCACTGTAGTATATATTTTAGTATAAAAGGATATAATGCAGTGTGTACTACAAATCCAAGTAATGATCCAACATGACATGATTAGCCAGGAACTGGCATGTAAAGGTATGGGGATAACTGAATATAGTCAGCACCCGCTGTCGCTCTTGTAATACTTTATTTACTTGAGGGAATGCAACAAACAGTCCTCCAGGCTCACATGCATATCGACCCTCAGTGGGTCTTCTTTATGATTAAGACCCACTGAAGGTTGATATGTGTGAGCAGAGCTACAGGGTGTGCTGGCTATATTCATTCATTCAAATGTGTTGGAGCTGACAGGATCTTTCTGCTGCAACGCACTTGCAGACATGGATACCTGACACAGGTGAGCAGTAGCTTGTTCTATAATTGGATAAAGGTATGGGGATTTGTCCATTTAACTTGTCCTGTCCCAGGGTCTAGACCAGTGGTTCTCAACTCCGGTCCTCGGGACCCCCCAACAGGCCAGGTTTGCAGGATAACTGAAATACATCCCAGGTGATATCATTTGCTGCTCAGTGATTGCAGTATTCTAATCTGCATCTCCCCAAGGTAATACTTAAAATCTGGCCTGTTGGTGGGTCCCGAGGACCGGAGTTGAGAACCACTGGTCTAGACTTTACCAGCACAGTGGACGCAAACCTAAAGGGGTCTTTGGGTCTGGGTGCCATAGGAATTAGCCATAGCTCTGGACCTTTATAGCACCTTGCAGCCAACGCATTCATTGCACCATGTACCTAGGTCAGCACCGAATGTAAAATCCAGTGCCTGAAGCAAACATTACAAGCTAGTTTCACTTCTGCAGGGTCCCGGCTTGTTTCTCAAAGGTATACATCAAGGGTACCAGATCAGGAAACTGCTAGTGAGCAATAAGGCAAATATGCCTTTAGGGCTGAAACAACTAATCAACATAATTATAATGGACTATGAAAATAGTTGTCAACTATTTTTATAATCAATTAGTTGGTCAGCTAATTAGTTTTCCTGCATACAGAATACATTATTTTTTTACATATCAGGAAATACAGTGCAGCACACATATACTGTAGCATAGTACACCATTCATACACGTCAGTATACACAGTGCAGCACACATACATATGGCAGGGGCTTATGGTGCAGCTGGGATTAGGGTGAGTGATGTTTTGGATGCACAGTGCTTTTAAAAATAAGCTTTTTTTTTATTATATACGCTTTAACATAACCTGCTGATAATGTTGATATTGATATAAAGGACCTTATCTGGGTACTTCGTTTCATGGGGTGACAATTGCTCTGCCTCATTCTCCCACAATCTTGTGCCTGTAAATCACCCTGTCAGATGCTCTCCAAAAAGGACACTATAAGCTTCTACACATATGCATGGGACATACTAAAATGTTTAATGTGAAAATTGCTTAACCACTTCAGCCCCGGAAGGATTTCCCCCTTTAGGACCAGAGCCCTTTTTGCGATTCGGCACTGCGTCGCTTTAACTGAAAATTGCGCGGTCGTGCGGTGTTGTACCCAAACTAAATTTGCGTCCTTTTTTTCCCACAAATAGAGCTTTCTTTTGGTGATATTTGATCACCGCTGCATCATTTCTGATCGCCGTTATAAACAAAAGAAGAGCAACAATTTTGCAAAAAAACCCAAATTTCTTACTTTTTGCTAAAATATAAAAAAACATTTTTTTTCATCGGTTTTGGCCGATTTATATTCTTCCTCATATTTGTGATTAAAAAAATCGCAATCGGCGTTTATTGATTGGTTTGCGCAAAAGTGGTCGAGTTTACGGATGATGAGAATTCATTTCTGGGGTTTTTATTTTTTACTAGTAATGGCGGCGATCTGCGATTTTTAGCGGTACTGTGATATTTCAGCGGACATGTCGGAACATTTTGACACTTTTTTGGGACCATTGGCATTTATACAGCGATCAGTGCTATAAAAATGCACTGATTACTGTGTAAATGCCATTGGCAGTGAAGGGGTTAACCTGCAGAGGGAGCTCTAAGGGTTAACAGAGTTCCCTGGGCGTGTTCTAACTGTAGGGGGACTGCCCTAGCTGGGGAAGGGAAGCGATCACAGCTTCCATGTAGAGGAAGGCTGTGATCACAGCCCTTCCCCCTCTCACAGAACGGAGGTCCGTGTTTACTTACACGGACCTCCGTTCTTTCACTCCGGGGGGGGCATCACGGGTGGCCGGCTGAGATCGAATCCGCCGCACCCACTCCCTGGCCCTCCCCGGACACAGTGAGCGTGCGGGCGCGCCTCCGGCGGCGCGCGCACGCTCACTGGGCGTGATCTCGCAGCCGTCGTCATATGACGCCGATTTGCGCAGGAGCGCCATACTGTCGCCGTCAATTGCCGATCAGCGGTCGGCAAGCGGTTAATGTTGCTTAATGTGTAATAAAGTACCTAAACCTCAATCAATTGCCCTGAAACTTTGCACATCCTAAGTTCTCAACACTTCCCAAATCTACCCTGGATTTTCATGGGATTTGCTCTCCCACAAGGCAAACTAGGGACAATAAGCTTGTTTTTTGGGGTGCCTAATGTTGCTTAACGTACAAACGTTATACAATACAAGACTTTCTATGCCAACATATTCTGAAAACGTCAGATCATTTGGTAAATCGCACCAAAAGTTATTTACATTAAGCTATATTTTACTAATCCTAAAATGTTTAATGTGAACAGCTTAATGTAAAAAGGGTATAACATACCATAATGTGCCTAAACCTCAATCAATTGCCCTGAAATTTTGCACAACCTAAGTTCTCAACTTCCCAAACCTATCCTGGAAGTTTAGTGGAATTCGCTTTCCCACAAGGCAAACTAGGAACATTAAACTTGTTTTTTTGGGAGCTTACTGTTGCTTATCGTACAAAAAAAGAGCTTAGAAGTTAACCAATTTCCCCCAAATTGACCAAAGATTCTCTATCTCTCCCTCTCTCCATTCCCGCCCCCCCCCCCCTTTCTCCCTCTCCTTAGTGCTCTCCCTCTCTTTCTCTCTCCCTCCCTCCTTGTTTAATGAATAATAAAAACATAAAATAGCACACAATCTGCAATGGTTTCATTGTTATCACTGCATCTGAAAACTATAAATAACAATATATGTTTTATAAAACCTTCCTGTCTGCCTCTGCTTGCCTTTTTACTACTTCAGCCCCGGAAGGATTAACCCCCTTAATAACCAGGCCATCTTTTGCGACACGACACTGCATTACTTTAACCAACAATTGCGCGGGTGTGCAAATAAAATTGATGTCCTTTTTCCCCCACAAATGGAGTTTTCTTTTGGTGGTATTTGATCACCTCTGCAGTTCTTATTTTTGTGCTATAAACAAACAAAAAAAAAATAATTTTGAAAAACCCCAAAATGTTTTACTTTTTGCTATAATACATACCCAAAAAATGCAAAAAAACAAAATAGTGGATAGCGTTAGGGACTTTTAACCACTTCAATACTATGCACTTAGAACCCTTTACTACCAGACCAATTTTCAGTTTTCAGTGCTGTTGCGCTTTGAATGACAATTGCGCGGTCGTGCGACGCTGTACCCAAACAAAGTTTTTATCATTTTGTTCCCACAAATAGAGCTTTCTTTTGGTGGTATTTGATCACCCCTGCGGTTTTTATTTTTTGCGCTACAAATAAAAAAAGACCGAAAATTTTGAAAAAAAAAAAAAAATTCTCTATTTTTGTCACAAAACTTTGTAAATAAGTAAATTTTCTCCATCACTGGTGGGCACTGATGAGGCTACACTGACGGGCACTGATGTGGCAGTACTGATTGGCACTGATGAGGCGGCACTGATGAGGTGGCACTGATGATGAGGCACTTATATGCAGCGATGATGAGCACTGTTAGGCG
>BLSH010373257.1:2384448-2413057 GCA_018402905.1 Glandirana rugosa | reverse complement strand
TGAGACCATATGAAACGATTAATAAGACCTAGTTATCAAAGGAGACTTTAGAAGATTACAAACGGTCGGTTTTTATCCACTCGGTAGGTGGACACACTCTTCGTGAAAAATTCTGGTATGGGTTATTTTTTCTTTATTGTATGTTAAAAAAAGGTCAATTTTAGTCACCATATAAAACTTCTTTCTTTACCTTTGGACTTGAGGGTTGCACGTTACCTATTATAAAAAGAATTAAAGGATTATAAGAACTTTGAACTATGGTTATATACTTTAATTTCAACTGAGTAATTGTCATTCAAAATGTGAGAGCACTGAAAGCTGAAAATTGGTCTGGTTAGGAAGGGGGTTTAAGTGCCCAGTTGTCAAGTGGTTAAACAAAAAAAAAAAAAAACAAGACGTTAATATCACTTTAATTTCATATATTGGTATCAAGTTTCAAGAATATTAGGAAATTAAGAAAAATATTATCCATTGCACGTTGGGAGTTCAGGTTTCCATTTCTTTCTTCAAAATATACCACTGATTTTAACTGGAAAAAAATTGTATGTTATTTCTTTTTTATTGGGTATGGTCTTAAAAAGTGCTTCTCACACAGGTGGATGGCTCACCTATTTTTGGCTGGCAAACATTAGAAGATTTCAGAGGAAACTATTGATCCAGAATAATTAGCAAAGTATACCAGAGTGTGCCGCTTGCTTCCAAAGAGTGCTATCTGTTACCAGCCTGTTAGGCTGAATTGTCTTGCTGTGGGATAATCATTCAGGTATGCCAAGCTGAATTTATTACTCTAGATGTGCTTTTTGCTTGCAGAGAATGAATATAATAATTATTTTGCTTATTTTAACCACTTCAGCCCCGGAAGGATTTCCCACTTTAGGACCAGAGCACTTTTTGCGATTCGGCACTGCGTCACTTTAACTGACAATTGCGCGGTTGTGCAACGTTGTACCCAAACGAAATTTGTGTCCTTTTTTTCCCACAAATAGAGCTTTCTTTTGGTGGTATTTGATCGCCTCTGTGTCATTTCTGATCACCGCTATAAATAAAACAAAAGCGACAATTTTGCAAAAAGAAAATGTTTTTCTTACTTTTTGCTAAAATACAAATCCAAAAAAAACAAACATTTTTTTCATCGGTTTTGGCCAAGTTATATTCTTCCTCATATTTTTTGTAAAAAAAAAAAAAAAAATAGCAATCGACGTTTATTGATTGGTTTGCGCAAAAGTAGCCACGTTTACGGATGATGAGAATTCATTTCTGGGTTTTTTTTTTTATTATTTACTAGTAATGGCGGCGATCTGCGATTTTTGGCGGTACTGCGATATTGCAGCGGACATGTCGGACCATTTTGACACTTTTTTGGGACCAATGACATTTAT
Organism: Glandirana rugosa; assembly: GCA_018402905.1. NCBI lineage: Eukaryota > Metazoa > Chordata > Amphibia > Anura > Ranidae > Glandirana > Glandirana rugosa. Next base: position 2,411,678 of record BLSH010373257.1, on the reverse strand, counting down.
ACAGTGATCAGAAATTTAAATTTAAATGTCCACTGATTACTGTATAAATGTCACTGGCAGTGAAGGGGTTAACCTGCAGGAGATCTAGGGGTTAACTGTGTTCACTGGGTGTGTTCTAACTGTGGGGGGGGGGGGGGGCTGGGCTGCCATGGGCATAAGAGATCTAACTGATCCCAGTGACAGGGATCTGTATATCTCCTATGCCCCCCCCACTAACACAGCAGGGAACCGCCATGTTTACATCGGCAGTTCCCCGTTGTTTAGTTGTGGCCGCTCATCGTGGCTCAACGGCGGACATCGGGTCCGCCCGAGCCGCGGGCACACTCCTCAGGAGCACGGCGGGAGGCGCACGCGCCTCCTAGAGGCCACCCGAAGATCGCCGCTTATTTATGGCGATTCGCGGGAAGCGTCCACACCGCTGCAGTAAATATACTATGCGCGGTGTGGAACTAGTTAAAGAATACGTTACCCCAGCATTTCATATTCCTGATATGTGTCTGTTGTACCATGTACTTGTGTTAAAAGTATCCTGTTCTCTTTGTATTGCTACCTTTGTATGAAATACCTGGTGATCCTGCCAGTCCCCTTGCTTTCCGATTTCAAACTTACCACGCTATGCATAAGAGCATATCCTTCAAAGCATGATCAGTTTTCTGGCAGGAGGCATAGCGTTCCTGTCCCCCAGTGATCTGACCTCTGCTGACAGAATACTACCCCCCCCCCCCCGGCACTGTTCTTCAGTGGGATTATTAGTGTACTGCAGTTTCTTCTCCCCTACCTCTCTAAAGCAGCCCATAGATGAAGGGATTTTCTCTTTCCAACCATGGTGTCAGTCAGCTGCCTACAGTAATCACATGCAATAAATCTGACAGGCTGGTTGTAGCCAAGTCGATCAATGTACACCTGTGGATCTTAACAGTCATCTGAAATGCAGATTTGCTGAAGTTGTCCGGCAGTAATCATGTGGATTAAATGTCCTTAAACATAGCAGGTTATGGAATGAATAAAATGTTATTGTACTGTAGCTTATGGACTGAAATCACAGTATAACACACACACATATTACTAAAAAGTGTAGCAATTTCTAGTTGCAGATACTATTTTGGGTGCACAATATAAATTAGAAATTCTTACTGTCGTATTCCTGCAACAACTCAATAGCTGTAAGGAGGACTGCTTTGTGTTCTGGATTTTGGATGTTCAGTTCATCTAAATCATCTTCTTCCAGAAGTTTAAAAGTATCTAAATCTTCATATCCATTGAAGAGAAAGGTTGGCATGTGCTCCTAGAAATCAAAGCAAGCTGTTTTTTAAGAGTTCAAAATAAAACTCACCTATTACAAGTTAAACAAGTAAGGTACCTATCATTATTATGATTATTATTATGCAGGATTGATATAGCTCCATCAGTTTGTGCAGTACTTTACAACATAAGGGCAAACCGTACAGTTGCAATGCAATTCAAAACAGGAGGAATCGGGAGGGCCCTGCTCATTTACAATCTAAGGTACAACCTAATCTACCTAGCCATCCACCTAGCTATCATTAATTTAATAATGTTCAGGACATCTTTGTCAAGTAGATATGAAATACTGCATATTAATATTTAAACTTTATTTTTTTCAGCCAGCATATATTTACCTGTCTACTTCTATGTAGTTGCTCCCATGACAGATGCCTATTGTTAGCAGAGCTCAGTAGCTCAAACTGAAATTTACACACACAACTAAATGAACTAGATAAGTGACTCAAACCCTTAAGCCCTGTGCCTTTAGCTTGCAGAAGCTAAAAATTGAGATAGCCACCATTCTTTTATGACCAGGTATGGGCAGGATTTCAATGGCTGCTGGAAGAAAAGACTTACTGCACTACACCAGCGAAATGTGTACTCTACTTTTAGCTAATCTGTGGTATGTACTTCCATTTACATATTTGCTGACAATCTGGGAAACACAATTAAGCACATTCTTCTTTAAAATGACTGCCTGTAAAATATAGGTATTTGTTATCTTCTCTGAGGAGAGGACTAGATTTTCAGCATCTATTTTAGCTACAGTCACTTTAAGATATTTTTTTCCCCCAAATAAACCAACTTCTCATTAGCAAATTGATCTTTTATTTTTGTTCTGAAAGAAAATATCACAGAGAACAGTGTAAGAATATAGAACAGGATTTGTTAATCAGTAAAATGTGAAAATTGGTCAAGATTCTTAATACCTTTCCAAACCAGGGTTTAGGATTTTAGTAGGCGGACATTTTAAATGGAATTAAACCTTCTTTAGAAAGAATGTGCCTTTCAGTGCTCCTTATTTGTCAGCAGCATGAGTAATTGTCTGCAATGTTCTACAACAAACCAATATGCTCATGAAATCTGTACAGCCCATATGCACCAAATCATAATAAATAATCATACTGTAATACAAGCTGCTAAGCTATTCCATTAAATACACTCTGTAATATAAGCAACTGATTTCATACTTGGTGGTTTTATTGCGGAGGTGAAACAGTTATTGTATAAATCTTGGTTTATACCTATAACCTCTATTAAGTTGGGAGTTCAGTTTTTATGTAGGGAGTAAAAGAAAAATCACGTTTATTCCTTAATCATTTCAACACTGCGAACGCCTGCATAAATTTTAGGACTTTGCCAACACTTCGCTAGAGGGAAAGTTTGGCTAGTCAGTGGGTGTTCTACAAAGGTGGGATATTTGGTGATATCTAAAGGGAAGCTATTTTATTAGGTAAAACATTGCAGTACATCAGAAAGTATTGGGGTACCAAAGATATAGTAAGCCAAAGCCACAATTGTCCTGAGACACATCTATTTACAACATGGGGACTTCCACATTTCATAAACATTAAATGTGCCCCGATCCAAAGAACAATAAAAAAGCTTTTTTATGTGCACAGACTTTGTCCTCCCGCCAATGTAAAATGTAATCAGCTGAGGGGATAGCAACTAAATTTTGTTTACAAGGGAGGGGTTCAGGGATAGGGAACTGGTATTATTACACTGACAGGCTAATTCAATATGGCAGTACAACATTCAGTAACTCACAGACAATGTTCTTCAACTGGTCAGATTGCAGTAACTGGAATGGGATTGGCTGTGGGTTACTACAGTTTATAAAGTGTTTTTTATTTTTTAAGAGAAATGGAACCCTCTGTTAAAGACTTACTAAAAGAACACATTTCACCTCTTAAAACTAAAGATATCTATGCTGACTCCATATTGGAGATGAGTGGAAAGACTTCCAATTACAGATTGCTTACAGTCTAAATAGCATTTGTGCTATATTTTAACCACTTCAAGACCGCAATGCGCATATATACGTTGCGGCTTTGAAGTGGTTTACCGGAGTTATGGCTGAAGCTATCAGCTATAACCTCAGTATTTTTTTTTTCAGCCGGAGGCTGGCTCTCTCATGAGCCGTTCTAATGCTTTCAGAAGCGGGTGGAGGGACACACCCTTCTGCCAGTATTTCTCGGGCTTACTGCTTCCGCTGGCTTGCATGAGAAACGATCTGACTGTGTGACCGGCTGGTCCCAGAGGCGATCAAAAAGTCTTTGATCGCCTCTATGGCTATGATGTCACTTCTGTTCCAAGCTGGATTTAAACATTTTTTTTTTTTAAAGCAAAAGATCAAAAACATTTTTTTTTTTTATCTTTATCTTTTAAAGGTAAAAGGAGAGATTTGGGGTCTTTTTGACCCACGATCTCTTTATAAAAAGGACTGGTCCTCTATCCTTTCTTCTACCTGAGCCCTGTTTACATTCTTTGTAATAGGAATAAAAGTGATCAAAAAAAAAATTAAAGGGACAGTGTGAAACAAAAAAAAAAAATAAAATTAATAAGAAAAAAAGAAATTTAAGCGCCCCATCCCCCTGTGCTCACACGAAGAAGCGGACGTATATGGAAGTCGCGCACACATATGTAAATGGTGTTCCCACCACACATGAGGTATCGCTGTAAACGCTCAAGCGAGAGCAATAATTCTAGCACCAGACCTCCTCTGTAACTCTAAATTTTAAAGCGTTACATGTTAGGTATCTATTTACTTGGAGTAACAATCTTTCACATTTTACAAACAAATCATGGTATATATTGTGTTTTGTTTTTTTTTTAAATTCATTAACCACCTCAATACTGGGCACTTTCTCCCCCTTCCTGCCCAGGCCATTTTTCAGCTTTCAGCGCTGTCACAATTTGAATGGCAATTGCACGTTCATGCTACACTGTAACCATGTCACATTTTTATAATTTTCTTCACACAAATATAGCTTTCTTTTGGTGGTATTTAATCGCTGCTGGGTTTTTTATTTTTTACTTAAACAAAAAAAAACCTAAAATTTTGAAAAAAAAAGTTTTTCTTAGTTTTTGTCAGTAAATTTTTTAAATAAGTAATTTTTCTCCTTCACTGATGTGTGATGATGAGGCGGCACTGCCAGACTGCACTGATGAGGTGGCACTTATGGGCACTAATGGGCGGCACTGGTGGGCACAGATAGGTGGCATTGATGGGCACCAATAGGCGGCACTAATAGCCAGCACTGACTGGCATCACTAATGGGCATTGATTGGTGGCACTTGTGGGCACTGATTGCCTCGGAGGCTCTGAGGAGGAGGGTTCGCCCTGAAAACGCATCAGCCTGGCTATATGGACATCGGTCCCCCTGCTGAGGCGACGATCCAAAGGTGCCTTGTAGGCACTGCATCTACCATTCAATGGTTGTGCCTTTTACAATGCTCTGTTTGTATGTTTTTATCCGAATTCTATTTCTGAATAAACCTTTTAAACAGTATTGCACTAGGTCGGTACACCCTTCTCTTGTTTTTATTCTTTATTGGCTGCATTCACACCAGGCAAAACAAGATAGGTGTGATAACAGATCATCCTGGAAGTGTTTTTTCTTGCTTTCGGCATGGTACAAACCAATGACTTAGAAATACCTCTATCCTTTAAGACCTGGGTTTTAACAGCCATGCTGTTAAAACCAGCCTGTGAAGCAGGATAGAGAACCCTGAAACAGCAGATCTGGCCTGTTGGGAAGGGGTCAAGTCAGCCTGCTAGAAGTCTAAATATGTCTGGGTACCAGGTTCCTCTGGACCAATTACCTCTCTGCCCTATTACATGGAGCAGATGACGCAGAACTCACACTGAGGGGAAGGCATAGATCAATCTGAACTGAGACCAGGGGATTATGAGAGCATCCAGGGCCAGGGCCAAAGGACTGAGGTAGCAGAGGTAGCTTCTTGCTGAATTTAGAGGTGGAATTTGGCTGTGATGTGGACTGCAGAAATAGCTGGACAGCGAGATTCTGTCCACAGGAGAATCTGGTTTGTGCCCTTCAAGGCAGCCAGGCTCCTCCTGTCCCTGTATGCTTTATATATGCCACTGTGGTGACATTGTCTGACTGCACCCAGATTGGGTGTCCTTTCAGAAGGGGGGGTCCAGTCCTGCAGAGATAAGCTAACTGCTCTAAGCTCCAGGATGTTGATCAGGAGTTTTGTTTCCTCAGACTTACTTCTTTCCAGATTTAGGGAAGGAAGGGCTTTCCCCAGTTTTAGAGATGGGATGGTAAGCCAAGATGAGGAGTTTTTGCTTGGGTGCATAGAAGCATGGGTATGTCAAGGGAAAGTGTCTGCTTTTTCCATTCCATCAAAATGTTATGTTGGGAAAGTTCTTGAATGGAACTGGATGAAAGGTACTGCCTTGAAGAAGGCGATCGTTAGGTCTGGAACTTTCATGGTAAATCACACTATGGGATTTCTCTTGGATCTCAGTTGTCAAGCATAAGCTCATAGTAAAATAATTTTATTTTCTGGAAGAAAGACTTTTGCTTTGGGTGTATTTAGGATTAGAACCAAACAGGTAAATGGAAAGCTGGAAAGCAGACTTGGAGCATCTGAATTGTCTTGTACACATTTTCTGAGAGCTGCAAGGGAGATGAATCATTCAGGAGAAGGTGATGTGACTTAGATACCCTAAGTTCTGGGAAGGTCACGCCAGGGTGCTAAGACCTTTGTGAACTCCCTGGGAGCAGCGGTTTCTATCTGCAGAATCTTTGAAAGAAGGAACATCTTCAATAGGAACAGTGAGATGTTTGTTTAGGACATGTAGAGTTGGTGAATGCCAAGAGGCAGACAGAGACAATTAACTTTCCAATGTTAGAAAGCATGTTGCGTGAAGCTCCTTCTTTAATATAGTGCCACTCTGAGGGAGAAAATATATACACCACTTCTGCCATCATTGCCTCCATATCCTCTTCATTTCCTTCTTTGTCTGTGTCCTCTAGGACTGACATATTAGGTCCTGGATAAAGATGGCTGCTTTAAAGCCACAATCTGTCTGAGGAAATGTGACATAGATGCAGAAAATTTAGCTTCAGTCAAATAGGCCATCTGGTGTGTGCCTGAAATAGAGCTAGAATCTGATGCTGAGACCAGGGTTAAGGATGAGCTTGGGCTTGTTCCGAACCGAACGTACCCGAGCCCGCCAGGAAGTGAACCCTGCACTGCACTAATCACAGGCAGTGAGACATTTCCCCGATGCGTGGCTCCAGCGATCAGGGGAATGTCTCACTGCCTGTGATTAGCGCAGTGCAGGGTTCACTTCTTGACAGGCTCGGGCACGTTCGGTTCTGAACAAGCCCGAGCCCATCCTTAGTGTTCCTGTTCTGATGCAAGGGAAGCATTATCACTCTGAGGCTGAATATTGTGTGGGCCTTCGGCAGAGCAAATGTTCACCTACAAATCTGAATTGGCTCCTTTCATTTATTTACCGTCATAGTTACAAGTGAGGTAGTCCCCTGTTGGGTACTCACGGAGTAGTGTGTGGGAAATAGTGCAAGCATGTTCAGTAGGAGTACACAGTAACCCAGTCCTGCATTAAATCTTCAAGGCGTAAGAGCGGTGGGGGAACACCTGAGTATCTTTTTAAGGGCTCTAGGCAGAAGTGTCGATAAAGTGTGTGACCAGTGGTATGATGTAAGACTATGCTCATTCACCTAAGACTGAGCACTGATGAGTTTAAGTTTAGCGCTAAACTTTAAAAGTGTACACTGTGAAGTTTGTACTGTTTATAAAGTAACAGTCAAGAGATAAAGAGTAATCCTGTCTTACCTGTCCATGATGCTGGACTGTATGTAAAGTCCCTGCCTCATTTGTCATGGTGGACATACCCTTGAAGGGGTCTTCAGGGACTGGGATCCATGGCGATGGACCATGGCCCGAAACCTGAACAGCACCCTGTGGCTGATTCAACAGTTTTCACCGTTAGTGCCCATGTAGGATCCAGGGCCGAGCAACATTAGAGGCTGCCCCCACAGGTTGGGGTCCAGGTACGGCTCTCAATGTTTTAGGATGCACTCATTCGGATACAGTGCTTCTGTATAACCATTAGAAGACAGTGAGGTGTTAATTTATGAATTTGAAGAAAATAATAAAGAAAAATAATAAACTAGTGAAGCCAATTTCTTTGTAAAGGAGAAGATGTCCATCACCTTCAGACACTGACAAAAATCTGAGGACTCTGAGGTTATAGTGGAGGTGCCCCAGGGGAGAATCTCTTCAAAAGCTTGCAAGTGTCCAATCACCTGAAGGTATGTGCCTATAACCCATGGTGACTGAATATGTCGCGATGCCCTGTACTGTACAATTAAGATAATAATGTTCAATTTTATCACACAGGTGCACATCATTTCAAAAATGTGTTTGTGATAGAATGATTTGCCATGTCATACTAGCAACAACATGCCAGTCTCTGGATTGCTAACAGACCAATTACCTTCTACTAATCTCTCCTTTGATGGCTGAATCAGTAAATTGCTGCTACACAGCCAAAGAGTAAGGTTCTGCAGCATTCTGACAGTGAGGGTGTGAAGCCAATTAGGAAAGGTATCAGCTGTGTGGGCAGTGGAAGCAGCACTGCTGTAACTTGGCACTAAAGAAGGGCAATTTGTGATCTTAATATATCTGAATTCATTAAAATGCTTTTACTGCATGGATCTGTATATAGGCAAGTATAAAGACTTTCTAATTAAAGGTGAATTTTTGTATCCTGCAAATGAGATCTAATTTAGTCTCTGTACTATTAAGGCTTCAGAAAAATGTCCAACCTTAAGATTGATGCGATCCAAAAGCTCTTCAACAGATTTTGGCTTCGGTGGTCGTCCCTTACGCCGTCTCCTTATTGGCCGCTTGGGCTTCTCTTCAACTTCATTGATAACATCCACATATATGAACTTGAAAGTGCCAACCTTATTGTTCAAAAGACCCATCCATGTGCCCATTGGAGGCTTGCTTATAATTTCAATGATGTCACCTTTCTACAGTAAAGGAAATTGAGAGGTGTTTTCAGAATTTCCAAAACCCCTTCAATAAGAACTGGTAAGGACTGTCAGAGATTAGTATTACACAACAATGCACCAACTTGCTATTCTGAATATGTCACAATGGTTTACCTTGACATACTGCAAAAAAATTAAACACATTCTATTTGTGCCAGTTCACACATGGGCGACTTGTCAGACAACCTAGTCGCGTGACAAGTCACCCCCCATGCAGTACAATGGAACCGTTCTAATAGGAGCGACTCAAGTGGCTCCTACTTAGAAAAAGGTTCCTGTACTACTTTGGGGAGACTTCGGAGCTTTTGCATTGACTTCTATACAGAAATCGTTTTGCAAGCCGCGCTACAGTCATGCTGTACAGGGCAGCTTCAAAGTCGGGCGAGAATCGGGCGACTTTGAAGCCGTCCCTGTGTGAACTGGCACTTAAATGCATCAAAGAGGTTTCTATTGTTCAAAACAAATCTGTATCAAGATGTTACAGCCTGTATTCTACAGGACCTGTGTTGAATTTACATTAAAAGGGGCAAGAGTTCAATAGAATGAAGATCTAAGACACCACAGTGGATTTCAATCTGATTTATTCTAAAAGGTAGGTGGGTATCCTTCCAAAACAATCAGCAACAGTTTTGAGCTCTTTTATAACATAGTAGAATCTCCAGTCTCTCTATTCTCACAAAAACTGGTATAGTTAATGTATGTTAATAGCTAAACATATTTTATAAAATACTTTATTTTAAAATATAAATATAGCTAAGCCAAACAACAACACTGTACTGATTTTATGATTTTACTGAGTTTATTTTTTCACATTCTCAGCAAGTACAGAAAATACCTGTTGATCTTGCCAGAAATGCATTGTCCTCATCACATCCTGCGAGATTAATTTAACCACTTGACCTCCAGAAGATTCACCCTCCTTCATGACCAGGCCATTTTTTGCTACACGGCGCTGCATAAATTCAATTGACAATTGCGCGGTCATGCAACGCTGTACATAAATGACGTTTATACAGCTTTAGAGAGCTTTCTTTTGGTGGTAATTGATCACCACTGGGTTTTTTTTGTTATTTTTTTGTGCTATAAGCAAAAAAAGGTTGACAATTTAGGAAAAAAAAATTTTTTTTTTACTTTCGGCTATAAAACATATCCGACAAATAAATAATATTTATTTATCGGATATATTTATTTATTTTTATACTAGTAATGGCGGCGATCCGCGACCTACAGCGGGACTGCGATATTGTGGCAGACAATCTGACACTGACACTTTGAGTGAACCAATGACACTAATATAGTGATCAGTGCTAAAAATATGCAATGTCACTATACTAATGACACCGGCTGGGAAGGGCAATTAAAGGGTTAACTGTGTGCCTAACCAATGTTTTTGTGTTTACTTTCAAGTGCTTTCATTAAGGAATGTGTTAGATTTTATTCTCCGCTTTGCAAGGAAGCAAAATCCAGCACATTTCCACTGACAGGATAGAGCTCTGCATTGTTTACATACGCAGAGCACCATCCAGTGTGTCTCCTTGTCTATCAGTGGGTGCCGGTGGTCATCCATTGGCCAGCACCCGTTGATCGGCTTCTGCTGTAACTAATCACAGCAGAAGCACCATGCGTCCCCTACCCGGAAGTGCAGAATCACATATACATACATGATTCTGGACCGAGTGGCTGCCCTGTAGCAGCAAAGCTGTTATAGGGCGGTCGGCAACAAACAATGTTGTCTTTCATGTTTGTGCTTTTCCTTTCCTATTATCTTCCTTCCAGGAGAGCAGCCTATGGCGACAACCTTGGCTCCTAGATATAGTGCACTGAAGGAGCATTGCCACCCTATGACAGGAAATGTGTTACTGTCAGGATCACCAAGTGGAAATAAAGGAAAGTTAAACATTAAATATGAAACCAATGCATTCACCTTATCTAAAGACCGGTAAGCTGCAAAGTATTACATTTTGTTTTTTGATTGACATACACTCTAAATCTGATTAAAATGAAAACGCCAATTATATTGGATGAAAACAAACTAATTTCACCTTAGGCTCCTTTGTTAAAAATCTATTATTTTTTGGAACATAGCATGGCAAATTTAGTACAATTAAAAATGACTTTACTTGACACTAACAATTTTGTTTTCAGAGTTAGCTAATTAGGGGTACTCCAGAGCCATGCTTTGACTAAATAAAATGAATTAGTACAGAAGATGCCGCCAGCTGATCTCCCAGGAGGGAGAAGACGGCGGCAATGACCGATTTAGATTTTACCAGCAAAAAAAATGTGTTTTTCAAAGTAATTCCAGTGCTAATTGTGTGCATGCAAATACACAGCCATTGGATGATGCAGGCACCTCAGAGTCATGGCCAGCTTTATAGGACCATACTAGCGGACAGTAATTACCTAAGTGCTCTTACCAACATGCTCAGTAAAACGTATTGAAAACATGATTTAATTTATGATGTGCTGTGATTTCTGATTAAATGCTCAGATCACAAATAATTTTGCAGCATCAAGCTTTACTCACAATGTTTCAATAAATCTGCTATTTTGTCCAAGAGCACAGAAATGTTTTATATTGGGTGAGCAAGGCGGTACTTCCCGGATTATATTTAAAAAGCAGCCAGAGCACAAATCTTAACTATGTACATAATAATTAGTAGAAAAGCAACACAAAATAAATGCCCATGCTAACCTTAAGTTTCAGGGAATCAGAGTCATAAGGGCTAGGGGTGAAATCTGTATGAACTTTGGCTCGGCCACAGAAAGGTCCTCTGTATGGCGGCTCCTCATCATCACCATCCTCAGACTTGACGCTCTCTCTGTTGCTAGCAGAGGAGTCTGTTGTGCTGACAGTTTGGCCACCTGATAAAACAGATCCACAACAGAATGAAGTATTGGACTAAAAACAATACTTGTCAATTGTGAACGTTTCTCTTCTGAACTGTATTGCTGCAATCTGTACAATGGAAATGAACTTGTTTTTCAGCTTGGAAGGATAACGAGGATATTATGCAGGCCTTTTAACATACAAAATATAGTTAAGCTACTAAATGAAGATGGAAAGAATGTTAAATGACAACAGACAAACAATTAAGCAGGCACATGTAGAAAACCATCTGCAGAAACATTCTGTCTCTCAATTGATATTCTGTGCACTTTGTAAGTAGAATCCTGTGACTAGAGTACATTTAGAGAAGCACAGTAAATGAAAGTCTAGAACAGATCAATATCTGAAGAACACATATGCTTACTCATTGAACTTTGGCCACTCAAGGAACTTCGAAGACTTTCCACTGAGCCCCCAGCTTTGAGTTTTGGCTTCTCAAGTGTGCTGGTGGGGGGATAGGGAGATTCAGGAGAACCAGGCATGCCATCTATACTCGAGTCCTATAAAACATCAATGACAATATTAAGTTATAAAATGCCCTAAATCTCAAGAATAATGCACATTATATAAGATGTTAAATCAGCTTAACATTTGTATTTAGAATCATAAGAAATAAGAATCAAACAAAGATTATTTGTCAAAGGATTAAATTACATCTTTCAAATTAAATAAAAAATAGTGGTGGAGATCTGATCCCCTTTTCAAGAAGTTGTGTTTCAATGTAAGCTCCTTCGTAAAACAGCGTGTGTGCGCGCAAATCCCCTGGTGTTAATAGAAAAATACACACTATCACCCAGGTCACCAGCATTTTACCTTTTAAGCAGTTTAGGGCAGTTGTAGGGAAACACAAGTGCAATAAATAAGGTATCCAAGACCAGGCCTTTCTGACACTTTTTGTTTACAATATATCCAAAAAGTATTTTTTGCTAGAATTACTTAGAACCCCCAAACTTTATATTTTTTAGATGAGGCCCTAGAGAATAAAATGGTGGGTTTTGCAATTTTTAATGTCACACGGTATTTGCGCAGCAGTTTTTCAAATGCAATTTTTTTTGGAAATAATACACTTTAATAAATTTTAATGCACACAAACACAATATAATACCCATTTTTTTTTTATAAAATATAAAATATGGTGTTATGCCAAGTACATATATACCTAACAGGTCAAGCTTTAAAATTGGGCATGCTCGTTGAATGGCGCCAAACTACGTTTTCTACACATTTCCATAGGTGACACTTTAAAAGCCTTTACAGGTTACCAGTTTAGAGTTACACAGGAGGTCTGGTGCTAGAATTATTGCTTTCACATGTGTGGTGTGATTGCGGTTTACGTATGCGTGCGGGACCAACGTGAGCATTCCCATTAACGTGCAAGCATTGGGGGAATGAGGGCAGTTTAAATTTTTTATTATTATTCTATTTTATTACACGGTTTCTTTAATTTTTTTGATCACTTTGATTGCTATAACAAGGAATGTAAGCATCCCTTGTGACAGCAATAGGCAGTGACAGCTACTCTTTATGGAGAAATCGAATAGACCCCAAATGTCCCCTCTGCCCTTGAAAGCATCTGATCACACCAAGATTGGTGTGATCAGATGCTTTCACAGTTTAAAAATTGTGCTGTTTACATCTGGGGAAACTGGAAGTGACAAAATACTTGTTGCTTCCAGTTTCCTATGCCATAGAAATGATAAGGGATTCTCAATCAGCTCTATGGTAAGCCGGCAGAACCACTGGCTTCATTCCGGGGGTCGCCGTTGGGATGGTAGAGCCCAGAGAGGAACCAGCAGGCGTCAGGAGGGAGAAGGCAACCCCTCCCATCACCAGAAAAAGCAATCCAGCAGCTAATTAGCCACTAGAATCGCTTTTACAAAAAAGCAGATTGCCTCCTGAAAAAAACAATACCACAGCTACAGGTATCATCCCGGTATACCACTTAAAGGCTGCAACGTACAGTATCTCACAAAAGTGAGTACACCCCTCACATTTTTGTAAATATTTTGTTATATCTTTTCATGTGACAACACTGAAGAAATTGCACTTTGCTACAATTTAAAGTAGCGAGTGTACAGCTTGTGTAACAGTGTATATTTGCTGTGCCCTCAAAATAACTCAACACACAGTCATTAGTGTCTAAACCAATGGCAACAAAAGTGAGACACCCCTAAGTGAAAATGTCCAAATTGGGCCCAAAGTGTCAATATTTTGTGTGGCCACCATTATTTTCCAGCACTGCCTTAACCATCTTGGGCATGGAGTTCACCAGAGCTTGACAGGTTGCCACTGGAGTCCTCTCCCACTCCTCCATGACGGAGCTGGTGGATGTTAGAGACCTTGCACTCCTCTACCTTCCATTTGAGGATGCCCCACAGATGCTAAATAGGGTTTAGGTCTTGAGACATGCTTGGCCAGTCCATCACCTTTACCCTCAGCTTCTTTAGCAAGGCAGTGGTTGTCTTGGAGGTGTATTTTTTTATTATTTTATTATTATTATACAGGATTTATATAGCGCCGACAGTTTGCGCAGCACTTTACAATATTAGGGCAGACACTACAATTACAATACAATTCAATACAGGAGGAATTAGAGGGCCCTGCTCGTTAGAGCTTACAATCTAGGAGGGAGGGTTAAATGATACGAAAGGGCAATAACTCTGGGGGAAGAGCTGATTGAGAAAATAATAAGTGTAGTTGTTAGGTAGTGGCAGGATAGGCTTCCCTGAAGAGAAAAGTTTTCAGGGATCGCCTGAAGGTGGATAGATTTGGGGACAGTCTGACAGATTGGGATAGGGAGTTCCAGAAGATGGGAGAGGCTCAGGAGAAGTCTTGGAGGTGAGTATGAGAGGAGGTGATGAGGGAGCTGAAGGGGGTCTTGGGAGGAGCAGAGAGGACGTTTAGGTTGGTATTTTGAGACTAGGCTGGTGATGTAGCTGGGAGCAGAGTTGTGGATGGCTTTGTAGCTCATTGTTAGTATTTTGAATTTAATTTGTTGGGCGAGTGGCAGCCAAAGGAGGAATTGGCAGAGAGGGGTGGCAGACGCTGAATGGTTTGTAAGGTGGATGAGTCTGGCAGCGGCATTCATAATGGACTGGAGGGGGGATAGTCTATTTAAAGGTAGGCCAGTGAGGAGGGAGTTGCAGTAGTCGAGGCGAGAGATGACCAGGGAGTGAATCAGGAGCTTTGTGGTTTCATTGGTTAGGAAGTGACGTATTTTAGAGATGTTGCGGAGGTTGAGGCGGCAAACCTTAGAAAGTGATTGGATGTGGGGCCAAAAGGAGAGTTCAGAATCCAGGATAACACCAAGCACCCTAACATGTGGGGATGGGTGGATGGTTGTGCCATTGCTCTTGATAGAGAAGTCAGGGGAAATGGCACGTGGGGGAGGAAATTTGACAAGTTTTGGACAAGTTGAGTTTGAGGAAGTGGTGTGACATCCAGGCAGATATGTCTGTTAATAAGTTAGTGATGCGTGAGGAGATTTATGGATTGATTTGGGGGTGGAGAGGTAGATTTGGGTATCGTCAGCGTAGAAATGATATTGGAAGCCGTGGGAGGCTATCAGCCGGCCCAGGGAAGAGGTGTATATTGAAAATAAGAGAGGTCCAAGAATAGAACCTTGGGGGACCCAAACAGAGAAAGGAAGAGGAGAGGAGGAGGTAGAATTGTATGTGGTACTGAAGGTGCGACGGGATAGGTAGGATGAGAGCCACTGAAGAGCACAGTCACAGAGGCCAAGGTAGTAAAGTTTTTTGAGGAGGAGGGGGTGGTCGACTGTATCGAAGGCAGCCGAAAGGTCCAGGAGTAGGAGTACAGAGTAGTGCCCATTGGTTTTAGCGGTTATCAGGTCATTTGTGAGTTTAAGAAGGGCAGTTTCTGTGCAGTGTTGAGGGCGAAATCCAGATTGAAGGGGGTTAAGAAGATTATTCATAACAAGGTGGTCACTCAATTGGTTGTAGACTAGGCGTTCGAGGAGTTTGGAGGAAAAGGGGAGCAAGGAGATAGGATGTAGATTGTTAAGATCAGTAGGGCCCAGGGATGGCTTTTTGAGTATGGGGGTGACCAATGCATGTTTTAGAGCATTGGGGAAGATGCCAGAAGAGAGGGAGAGATTGAAGATGTGAGAGAGTGCAAGATAGAGTCAAAGGGTGAACGTAGTATTTGAGAGGGAATAGGGTCCAGTGGACAGGTGGTTAGGTTGGCGTTAGAAAGAAGTTTAGCAGCCTCCTTTATAGTAGCAGGTTTGAATAAGGATAGTGTCGATTGTGCTTGTTGACATGGGGTGTTAACTGGGGAATATGCCTGTAGAGTGGAGATTTCATCACGAATTGTGTCAATCTTGGTTTTGAAGTGATTAGCAATCTCCTGGGCAGTGAGTGTGTTAGTGGGCGGAAGTGGTGGAGGACGAAGTAGGGAGTTGAAGGTCATTTTGGGGTCATCATCATGTTGAAATACTGCCGTGCGGCCCAGTCTCCGAAGGGAGGGGGATCATGCTCTGCTTCAGTATGTCACAGTACATGTTGGCATTCATGGTTCCTCAATGAACTGTAGCTCCCCAGTGTCGGCAGCACTCATGTAACCCCAGACCATGAAACTTCCCCCACCATGCTTGACTGTAGGCAACACACGCTTGACACCATCTGAATCAAATAAGTTTATCTTGGTCTCATTAGACCACAGGGCAGGTTTCCAGTAATCCATGTCCTTAGTCTGCTTGTCTTCAGGAAACTGTTTGTGGGCTTTCTTGTGCATCATCTTTAGAAGAGGCCATGCAGACCAATTTGATGCAGTGTGCAGCGTATGAGTACTGACAGGCCACCCCTTCAACCTCTGCAGCAATGCTGACAGCACTCATATGTCTATTTCCCAAAGACAACCTCTGGATATGACGCTGAGCATGTGCACTCAACCTCTTTGGTCGACGATGGCGAGGCCTGTTCTGAGTGGAACCTGTCCTGTAAAACCACTGTATGGTCTTGTATACCGTGCTGCAGCTCAGTTTCAGGGTCTGGGCAATCTTCTTATAGCCTAGGCCATCTTTATGTAGAGCAACAATTCCTTTTTTCAGATCCTCAGAGAGTTATTTGCCATGAAGTGCCATGTTGAACTTCCAGTGACTAGTATGAGAGAGTGAGAGTGATAACACCAAATTTAACACACCTGCTCCCTATTCACTCTTGAGACCTTGAAACACTAACGAGTCACATGATACCGGGGAGAAAAAATAGCCAATTGGGCCAATTTGGACATTTTCACTTAGGGATGTACTCACTTTTGTTGCCAGCGGTTTAGACATTAATGGCTGTGTGTTGAGTTATTTTGAGGGGACAGCAAATTTACTGTTGTACAAGCTGTACACTCACTAATTTACATTGTAGCAAAGTGTAATTTCTTCAGTGTTGTCACATGAAATATATAATAAAATATTTACAAAAATGTGAGGGGTGTATTCACTTTTGTGAGATACTGTAAATGTACGTTAGGCGGTCTTCAAGTGGCTAAGGAGACTCCTAACTGGTTTGGAGAAAGCAAAGGGTGGAGGCACTTATGAGGTAACTGTTCAGAGCATTTAACTGCCTAATCATTATGACTGTTGGAGAAAGACTGAATGGAAGTGAATACAGCAAAGATACTTAGGGGAAAGAAAAATGAAAAGATACAAATAAAAAAAGTGAAATCAGCATCAGTCTGGTTGCAATAAATCAGCAATGCATTTCCAATGTTAGTTACTACTCAGTCACATACATCTGCATCGCTAAAGAAAAACCTGACATTACTAGCTCCATGCTTGTTTCATGTCCAGGATTCATAAAATGTTGCGGCCAGAAACTGCACTTTTAGCAGCAATAGCAACTTGCATATTTCTCTCAGCACCAAGGCACTTTATTAAGTCAAAGTCACTCATTGCTAGATTAGATACTCTATTAATCAATATATAAATGTTTACTGCTGCTCTTTGCCAAGCTGAAAGCTAAAACAGAGTTTGAAACTTTGATCACGTGATATAAGCAGACATGTGTTATTTATTTCAGCCACGAGGGCTTTCAATATTGCACAGTAAACAGTTTGCCAATTAATGGAAATTACTATGCTGGAAGCAACAGCAGTTACAGCCTTCTGCTGCACACAGGATTTCACTAAATTAAAACATGTCTATTTTAAACTTTCAGGCCTCATGCACACTGAGGCTGGTAAATGGACGTTCAGGGCATTTGGACGTTTTTTTCCAGCTGCCCCTGAACTTATTTAATGCTATCTTATCAGTACATTTACAAAAGGTAATTTAAGGTCGTTTCCAGGCAGTTGAGTTTAGAGGCTTTTTTGGAATGCAAAAAAGGGGGTTCAAATGCCAGTTCAGAGGCATTTGAAATGCCAAACAGCTTGCAAATGGTGCTAAAGGCGTCTAAACAAGGTAATTCGCATCTAGGAGAGTTTCATTACAGGCGTTTCCATTTTTTTTTTTTTTACGTTTTTTTTTTAAAAACGCTCCTAGACCCGAACACGGCTAAACGTGGCAAAACAGGCGTTTTAGACACCGGCTTCTAGTTGTCAAAAAAAATCATTCAGGGGAGGTTGAAAAAGCGTCCCGTGTGCATGAAGCCTAAAAGTGAAAGGGCAGAAGCCACAGTGTGGTCTAATAATTTCATTAGGCTTCTATTGTGCCCCCTGAACCAGTTTCACTGTAATTTCAGCAGCTACGCCTACTGGCTACATTACAAATTAATTGTATGTCAACCCAAAAACTTTTTTTTTTAGTTTTCGATGTGTGGGGAGTGATTAGAACCCCTGTCTGGTTTTTACTGCTGTGTAGGGCCTACTCACTTTCTGCCCAACTGATATTTTACCAGGCACAAAGTGAGAGAAAAATTGCAACAGGGACACAGACAAAAATAAAAATCTGACAGGGGTTCTAGCCATGCCTTACACCAGTGGTCTCCAAATGCAGCCCTTTGACCAACCCTTGGGACACTACTCCTCTCATTAATACAAGACACTATTCTGCCAACTGACACCAACAATGAAGCACAATATCTCCCACTGACATATACAATAATGACGCACTATTCATTCCAATGATGGGGCACTGTTTCTCCCCCTAATACCAAATGTGGTGATGTCTACTACCACTGATGCCAAGGAAATTTCCACTACTGCTGGCCATAGTCTGACCCCCCTCAAGTCTAAAGGACAATAAACTGGCCCTTTGTTTAGAAAGTTTGGAGATCCTTGCCCTACACTATTAAATAAAAGCATTTTATTTTTGTCTGTGCTGCTGTTAGTTATCCTAACTTTGTTTGATACTTGAATTTTGTCAATGGAAGAGGAAGTGAGGGGTACATTTCTGAACTTTAGACAGCAATAAAAACCCAATGGGAGTACTAGCCCTGCTCTGATCTACCCAAAACTGAAAAAAAAAGACCTAACAAAAAAAAAAATCTACATATGGGAGCAGACTGGAGAATATACTCCTTAATGGGGATGTAGATAGCAATAAAAACTTGACAGAGGGCTTGTTCACGCCTAGTGCACTGTGCTAACACATGGTTCTGAATGCTTTTCTACAGCACACTACAACACAATGTGTATGTGCATTACAGTTCATGAAAGGTACAACAATGCGCTGTGCTACGGCACATCACCGGGCATGCTGTGTGTAATGGTGTATTAAATATTTTTCTTGCACTGAGGCCCATTGTAAAAGGAGTAGACTGCCATAAGAAAGCATGCTGCAGTGCACAGGATAGTGTGTTGTGTTACATGTATTACCGCAGAATAAATGGGCCCCAATTCTTCCCTATTCAATCAAAAACAAAAAAAGGTTTGGCTAGAGGCCTACTTTAAGCATAAAATACAAATCACATGATCTTGTGGATTGGTCAATGCCAATCGCTTAACACACTTGCTCTATTTTGAAATTGCAATTACACAGGGTAAGCTGCAGTTATTGAATTTAAAACGGAAGCAATCAGACTTGTCAGTCATTATTTACATGCTGGCCATTAAAAATACGCTTGTTTAAACCTATTAAAATGCAGTGGGCTGGAGGTTCTTATTCGACACAAACTCAGCAATATTACTGCAGACAAACGGTTTAGCTTAGGAAAATTACAATGAGCAGAAATAGCATCTTGTCTTGTGCATGACGCCAAGATGAGTTCAGACAGGCCAAGTACATGGAACTTACGACTAGTCATAAAACTAGTTAAATGAAACCTGTAATTTGCATTCTGCAAGACTAGCAGCAAATGGATTTAATTTATACAGTAGCAGCTGTCAGCTGGAAAACAGGAAACATAATGTGCTCTCTAAACCAAAATCTCCCCTTTGAGCTTTGCCAACACCGAATAGGAACTAAAAACAGAGTCAAATGAATATTAAGGAGTCTCATAAGGAAGTTACTAGTTTACACTTGTTTGGTTTAACTGTGTCCATTTAGTGGCAGTGGCAATGACAGTTCAGGCTGACACATGGTCATTTAGCAAGGCATAGGGTGACATACTACTGTCTGCTGGCAGTCCCATAAATACAAATACTAGGCTAAGGCTTCATCTTCAAAGGAGGAGGGGTGGCTGTTTCTAGCAAATTTTATCTCAAGCATGAGTGGCTTAAAAACTAGCAACATGACCGGGTTCTAGACTGTTTTATTGACTCCACTGAGGGCAGTTGATTGGTGGGTGTCTGATGCACATACAGGCATAAGACTGGTCCTCTGATCTGGATAAAAATGCCTATGCTGCGTGGCCTTCATCTCAAGTCTATGGCAAGCTTAAAATCTGCTGCCCTTTTTGAAGCAACCTGGCAAGCCTGCATTGTGATATATGAGAAAGTCTGTCAGATAAAACGGTTGTTGAGGTCTTGGATGATGTAAGTATATTTTCTCAAGACAAGTATCATGACTGTCATAGCTGTATGCCAATTTGTGTCTAATGCATGATGAATACTCTGTCATGTTGCTCATTGGAAGAGTTGGGTTGTCATGTGAAGCTAGTAAAATATGTTTGAAAACTACTAATCTACTGTCAAACATAAAGCACAAATATAATTCAGTAACTTACAGCATTGAAATTACGTTTCAGTTTACTGGGGCCACATACGCGATGAAGGTGTGGCTGCTACTTTTGGTCAGTCTTTGTTGCTCTAATCTGGCATTTGTAATAAATAATACAAGAATGTAAAATCTAATATTATAGCATAATCAGTTTTACACAATGACAATGCAAGTATAAAATCAATAAAACATATTTCAAAATACATTGTTGTAATGACCCTTTGGTGGTGTTGAGGTGCCAAAAGAATAATACATTGGGAAAGAAAAAAAAATGCAGATTTTTTAAGGCACCGAATCTGGTGCCTTATAAATCCTTAATTTGTTTTTGTTTCTTTCTCAAAAAACATATTTTAATGGATGTAAGTCTTTCAATCTACTGCTAACATTATTAACCCCTTCCTTACCGGGCACTTAAACCCCCCTCCTGCCCAGACCAATTTTTGGCTTTCAGCGCTGTCGCATTTTGAATGACAATTGCGCGGTCGTGCGACGTTGTACCCAAAAAAATTTGCGTCCTTTTTTTCCCCACAAATAGAGCTTTCTTTTGGTGGTATTTGATCCCCTCTGCGTCATTTCTGATCGCCGCTATAAACAAAAAATGAGCGACAATTTTGCAAAAAAGAACAATATTTTTTACTTTTTGCTAAAGTACAAATCCATTAAAAAAATTATTCATCGGTTTTTGCCGATATATATTCTTCTACATATTTTTGGTAAAAAAAAAAAAAATCGCAATCGGCGTATATTGATTGGTTTGCGCAAAAGTTATCGCGTCTACAAACTGGGAATTGATTTATGGCGTTTTTATTATTTTTTTTTTTTTTACTAGTAATGGCGACGATCTGCGATTTTTATCGGTACTGCGATATTGGGGCGGAAATGTCGGACATTTTTTACACATTTTTGGGACCAATGACATTTATACAGCGATCAGAAATTTAAATGTCCACTGATTACTGTATAAATGTCATTGGCAGTGAAGGGGTTAACCTGCAGGGGGCAGTGAAGGGGTTAAATATGTTCCCTGGCTGTGTTCTAACTGTGGGGGGGCAGGGCTGGCCGGGACATAACAGATCTAACTGATCCCAGTGACAGGGATCAGTAGATCTGCTTGTCCCCTGTCACAGAACGGGGAACCGCCGTGTTTACAATGGCGGTTCCCCGTTCTGAGGCTCCTGAAAGTGATCGGCGGGTCTCGGGCGGACATCGAGTCCGTCCGACCCACGGGCACCGGCGCGCGCGCGCCGCCGCTGCAGCCGCTGCCGCCAGGGGGCGCGCAGGAGCATGCGCAGTGGAGGACGTCCATGGACGTCCTCCCGGCATTTCAGGTCCGCGCTGGAGCCGTATTTCGGCAATAGCGCGGACCTGGAGTGGTTAATATAGAGCTCAATTTAAACAAAAATATTTCATTTTGTTTTGGATACAGTGAAAAGGGGTCTTTCCAACAGGGAGAGGAACAGCAACTACATCAGGGAATGATTAACTTGTGTGTGACTTTCTGTGCCCTCATTTCATCTGATGTCACTGAGAAACACAGTAAAGAACAACCTTAAGGCTAGGTTCACACTAGTCTGACAAACGGACCGACATTGTGAGCACAAGTCGCATTATGTCACAAAATCAATGTTTCCCTATGAGAGCCGTCTTAACTGGTCCGACACAAGTCGGTCCGACTTTGAAAAAGGTTCCTGTACTTCCTTTGTCCGACTTTGGTCCTACTTCAGCCCATTGAATATCATTGAAGTAGGATCAAATTTGGATCCTTGTTCTAACCATCCGACTTGTGACATCCGACCTAGTGATTACAGCAGCAGTAAAAGGAATTTATCTCACACTGGGATTGTTTTGATTGGTGAAAGGACAAGTCACTATCTCAAAGTCGGAGCAAAATCTTATCTTATTATTATCTTATTCAAGTCAGATAGGAGTAGGACTAAAGTAGGACAGAAATAGGACCGATGTTGCAGGGCAAAGTAGGATCAAAAGTCTGACCGTTTTTGTGTCGGATAGTGTGAACCCAGGGTAAAGCTGAGTTCCAGCCAGTTAAAAGTCAGCAGCTGCAAAAAGTATAGCTGCTGACTTTTAGCAATCGGACACTCACCTGTCCCATGCTCCAGCGATGCGGTCGCCTGAGGGCTCGCACTTCTCCCCCTCCCCTCGGTGGCGACGGCATCACAGGTGTGGGCACCCGGCTTTGGCTTCGCCTTGTGAATGGCTGGCGTATATTCTGGGACCTGTGACATGTCCCAGAAGATCGCAGAGGGGGGGGGGTGAACTTCCTTCTGGAGCCGCGGCTCTAGGAGAGGAAGTGGATCTGGGACCCTGAAAAAAACAGGGTCCCTGCCCCCCCCCACAAAAAAAAATGACATGCCAATTGTGGCATGTCAGGGGGTCACCTTCCTTTAAGGCGGAAGTTCCACTTTTGGGTGGAATTTAATGTCAAAACTAAAAAAAAATCACCTGAAGCTAGGTTTGAATAACCCACTTTAAAAGAAGTATGGGGTATTAAAAAACAAACAAAAAAACTTATACTCACCTAGGTGGATGCAGCATTGATCAAATGCTGCATCCGTCCCGCGATGCATCTGTCCCCCGCTGCCTCTGCACTGCAAACTAACACCACTGATTCTCCCCTCTGCTCTGAGCAGAGAGCTGGTGACTGTCAGTCACCGGGTCTTTGCTCTGCCCCTACAGAACTTACTGAAGCGCTGGGCTGGGGAGGAAGCAACTGGCTCAGTCTCCCAGTATCTCACTGAGAGGCTGAGCCAGTTGCCAGTCCAGGCATCTGGGTGGATCCCGACTGTAAAGTCAGGATCTTTCCCCACCCTGGATTGGCTAAAGCCCACTGCTGGCTGAAAACAGGTGACAAGAGTGCAGAACAAACCACAATCCAGTGATAGGAGAAGTAGGGCCAAAAAAGCTTTGGCCTTACTTCTCCTTAAAATGTTATTTATATAGTTCGCAATCCATATGGTATACCAAAATAATTTTTAGATGTTTAGAAAAATCAGATGTGTTATATAAACGTTATATATTCTGCATATCATTCAGCCCAATGGTCCTAATCAGAAAAACAGTCCTGTTAGGACTAAAGAACCGAAGATTGTCTTTTGTTTAGGAACGTAATAGAAGACAGGAATACCATTTGCACTGAAAAAAAAAATGTTCAAATGGAACAGAAGGTAAAGAGGCAGATTGAAGTAAAAGTCAGCCATCAACTGCTTGAGCGCAGCATTCAATTTAAATGTGTCAGGATGACATATTGGATGGATTAGTAAAGTAAACCACTATGTCAGCTCTCTCTAGCATGCAGATCATTTGTCTTCTCTCATGAGTGAAAGACACACTAAGACATTTGCTCTTTTTCTTACTGTTTATAATACTCCCCAAATAATATAGGTTGAATTCAGAGTCAGCGACGGTAAAAGTTAGATATGCTAGGGTTAAATTGCAAGGAGGATTTAAAATCTAGGCTTTAAGGTGACATTAAAGCAGAACTCAAATCACAAATAACAATAAAAGTTAAAATAAAATACCGCTCTTTGCTGAAATATTCAGCTTCAGCCGCAAGATTTTCCCATCAGTTCTTTTTTCCTGCTGCTAGATGTCCTCAGTCTTTCAGCCAACATCTTTTAACCCCATTCCTCCAAGCCAGGGTAATCCTGGACTCGCCCCAGCCTCTTATTGGACAGTGACGACCTCAACCCTCTGTCACTCTGCATTTCCCTCCTACCAGCATGCTTTAGTCAGCACACAAACTGCTGCTTGTACTATTCATTTCACACTCTAACCATGCGTAGAAAATCAAGAAGGAATAATAAAGTGTTTCCTAGTTAAATTACACTATGCACCATTTTAAAAAGGCTGCTTGTTGTATCCTGTGGTGTGGGTTAGTAATCACTTATTGACAAGAACCATTAACATTTTATAAGTGTTTTCCAAACCATGTATTTTCAAAAAAAAAAAATTGGTATTGACTATTACAATAATCTGTTATGATAAACGTACCTTCATAAACAGATATACCTGCTACATATGTCAGACTACTACGACCTGTGAACCTACGTAATATTTCACTAGAATACAGCCAAGAAAAAAAATGGGGTCATAAAACTAGGGAAATGCCTTCTCTGTGTTGATAGTTTATGTTGCATGAAAAAGCACTTTAAATTTCCTTCAACGAACAGCCATTGTTTACTGCTAAGATGTTTAATTAGATCCAGCAGACTTGATTGCCTTTATTAACAAGGGCTTCTGCATGTAATGTAGTTATATAAACACTGGAGGGCAGTATTTGCCAAAGCACTGAGAAATGGTTGGATTTGTAACATCTACATTTTCAATGAAATTATGCTATTTATATGGACATAAAAAAAGTTTTTGCCCGCAGTGAACACTCAGATTGGTTCATTTTCTTAAAGAATAAAAGAAAACCTATGGAGGTATTATGTCGAGCTTGGCTGAATTTTGGATTTGGTTTGCATAGCAAACCAAAGTGAGTGAGTACAGGGCCAAAATCCCACAAAAGTATCACAGGACTCTTTCCAAAATTGTGCCTTGCTGTGCTGCATTGATGTGAACGGGAACCATTGAAAACAATGCAATTTTCACTGTTATGTGATTCTGTAATGTGGACCAGGTCTAAAGTCAACTGCCATTCACTTTTAAAGTTACAAAGTGAACCTGTTCTCTGAGATAATTCCTGATATTTTTTACTATGTTTCCTAAAATTGTAAATCCAACCGAGAATGGACACAAGGCCATGACTCAGACATTTTAATGATGCGTTTAACAAACATGATTGAAAGTAACTATATGTCACAGACAACTTGCAGGAACTTGTATTAGTAATCAATTTACAATCATGTTTGTAAAGTCACATCACCCAGACTGCATGGATCATCACTAACACACCAAAATGCTAAGAATGCTAAGTTAACTGTTTCCTAAAAAAAAGATTTTGACTAACGTGTGCAGTGTGTGGCAGTCCAAGAACACGTATACACAACAGCAGCATATGTTTGGTAGCTGCTACAGATTTTCTATGCGGGAGTGTGGCCTTAAAACACAGCTGGACTCCAGAATTCAAAGGCTTGTTTCTGTTTTTAAAGCAGCTTAATTTCAATAAACAAATTGCAGAAAAGGAATGTAAATATCCTACTGACCTGCTCTGACACAGAACTTGTGTATTTCTTGGACATCCTCTTCCTCATGGTTTCCTTGACAGACTTCACTTTTTTACCAAGTGATATCCTTGGTGTGCTGGGAGATTTGAGGACTTCCTTGTATATAACTTGTCCATCTTTTTCCTGCAAGAGTAAATCGGGTCAAATGTGCATTGCTAAGAATGAGGGAGAGTGGTGGGCGGTGGGTTATATATTTTTTTTTTTATTTGTAGCCAATCAAGAAAGAACGAATGATTGCAATAAACATATTTCCAGACCCTAAACCGCACACCCAGATGTTCCACCATACATTAAGAGTCTAATCATCCCAAACAGAATATCATATTATTACATTTTATTTCTTTTGCAGTGCTTTTTTAATGATTTAATCTAAATCAAAGCCCAAATGTATTGTGAATTATTAAGACAACAGTTGGTGAGTTGGTGCATTTAGATAGGTTTGTTAAAGGCTTGTTTGGGGATTTAATTTTTAAAACTTACGAGAATTTACTGCATCTCATATTGCTCCTAACTTTAGCCAAAAAAGTTTTCACTTTCAGTGAGCAAAGGCTCAATCATTATTCAAAACAGTGTTCAAAACAGCAAATCTTATAACAAAATATGCAGTGCTTGTACCATTATATATATATATATATATATATATATATATATATATATATATATATATATATACACACACACACACACACACACACACACACACTATATCACAAAAATGAGTACACCCCTCACATTTTTGTAAATATTTTATTCTATCTTTTCATGTGACAACACTGAAGAAATGACACTTTGCTACAATGTAAAGTAATGAGTGTATAGCTTGTATAACAGTGTAAATTTGCTGTCCCCTCAAAATAACAACACGCAGCCATTAATGTCTAAACCACTGGCAACAAAAGTGAGTACACCCCTAAGTGAAAATGTACAAATTGGGCTCAAAGTGTCAATATTTTGTGTGGCAACAATTATTTTCCAGCACTGCCTTAACCCTCTTGGGAATGGAGTTCACCAGAGTGTCACAAGTTGCCACTGGGGTCCCCTTCCATGACGAAATCATGGAGCTGGTGGATGTTAGAGACCTTGCACTCCTCCACCTTCCATTTTAGGATGCCCCACAGATGCTCAATAAGGTTTAGGACTGGAGACATGCTTGGCCTGTCCATCACCTTTACCCTCAGCTTCTTTAGCAAGGCAGTTGTCATCTTGGTGGTGTGTTTGGGGTCCTTATGTTGGAATACTGCCCTGTGGCCCAGTCTCCGGAGGGAGGGGAACATGCTCTGCTTCAGTATGTCACAGTACATGTTGGCATTCATGGTTTCCTCAATGAACTGTAGATCCCCAGTGCTGGCAACACTCATGCAGCCCCAGACCATGACACTCCCACCACCATGCTTGACTGTAGGCAAGACACACTTGTCTTTGTACTCCTCACCTGGTTGCCACCACACACGCTTGACACCATCTGAACCAAATACGTTTATCTTGGTCTCATCAGACCACAGGACATGGTTCCAGTAACCCCCCACTCCTTCAACCTCTGCAGCAATGCTGGCGGCACTCACACCTCTATTTCCAAAAGACAACCTCTGGATATGACGCTGATAACGTGCACTCAACTTCTTTGGTCAACCATGGCGAGGCCTGTTCTGAGTGGAACCTGTCCTGTTAAACTGCCACCGGTTCTGGTAAGTCGCCAAATTGTCCTGTCCAAGGTGAGTCTTGTCCGGAGCGGTACCAACTGGTTTCTTCAACTC